>QEPC01009912.1:4987132-5010158 GCA_003113815.1 Sphenodon punctatus | reverse complement strand
ACACACACACACACACACTAAATCTAACTGCTATTAACTATTCTAAAACCTATTGAGCTAAACGGAATATTCTAATAATTAACTACAAAGGCCTTGTCCTACAAACACACTGTATTTCCATCTCTCTCTAAGCTAACTACTATGTATATCTATCTAGTAACTATCTATCTAATAACTATCTCTATATATACAATATTACACAGGGGGAAACACAAAGAACACAGGGAGGGGTACAAAACTGAAATGAAAATCAAATAATAATCCTACTCTAAATAAATCCAAAATTTAAAAACAGGGGACGGGAATCAGGGATGGAATAAGAGGGAGAGGGAAAGGATTCAATGGAGGGGGGAGGGAGGAAGATTGAACACAGGGAGGGGTAAAAAAAACAACACTACCTAAATCTATCCAATATAATCAAAATAAATGATAATATGGAGGTAAATGGGTTGGATGGGTGAAACGGGAGGAGGATGGCAATGGATTAGGAATAGGAAGAAACAAAAACTGCTGGGAGAGAGGGAGCCTTCTGAAACGCCTGCTGTTCCGGAACAGTGACTAGCTCAGAAGGTGTTGGGAAGGGGGGAGGCAATCAGTTTTGTTTCTTGCTGCGCCCACCTCACCGCAAGCCCCATTGGCTGCATGCAGTCTAACCCGTGGCCAATCGCAGACTGTGAAGCCAGTGGTCTGAAGCAAAAAGGGATGGTGATTGGGCAGGCTGGCTGCTACTCCAAACCTCTCCACCCCTGGTGCCTGGAAGTCTGCTCCTCAGCTGACTCTAACAGACTAATTTCTCTACCAGGGTCCTGAAGACTTCCGGGTGAAGGTGCCATTCGTGTGGGTCTACTGACTGGCGGCTTAGCCAGTCCCCTTGCATGTTCTGTGATCCCTTTATGTGCAATGCTTTCAATGACTTCAGGTTGTTCTGCGCCCACTTAAACAGCCTTACTGACTCCCGCTGTAGCCGGATGGATCTGGAGCCTCCCTGGTGATTGACATATGCTTTCGCTGTCATATTGTCCGTATACACCAGGACATGAGCATTGCCGATGTTCCGTGACAGTTGTTGTAGGGCTAACCGGATTGCCGTTAGTTCCAGGACATTGATGCTCTGCTTTTTCTCCTGCTGGGACCATAACCCCTGGACTGAAGTGGTCCCCATGTGGGTCCCCCATCCCTTCAGGCTCGCGTCCGTTGTCACGACCGCCCGTTCTGGCTCCCCTAGTGGAACGCCCGCCTGGAAAGTTGTTGGGTCTAACCACCAGGACATTGAGCTTGGCAAGGTTCTTGGGATTCTGACCTACGGATTGAGTCCTGTGGTGAGCTCTTGCTGAAAAGGTCTCAGCAGCTGCTGTAAGCGTCGAAGATGCAATCTTGCCCACCGCACCTGCTTGGTGCAGGATACCATCAAGCCTAGTAACTGGGCGAGGCTCTTCAACCTTGCTCTTTTGTGGAGTCTTAGGAGCCGAACTCAAGTCCTGATCTTTTCTCGTCTGTTGAGTGGGATGTAAGCGGCTCCTGAGATCGTATCGATCCATACCCCGAGATGTTCGATTCTGTGTGTTGGTTCCAGGTGGCTTTTTTTTTTATTCGCCAAGAATCCGTGGTCCCCCAAGTACTGGATGACTCTGCCGAGATCTCTCTGGGTCTTGTCCCGACTTTGTGCCCGGACCAGGTCGTCGTCGAGGTACGGGTACACGTGAACCACCTCCTTGCGGAGGTTCGCCACCAGTGGGACTAGTACCTTGGTGAATGTCCTCGGGCTGATGACAATCCGAACGGAAGAGCCCTGAATTGGTAATGGGTCTTCTGATAACAGAAACGAAGCCACTGGCGATGAGGCTTCCAAATTGGGATGTGGAGATAAGCGTCCCTGAGGTCCATCCCCTTCTCTGATGGACTGACAAATTGAGGTTACCGTCTGCATCTTGAATTTTTGGATTCTTACCACCATTTAATCGTTTGAAGTCCAGCACCGCCCGCCAGGAGCCCGATTTCTTCATCACCAGGAAGAGGAGGGAATACAATCCCCGCCCTAGCTGTTCTGGGGGAACTGGCTCTATTGATCCGATCTTACTAAGCCTCTGCAACTCCTGGAGCATGACCAAGTGTTTTTATGTGCGTCCTGATTGCGGGGATGTCATGAAGGAGTGCATTGGGTTTGCTTTTAGTTCTATTTCGTACCCGACGGTTACGCATTGCAGGACCCAGGCATCCGAAACAGACTGCGCCCACACATCTGAAAAATTCTGCAGTCTGCCTCCTACCTCTAACTCCCCTACATAGTCATGCCTCCTGCTTTCAGGTACCCTGAGCAAAACCCTTGGGCTTTTGCTTGTCTTGCCTGAAGTTGTGGGTTCTGCCACCTCTGTGGGAGAAGAATCGCCCTGGCTGGTCATGCCTGAACTGACCCTGGAATCTTCTGGAGGAGCTGTACCCTGAACTATAACCCCCTCTGGGTCTGAAGCTGGGGCCACGAAAAAAGTTTTTCATAGACCCTACCTGTTGCAAGTTCTTTTGTTTAGTTTTGTTGTTGGCATCCGCCAACACCTTCTCCAGACAAACCCCAAACAGTTTGAAGTCCCTGTATGGGGCAGCAGTGAGGAGGTTCTTTGCTGTAGCGTCTCCCTCCCATGACCTGAGCCAAAGCTTGCGCCTGGCTGATACTGAGCTTACCACGGATCTGGCGGCCCATGTCATGGAGTCCATAGTTGCATCGGCTAAGAAGGCAGATGCCAAATTGATTAGTGCTGATAAGACCTGCGCCCTTCTGTCAGAGATGCCCGGGTCCTGGGCCTCTTGTAACCAAGCTAGGAGAGCCCTGGACACACAGGAGGAGATCACATTTATTCTCACTGCTGTGGCAGAGAGCTCTAGGCCTCTATGTAGAGCATTCTCCACAGCTCTATCAGTGGCATCCTTAGGGTAACAGTCGCCCTCTGTAGGAAACACGGTTTGCTTAGCAAGGGAGACCGCTCATGCGTCGACTTTGGTTTTTTTTAAGAGGGGTTCCTTTTTTCTCGAGAGCGAGTAGAGAGAAACCTGAGTCTTGTTCATTCTCTGCCCCCTTTCAGGGTGTTTCCACTCCTGTAAAATCATCCTCTCGAAGGCCTTGTCTAACGGGAACCCTGGGTCTTTCCCATGAACTGAGGGGATATAATCGCGTTCCTCCTCTTCCTGAGAATCAGAAGACACATCTTTGGGTGGCTTCTCTACCAGCTGGAGCGTCTTAGTCACCTGGGACATAAACTCTCCTTTATACTGCAAAGGGACCCGTCTGTCCCTGTCCTGTGAAGGACCCTGGATGTCCAGGTCCTCCACATCTTCCCAGTCCTGGTCCGAGTCCAAAGCCAGCTCAGAGGTGGCCTGGGCTCAAGATTTCTTTGGTTGGGGCTCACCTCCACTCTCCCCCTCTGAGGACTGTGGGGATCTGAGAAGCCTATTCAGAGAGGCCTGTAGAGGGCCGCTTGTGCGCCTTAGTTTTTCCCTTACACGGGGCTTTCCCCCCTCTTCCCTGTGTAGGGGAAGGGGTTAACCCTGCTCCCCCCCGGCGTTGGACAGTCTTTACTCACCCCTGATTCTTGGGGGGAGACATACTGGGGAAGGGGCAGCCGCGTACCAGCATCTTGTGGCAGGGATATGGGGAGTGGGTTGCCTGGGGTCCCTCTGCTCTGTACCTCAGTGAGGCACTCCAGCGCCAGCAGGATCTTGTCCAGTCTTGCCACCATGCCGGGTGCTTCAAGCCTGTTGCCCTCCAGGGAGGAGGCCGCTTGTGATTTCCCAGCCCCTGCTCCGTCCATCCTCAGCGGGGGGGGGGGCGGTCGGGAGCTGTAGCACCGGCACAGCCTGGCCCAACCCCCACAGAGCGGTGTCAGGGCCTTGAGCGGGGGGAGACTTCGCTGATCTGAGATTCCGCGACTACTAAGTCGCCGGGTTAGGCGGGTGCCTCTTTTCCCTGGAGTCGAGCTGCTCCCCGGTTCCCGGGCACTTTGTGCGGCAACCTGGCGGGCACCCACGCGAGCCTCTCTGTACTTGGAGATGGAGGATCGTCGCCCCTAATGCCCCGCTATACTCTTTCCCTAGCTTTTCTTTAAAAAAAAAAAAAAATCTGTCTTTTTCTTTCAGATTGGGAGAAGCCTGAAAAAACACCTCCGACGGCTAAAGGCAGAAGAAAAGACTGAAACAAAATGGCCAGGCAGCTCCACGCATGCGCAGAACGTTTTCTTCTTCTTCTGCCTCCTGATGGTCATCCGCAGAGCTACCCAACGGATCACTGACAGGAGACAGAGGGAGAAAAACAAATTTTCTCACCAGAGAGGTGGCATCCACCTTAGGGGTGACTAGCACAGCCGCCTTACTCTTTGTGAATGTGTATATAGCACCTCCTGAAATTTATTCATTTAAAAAGTTCTGTTGGGGAGTTGCCATTCTTTCATGATGATTCTTTCATATGTGTTGTCCAAAGTCATGCCCCTGTATTTTGATGTAGGTCTTTGTATATACCCTCTTTCAGATTTCTCCCCTTATGACTCTGAGGAGTCCTGCTTGTCCTTTTTCTGAGGTGAAGGGCTTTCACCACTAGCTCATAAATTTGATCCTTGTATTTACTAGGGAACTCCCTGTCAGGATCGGAGGAAAGTTCAACCGCAGGTTCCTCTATCTGTCTCTCCTCTAGTGAGCCTCTGAGGGGCATCAGTCATGGGAGGAGGAAGGGGAGCACTATCTCCACTGATTCTTCCCCCTCCTCTTCTACTGGAGACCTACAGGGAGCCTTTTCCCCCCATTTTTCCCCTTGGGGTTAGGTTCACTTGAGGAAGCAAACACCTTAGAGCGGAAACTGCCTAATCTTCTGAGGAGCTCACATGTAGTGCTGCCTCAGAGGCAGATTCTGAGGTGGTGGAATCCAGGGGCCATTTTTGTTTGCGTGGCTTCTTAGCTACTGGGTGTTTCCCCTTTCCAGCTGGTCAGGGTTTACTCTTGTAGGGGTGTCCCTTACTTGAGGGTATGTCAGGGCCTGTTTCTGCTTAGAGTGCTTTAAGTCCTGGAGGGATACCAGGATCTCCCTCAGGACCTCCATATGGAGGTAGAGAGCCAGGGGCTCATTGTGTGTGGGAGGGGCTTACTGACTCTGCTGTGGCCTGTGCCTCCTCCTGGGCTTGCCACTGTCCGGTGGTTGCCATTTGCGCAGGGAAAGACACTCAAGGTGGCTTGTTCGCTGCTGCTCGGAGTGCTGGCTCAGCTGGCTCCCTCTTGAGACCGTTGGATGTGCTCCAGCATCTCTGTGCCTGATACAGGCCACCCAGGCCTTGGTCAGTTTGGTTACACTTTATCCACCACACTGCAGTAAGGCCTGAGGCCAGGAGTGAACCAGCGCCGCTCTTGAGGCTCGGCAGGGCTTAGCAGGGGGAAAAAGCAGCAAAAAACAGAGGCCCACCTAGAACTCTGCTGCACCTGCTCTTCTGGACCCCTGCACCACCTGGAGGGATCGGGGGTGGGGTGGGGGGCGAAGCCTGGGATTTCCCTCTTTTCTCTTCTCTGAAGGGGGGTTGGTGAATGAGGAGAGAATCGTCTCTCCCTGGCACCTGTTTGATTGAGGCTCCAAATTTAAAACTAAATCCATTTTTTAAAACTAAAAAAGAAAAAGAAAGCCAAACCATGTTCGCTAGGTCCATCTAAAGATGGAGGCTTCCAAGTCTACGTCCTACTAGTGCCGAGGCAGACGAACAACTGGAGTCTGAGGGGTAAATCCCTTCTGAGCATAAATCTGCCTCCTACTGGTAGTGGTGGGGATCTAACCTCATAGAATGAACTGGCTATCCAGGAGGATCCCCCGGGAGAAGTTTGTGTTACAGTAACATGAACATGGTAGCAACGGTTAAAATATTTATTGCATTTATTTGCTTTCTCCATGACACCCTTCTTCAGCACACTTATTTGAGTCTTCCCTTATTTCTCTAGCCAAATTATTCCCCTGTGAAACTTGTAAGAGCCAGTCTCAGAAAGCAATGCATTCTAAGTAGTCACATTGAACTAAGTGTAAAGCATAGTTCCAGAAAATAATTTAAAAGGTGTCACCTCTAGAAGTAGCAAAACTTAAGGATGGGACTCTGGGCAAAATTTCAGTTTTGGTCAATTTTGGTTTCGGTTCTCATGAATTTCGGTTCTTTTTCGGTTTCGACACTATCGGATCTTTTGCATTGATTTTTGTACCATATTTTTAACATTGCATTTCTTCAATGGGGGACAAACCGCAATGTTAAAAATCTGGTACAAAAATCAATGCAAAAGATTCGATAGTACCAAAACCGAAAAAGAACCAAAATTTCAGATTAATCCGAAATGGTCATTTCCAGGTACTTTCGGTTTTATCAGAAACCGATATTCCCATCCCTAAATATGGTGGCTATAATAAACCCCTTTGGTTATTATAGGCTTTTTAGGCTGGATATTTAAATAGTGACTGTTCTTTAACCCAAATTTTAGAAACGTTTACTTGTAAACGACAAATCCTCAAAAATAAACATTGTAACGTACAAAAATGGTGGCATGTACCTCTGCTAGTTGAACAACCAGGTCTACCTCCTGTCCAGGAGGAAGTGACTTAACTGGAACAGTCCCTGATCCCAGAACTGTGATGTGTTTTTCAAAGTCAGAGTTTACTCCATCCTAGGAACCAAAGAGTACATTCTTGAAAATTATTGAATTCAAGCAGACTTGCTCAAAAGTGGAATGCAAACTTCACAGATGTCAACAGAGTTACTCACCTGAAGGACTGTTACAGTTTGCTCCAGCTCCACCTCCAGATCTCGACAAATCTCTTTGTCTACATGAAAGACAAATGGGGTCCTGCAATTCTGATCAGAGTCTAATTTGCAAGGAATGCACAACTGCTTTTCATAGGCTCCTGGCAGAGACAGCTTGACCTGACTGCTCCCTGAGTGTAGGAATGAGAAGGTTAGCCATAGCATTAACAGAACATAGAATGAAAAACTAATACCTTTAGAAATGCAGACCAACTATAGATGCAAAACCAAAAGATCCTAACTTCCTTTTCATGCAGCAGTCTATGTAAGAAAGCTAGTTAATTTTGCATTTTAAGTTGTTCCCAGATTTGAAGTTTCTTTCTAGAAAGGAGGTAGGAAAACAATAAATACCTCAAAAGACAGTGAAAATGTGTCGCATTTTGGAAATGTTGTTGTGCCTCTCTAACTTTAGAAGTCATCCCAGACAAGATGAATATTTATATTTCTCTTATATGAAAGAAAAGGTGTCTGGGTGTTCTAGTTGATTAAAAAAAAAAAACCAACAACAACAAAAAAATAAGATCTCCATGAGAGAGCGTGTGCATCTCTCACCTAACATTTTGCATCAGCTCTGCCTCACAAAATAGCATCTGACCTTGCAGAATTATACAGATTCCAGCTGGAATGGCAAGAAAAAAGTCATTACAGTTACTGAAGTACATTTATTTAAATTCTATTCCTTCCTTTCCCCAAAGCTCACGGTGGCTTACATAAAACACACAAAATAGAAATGCAGTAAAACACCCTTTAAAAACTTTATTAAAAGAAAAACCCACCCTCACCTGGCATTCCAAATGCTTTGCCAAAAGAGAAAAGTTTTATACTGCCTCCAGAATATGCTCAAGCTCCGACAGACTTCCAGGAGAAGGGAGTTCCATAATACTGGAGCAGCAACTGAGAACGCCTCCCTGCGGACCCTTGTCGTATGATAACCGCAACAGACCACTCCGGCTCACCACAGGGGTCACAATGGAGCACAGAAGGCAGTGTCTCAGATATGTGGGGGCCAGGCCATTTAGGGCTTTAAAGGTCAGAAACACCCCCTTGAATTGTGCCCGGAAGGCTAGAGGGAGCCAGTGCAGATGGTAGAGCACAGGTGTAACGAATTCACAGCAACCTACCCCCAAAAGGAGCCATGCTGCTGCATTCTTAAATAAATAAAACTGTGCACTAGCTGCAGCTTTCGAACAGTCACCAAGAGTAGCCCCACATAGAGCGCATTATAGTAGTCTAGCATCAAGGTAATGAAAGCATGGATGATGTTGGCCAGATCCCAGTCAAAGAAATGGACGCAGCCTCCTCACCAGACAAACATGATGCACAGCTGTATACATGCATATTATTATGGGGGGGGGAAGAGACACTGAAGCAGGAGGAAACAAAATGTTAATAGTTTCCCTTCTCTACAGCAACAGTAATGCCATTGCATGTGCTAGTCCTCGATTCATTCATGGTACATTTTAAAGGGATGCAACCTCATTCCACATCAGTCTCTAGCTAGGTTATTGAATATGGTCAAGGTTTGATGTTCAGTCTATGATAATCACTAATGATTTTTTTGGACCACCAGAAGCTTTGCTGATCACATAATGAAGTTCCTCATTTTAAGATATATAATTTACCTTCATTCTTACAATATACTTGTACTGAGGCAGCTGACAAAACTGAGAAAATGTCCTCATTGCTGATTTTGTCCCACCACTCAAAACAGAGTAGCTGACAAACCATCAAAACCAGAAGACATCCACTGCTTTTCAACCTTCCCCACCATACACCAGGCCGCGTAATCATGGTTCTGTAAATCCACAGCTTTGAGACAAGCATGATGATGTGACATCTCAAAATAGTTTCTGGGATGAGGGTTTGTGGAATGGGGCAGTGGCTGTAGTTAAACCAGCATCTACATTTTCCACACTTCCCTCAGCACTGCCTAATAAATCTTCTGAAGTATGGCAGTTGACTCCTGCACAACGTCTTGTATGAACAGGCTGGCACTGAGCTGGATGCAATCCACAGCAAGAAATTACTTGATACGGATGGCTAAAGGCTTGATTTTCCTGAGTAGATCGCGAAACTGATGGGCAGAGCTTCTTGATGAACAATTTCAGCCATCTGCTGCAGCAATTCATCTCACTGAGTCAGTAGGGCAGGGGTGGGGACCAATTGTGGCCCACTGCTCATTTTTATTTTGCCCATTTCCAGCTTCTGGATCTGGCCCCTGAATCCATCTCCTGCCCCAAACACTAAAAGACTGAGCTCAGGATAATGGAATAGAGATAAGGGCATGCACACAAGGACAGAAACACATCCATGGCACAGATCCACAATCTAGAGCCTTCTTTTTCTGAGCACACTCCTTAAGCACTCCCCATCTTCAACTGCTATGCAGTCCTCAGAGCTTGAAGTAATTTTCAAAGAGGCCCCTGGAAGGGAAAGGGTTCCCCGCTCCTGCAATAGAACAATGCCATACTGGTGTATTCAAAAATTGAGGCAAAATGGTGTGGACTCCGAGCTCAATGCCACCAGCAGCAGCCTCTTTGGGGTTACCCATCAACCACCCGTTAGACGTGCTGACAGGAGGAAGCCTTTCTGAACTCTCAAGGAAAAAACTATATCAACCATTGACTAGAACACAGCTTTCCAAATTAAAGAACAGTCACACACCATCCTCTCAGGAATACGGCAATTTGCTTCCTAAAATGCCACAAGCTTACTTTGATGCACTAAGTTGAAAGCCTGATGGAAGTTAATAAAGAGTGCTGCACAAGGCTTATTGAATTTGTCCATCTTCTTAACAAACTTCCTCTAAGGGCAAAGATCAGGTCAACCAGCCCTTGAATCTGGACATCAAAAGCAGAGGCATGACTTTTCCCATGACCGCTAGCAGTGCAATACCTTTATAATTGCTTTACAACTGATATTATATAAACACACTTTCCAGTCAGATGGGGTGATATTTGTCCTTGACTGGGGCAATATTTTTAAAATCTACTGCAGGTATCACGGGAGAACTATAATCCCAGAAAGCTTTCTTACTCTCCTCACTTGCAACAGATGAGTAGTAGTTGATGATAAAGTTGGAGACCTGAACATGACTCTGCTGCCAGACTACTTCCAAACACGGCCAAATGGAACACCAGAGACAAAAACGGAAAAGAACAGCAGCAAATAATTCCATCATGTCTTAGGCTGCATAACTCAGTACAAGAGTGCAGTTATCCACCATTCATTCTCCAGAATGGGATGGATACATTAAAAAGGAAGTGTTTATCAGCCTTGGAATTCACAGACAAAAAACCAAACCACCCAGACTTACCCTGTTGTCTCTGCTTTGACTTCTCATTGCCATTGATTCTGCCTTGAAGACACAGACAGGGACGAGCCTATGTAGAAAGAGAACAAAACTCAGGCTAAAATGATAGGTTTGTTTCCATACCAAGACTTAATCCAGTGATCTACCTCCACAGAGACCTCTCTCAGGAAGTAGGTTAGAGGTGTATTTCACCACCCATTTGAGGACAGATTTGTTTCTTTAATTAAAAAGCAGGTATGTCCTCTACAATAGTGAGTCACACTTCCCTGCACCACGGCCCATATTTCCCCAACACAACCTCTTCTACACAATTCTAGACAGAATACACATTAACAAAAACTCCAAAATGTTTTCTACATCTTTCCTCAGAATGTAGATAATTGTTAAGTCTGTGCTTGGCATTCAGATCCACAAACAAACAGGCCTCAAACCTTGTTTCCCTTCCCATAATTCAGGGAATGCAATAGTTGATTTAATTTCCATTTAGGTGTGAATTAAATCTGAATAGAAGCTGGGCAAAAAGCAAGTTTCTAGCTCGGCTACAAGGAACGGTTGCAACTCATTCCACTATTTATCCTGCAAGTTTCCCTTAACACCATATCTCAAAAACCCATGACTATTTGTGACAGGATTTATAAGCACTGCAGTGAGTGCAATACTAGAAAGAAGCTACATATTTTGTACTTGGAAAGGCCCACAGCCGCCTGTTGTAGCTGCAGGCACACACTTGGGAGAAGTTTTTAGAAGCAGCAGTTTATAAAGGGGCTGAGAAGATGAAGGGAGGAGGCATGTGAAAGGGAAGCAGAGGGGAAAGAAGGCCCCTAACTAGGCATTCCTTGAAGGTCTAATCTTTTCCTAGAAGGGACGAGGTGCGTTGATTTTGAACACCTAATTAGGATTGCTCACACCCCATTCATTAAACAATCGTTCCTAAATTCATACCCACTTGACTTCTCACTCACCACAAGGACTCCGTTGGTGATAACTTCAGTAGGGGCATCTGGGCTGTGAAGGTAAAGGGTTAATGTAAGTGAATTCTGATTCCTTGTCTCATTTTGATACCCCCTCATTTCCCTTTCCAAACTCTCTATATCTAGCAATATTTAGTATGATATGCTTTGTATGTCTTTGTTGCTGTCTGCAGTCACAAGATTACATTTAAGTTTCAAAAGGGGGTCATGCAAGAAAAAATTGGGGGGAACCACTTTTCTATGACCCAACAATGTGAATGGCAGACTTCAGTGAAAAAACTTTGTTCACAGAGAAAATTGAGACATTTTCAGGGCTAAAAGAGAGATTGTTGTTTGGTTTTATGCAGGCAGCTTCCCTGTCCCCAACTACCTCAAAATCTTGATGAAGTGGAGATGAAATTAGAAAAGAAAAAGTTATGTGTATCCCAAAGTTCTAAAATTCTCACCATCACTGGTCTAGTTAACCCACAATTTGTCCCCTCTTCTGTTCAATGTGTACATGCAGCCCTTGGGAGCGATCATGAGAGGGTTTGAGGTTAGGTGTCTTCAGTATGCTGAGGAAACCCAGCTTTACCTCTAGTTTTCATCAGACCCAGGCCCGGCAGTCGCCGAGTTTGCCCGGTGTCTGGCTGAGGTGGGGTATTGGAGGAGGACAAGCCATGTGAAGCTGAATCCCAATAAGACGGCGGTGATGTTCGTGGGAAGGGGCGAGGGAGTGGAGGCTCCCATCATTGATGGGGTGTGTCCCTCCTTGGTCCCTCAGGTTTGGACTGCTCCTCAATGCGCAGCTCCGCCTAGGTGTCCAGGTGGCAGTTGTGATGAGGAGTGCTTTTGGTAAGTTACATCTGGTTAGTTGTCTTCGGCCTTATATCTCAGGCTCCGATCTGGCCACCATCACCCATGCATTCATCATCTAGAGACGGGATTACTGCAACGCACTCTACGTGGGGCTACCCTTGGTGATGACCGAGAGACTTCAGCTGGTGCAGAATGCGGCACTCCACCTCCTAGAGGGGACGGGCCACCAAGAGCACATAACACCGGTGCTCCATTCTCTGCACTGGCTGCCGATAGCCTTCTGTGCCCAATTCAAGGTGTTGGTTACTACCTTTAAAGCCCTATACGGCCTTGGCCCCACGTACCTGCAGGACCACCTCACTCCTCGTGTCGTGGATTGGCCCCTGTGGTCAGCCAGGGACACCCTCTTGGAAGTCCCCAGAGTCTTCTGGGCAGCGACATTCAAGAGGGTGTTCTCGCTGGCCACACCATGGCTGTGGAACTCCTTCCCAGTGGAAATTTGTCTCTCTCTGGATCTTCCCTCCTTCTGTAGACAACGTAAGACCTGGCTCTGTTACCAGGTGTTTGGTGCGGGAGGTAGTGGGTTTTAGTCCGGTCTCGTTTGATGTTTTTTAATTGTTTTTATATTGTATTTTTTAAATTATGTTTTTTATTGTTTACTGTACACTGCCCCAAGCTGCCATTTGGCAAGAGAGGGTGGATTATAAATGTTGAATAAACTAAAAACATTTTAAAAACAATCTCAAAAGCCTAGTCATGCTAAATTTAAGAATCTTGCTTTTGTCCTACCATTTTTTCACTACATGAATTTTGTGTCAGTGTAATCTAGTGGATAAGGTGTTAGGAAACCAGTTGTCATCCTCTGGAGGAGAACAACAAGAATTTCTATAGCACTACTAGCTGTACACAGTGCTTTACAGTCACAGATTTTCAGAGACAGGTCCCTGCCTAGTGGGCTTACAATCTAAGATGGACAATGGTAAGGGGGAACACAGGGAAAGACAGACACACACATATTCCCATTTTACAGATGGGGAACTGAGGTTCAGAGGTTGTGACTTGCTCATGGTTTGGGCAGGATTCTAACCCTGGCTTCCCAGATCCAAGTCCAACACCTTATCTGCTACACCACACTGGCTCACACACTCAGCATCAGTTCCCCATCTGTAAACTTATTTATTTATTATTAAAATTTATATGCCGCCCCATCCTGCTACAAGCATCTTCTGGCAGCTAACAACATTTTAAAATACAAAATAAAACACACTAAAACCACCAAAAAATCCCAAAGTTAAATAACCCAGTACCAAAATACCCTCCCTAATCCAACCCACCCATCATCTCCCTCAGTGAAGGCCCGGTAGAACAGCCAGGTCTTATATTGTCTACGGAAAGAGGGGAGGTCAGTGGCCGGGCACACCTCCAATGGGAGGGAGTTCCACAGCCACAGCGCAGCCACAGAAAACACACCCCTCATGGTTGACACTTGGGGGACCTCGAGGAGGGCGCCCCCGGCCTACCGCAGAGGTCGATCCAGGATCCGGAGGGTGAGGCGGTCCTGCAGATAGGTGGGGTCCAGGCCATTTAGGGCTTTAAAAGGTCAACACCAACACCTTGAATTGGGCCCGGAAGACTATCGGCAGCCAGTGCAGAGAACGAAGCGCTGGAGTAACGTGCTTGCGTTCAAAAGACAGGCCGCCGCATTCTGCACCAACTGCAGTCTCCAGACCAGCACCAAGGGTAGCCCCACGTAGAGTGTTGCAGTAGTCCAATCTCGAGGTAATAAAAGCATGAATCGTTGTGGCCAGGTCCGAGTCAGAGACATATGGACTAAGCCGGCGTACCAGATGCAACTGGCGGATGCACCCTTCATCACAGCCGCCACCTGGACATCCAGGCAGAGCTGGGCATCCAGGAGCACCCCCAGACTACGGACCTGAGATACCAGGGGAGGATGGACCCCATCAATGATGGGGGCCATCACTCCCCTGGCTTTCCCCACAATCACCACCTCCATCTTGTCAGGATTTAACTTCAAGCGGCTCGCCCTCATCCAATCGCCCACAGCCAACAGACACTGGGTAAGCACGGAGACTGCTGGACCTGGGTCTGATGAAAACGAGAGATATAACTGGGTGTCATCAGCATATTGATGACACCTTACACCAAACTGCCTGACAACCTCCCCCAAAGGCTGCATATACACACTGAACAAGAGAGGGGATAAGAGAGAACCCTGCGGGACTCCACACGTGAGGCCCCGGGAGAAGATGAATAATCACCCAGCACTACATGTTGAGTCCTCCCAGCCAAGAAATTATTATTATTCCCATTTTATTATAAATGGGAATAATAATGACCTACCTCACATGACTGTTGTGAGGATGAACTAAATAAGGATTGTAAAACACTATGGACACTAAAAGCATGATATAAATGAAAATTAACAACTTTTAGCCCAGCATTAACACAAAAGTATACTTCTTACACAATCCAGCTGCTACACTTGTTAAGAACTGCACACCTGGGGTGAAACGGTGGATGTGTGGAAAGACATTTGGAAAAATGTGGTCAGTTTTCATCAACGACATGTGTTGTTGTCAAACATGAAACCTGGGTTCATTGTTACAACTGGACTGAAAATCCACAGATCAAAACAGCTGCAACAACTGCTCTGTAAAAAATCAGAGTCCGGCCCATCTAGATATGTAACATAAAGAATCCTCTTTTGTTACTCAGGAATACACCCCTTTGAGTAGGAAGGAGTTGCCCCGAGTCTATGGGCATAAAACACAAGAGAAAATGGCTATCCTTTTCCATCTAGCCTATTTATCTTTAAAGCATCTGTGTTCATTGTTCTGCCTCTTGACTTCACGTCAAGAGAGCTCAGAGCAGGAGTCTAACACTGGAAATAACCTGAGAAGCTGCAGGATCCATACTGGTGAAACCAATGGTAACTTGAAGGGAGCCAGAGGATAATGACTGCCTCCAGAGTTTCAAGATTCCCAAGATGCACAGTTTCAGTACTGAGGAAAGAGGCCTTACACAGAAATAAATAACTGCATACAAAAGAATCATGGGGCGGGAGAGTGAGATGCGTATATGCCAATGCCTGAGCATTTGTTACACAACATCCGAAGCCCCATTATTGGAAAGTGTCTCCCCCATTATTGGAAAGTGTCTAAAAATAGTAATATTCCTAAAGCAGTATCACTAATAATAGCCTGAATCTAGAGTCTTCTGAAACACAGGAAGAGCCACCTAGAATAGTTCCAGTGTTAAACCAAAGAGCTGGGTGAGAATTGCCTCCGCCCCCTCCCCTGCCACGGGGGTGGGGGGGGCGTGGGGCCCTTTGCTGAGCCCGCCTAAGGAGGGGGCAGGACGACGGGGTTTCCCACCAGGGGAGGCCGAAACCAGGCTCCGAGGCAGGAAACAAGCGGCACGCTGGCGGTGGGGGGGGGAGAAGAGTTGGGAACCCGACCTGGGTTGCTAGGCAACCCAGGCGGGTGCAGGTATTGGGCAAGGCAGGCACGTGGCCTGGCCTGAGCAGAAGAATTGCAGCTCCATCCCCACTTGGGTTTAGGAGCTGCAACCAAACTGCAAATCCTGGCATGGTGGGGGCAAGGGGTGCAGAACGGGGGTCTGATCCGGGGCACACGAGGCCTTTTCTGGGCGTCCCCAGGGGGACCTTGCCTACCCAGGACTCTATGCGCCCGTTCAGGGCCCAGTCAGCCAGGGGCAGGCCGCATGGGCCGGGCCTGCACTAGGCTGGGCCGGGAAGCCTCTTTCCTCTAGCCGAGGGCAGAGCCGGAGAACATGGCGTCCCAAGGACAGGATAACAGGGACCTGCAACAGAGGATGAAGCAGATGGAATGGGCGCTCCAGGCGCTGAGACACCAGCGTGCCCAGACGGCGGGAACCCAGCAGGAGGCAGCCCCCTTGGTCCAGCCGGATCATTACACAGGTGACGTGGCAACCTATCTTGGGGGGTCAGGTGGAGGGGCAATGCCACACCCCAGAGAGGCCCCCGCAACGGGAGGCATTGGGATTGAGAGGGCAGCAACGGAGGTCTATCAGGGTCAGGGAACAGTGGGGCGAGACCTGGGTCCCAATGGTACCCCCACAGCCCCTCTCCCCTCAGAACTGGAGGGGCAGGCAGCTCGGCCTGTCACGGCGGGCTCTGCTTCACTAGCAAGACAGGCCCTGCGGGTGTGGGCCCCTGCAGCCACCCCACTTCAGCCTCCGCAAGAAAGAAAGAAAGAAAAAAAGGAAGAAAGAAAGAAAGGGGCGGTTTCCTCCACGGACCAGTGTTGGGAATTCGGCCACTTCGGGAGATGCTCCCGAGTGACTTGTAAGTTCCGCCATGCCTGCTCCAACTGTTCAGGGCACTATGCTTCCTCCGCATGCCCGCAGGGAAAATTCTGCGCCAAAGGGAAATCATCCCAGGTCCCTGAGGATCATGAAGCTGGTGAGGCTTTTCATGTTTGGAATTTAACATCCTGTTCCAGGCCAGGCATGTGCCCAGACTTGACAACAGTGTAGTCGATGCCCTTTCTCACTTCCAGATGGAGCGTTTCCGTGTGCTGGCACCTTGGGCCCAGGCGACCCCAGAGCCGCTGGCGCTGCTGGCGTGGAACCTTGGGTTGTAGAGCTGCACACCACCATTTTAGGATCCCTTGCGCCCCGTACCAGGACAGCCTATGGCAGGGCCTACAGAGAATTCCAGTGATACCAGAGAGAACAGGGTTGGTCCCCTGGTTCCCAATACCGGAGCCCCAAATGCTACAATTTGCCATGTTCTTGAGGCATCAGGGAGCAGCCCCGGGGACCATCTTAGGGAAGATGTCTGCCCTGGCTTTTGCAAGTAACCTTGCGGACCACCCTACCCCCGACCGGGGCTTTTTTGCCAGGCGCTTGCTTGAGAGCTGGCACAGGGAGGGGGGTAGGACCTCCAACCAGCGGGCCCCAATCACTTTATGTTTACTGCTGGATATGTGGGGGGGGGCTATCGCGGACCTGTTTTGACTATTTTGAAGTTTTATTGTTTAATTTGTTATTCAAGTTAGCCTTCTTTGGAGCATTTCATGTGAGCGAACTGGTAGCTGATTCAGCCAGGGACACTTCAGGTAGGGCACTCCAGTTTAGTGACATCCAGATCGGCCCAATGTCACTGACGTTGAACATTTGTCGATCCAAGACGGACCAGAGGGGGAGAGGGCAGGAGGTTAGGCTGAATTGTGCGGCAACGGAGGAGATGTGCCGGGTGAGGGCAATGGATGCGTACCTGGCGGTGCGGGGGGCGGCTCCAGGCCCCCTGTTTAAGCACGCTGGGGGGCAGCAGGTGACCAGGTATCAATCTGCAGTGGTCATGAGGCCTGCGCTTGCCCACCTAGGGATGTCCCCCTGGCAGCGTATGGCACACATTCCTTTGGGGGCTGCAAGTTTCACCACAGAGAGCGGGATGTCTGAGCAGGACATCAGGGAGGTGGGTTGTTGGAGGTCAGGGTTTTTTCAGACTTATGTCCAGGGTGCCCCCCTCCATGCCAGCCCTAACTGTTTTCTCATCTTCCCAGGTGTTTTCCCGCTGCCACGGAGGCTGGCTTGGATTGTTGGCCACAGCCTGGTGCGCTGGGCAGGCAAGGCGGCAGGACAGACTGGATGGGGAACCCAAGTGGGCTTATCGGCACAGGCACAGCATCACTAGTGGAGGGGCCGTGGCAGGATGAGGTGGCACCAGCTCCTGCCGGCAGTTCACCACACTTTGCAGGGCCCTTCGCCCGATATCCTAGTAATCCATCTAGGCAAGAATGACATCCCCCTCTTGAAGGGCGTCCAGTTGATCAAAAATATCAAGTCTGACCTTTGGGAGATTAAAAAACTTTTTTCCGATATTCTTATTCTCTGGACTGACCTGTTTGAACGGATGTCCTGGGGTAGTGGGGTGCACCCCCGGAAAATCAATAGGACCAGGAGGATGGTCAACAGGGACATAGTGAAGTGGCTCACGGGCCTGGGGGGTGAGCATGTAGACACACAGGCCCTGACGCATGGAAGACCAGCCTTGTATAGGCAGGACGGGGTGCACCTGTCCCCTGAAGGAAACGATCTGTACCTGAGAGCCCTAAAAGGGGCCCTAGTTCGTGCATTAGAAAGGTTCTAGTGATAGGGTGGGGGTCGGGTTCGTCCAGGTAAACCCAGCAACCCCTTAGTGGCAGGGGTTCAGTACTGTAAGTTAGAGTAGTTAGAGGGATCATAATTAAGAGTCATCTCCTTAAGAGATGGGGAGGCCCACCTGCCAAAAAGCAGGGGATAGCAAGCGGTGAGGCAGCCTCCCTGGGAGGGGTGTCGTGCGACAGCAGTAGGGACAAGTATGGTCAACGTTGGGGTTACTGTTCAAGGTTAAGTTAAGTACTGGACCCGCATCGCACTAGGCGATTTACCCCCACCTAATTTTGATTGTAATCTGGTTGAATAAAGAGGGCGGCCGTTTAAAACCCAGCGCTGTGTCCTGTCTCCTTCGGTGCGTCGGCAAACAGGTGATGGGGGAGAGGAGTAGTTATAGTTATGATTTTTTTCTTTATTTAACAAGAGCATGACATTTTCCTATGTTGTGGTTTGTTATATGATAATTAGCTACGCAACCGGACTATCTCCTTTAAACCATTCAAAGTGATAGTAACCCAAACTGACTGACTAAACTAAAATCACTACAGCTAGGTACATTGCTGGTGCTAAATACTACTACTACTACTAACAGACCTCTAAAACCTCTTCTGAATGTCTTTGTTCCATCAAAAAGTTGATAGATATCAAGTAGGGCTTTGCTTACTGAAAGATAGAGCTTGTCTAAATTATTACTACTTTGGACAGTTATTTTCTTAGTTTGACTGGCTTGTTAAAGCAACTCAGTTTAAAAGGATTTTTATTTTTATTTTTTTGCTTGAATCAGAACTCTTAGGCATTGAATACGGAGCACTGGTTGGCTATGAATCATATTCAGTTTACTTTCAATATATTGTATATATTTGATTTGAGTTTATTATTTTATTTATTTATTTATATAGCGCCAGCTATATACCTGGCACTGTATCCATACTTTCCATACTTTAATTTATCCAAACTTTCCCTTTTAATACTAATAAGCCTCATTAAAAAAGCAATTGATGATTTGGTTCTTGTTTGGATTGTTGGTCAACAAACTTCTAAGAACTGGGAAAGGAGCTAATGTAGGGCACATTCACATAAGAAAAAAATAAATCATTTTCCTATTTGTTCCCAGGATTTATTTTTTATTTTTTTAAGGTGCATGAACAGACTAGGTCAAAGTTTGCCTTGCATGTATTGAAGAACTACAACCAGGCACCCAAAATTTCAGTCACTCCCAAAAATTCTGGGGTGCCCAAACTGACCCGGCCCTATCTATGCCTGAATGGAACCCAACGGGCTGCTCAATCGTGCTGACTGGCGTTTGAAAGTGAGGGGGCCTGTTCAGGGCCACGCCAGATCCTGTCACTTGCAATGGCTGCTTTCTCCCTTAGAGCACCTCTTAGTTGAGTGAGAGGCACTATAGGGGAGTGAGGGAGAAGCACCAGCCACTCTTTGAAACCGACACGCCCCAGCTGGGACCGCTGGGCTTGTCAGTTTCTCTGGGTAATGCTTGCATTTTGGGGCATTGGGCACCCAATGGGTCCTCAGGTAGCCCAACAGGTGCCCACAATGTGGGCATTACTTGCAGATACTAATTTTAGTACCTGTTGCAGCTCTACCGAGCAATTAACCCACAAGTGTTGCTGCACAAACCCAGGTTTAACAATAGTTTTTTGTTCTTGCATGTTTTGCATAAAGTTAGAACAGACATTTCCCAGCAGCATAGACACGTGTTATGGGGATGGGACATATGGCCCCTGTTCTTTATCTGCTTCCTATTTGCACTGCATGGTCCCCAGAAGTCCTATAGCCCTTAAAAGTTTAGCAACATGGTTCAAATCTAACCGGGGACTAGCAGTGGGCACAGCAATACGTGTGGCAGAATTGAGCCCATGGACTGCAACATTGGCATGGCAATGTTACAATAGAAGGCACAATTGTCAGTCACCTGCATGAAATTCAAAACACGGGAGGAACGCCTCATATGAATGCAGCTTTAAAACTACTTTGATTCATAAATTCTCCAATACTCTTTACCAGAGTGACACAATACTTGAAGATACCTGACACCAGATATAGCACATTATTACACAAATTCAAGGAGGATAAGATCATCAACATCAGCCAAGATGGTCAGGGGATGTAACCCGATGCTCAGCGTGTCCCTAAACTTGTGACTGCCAGAACCTGAGAGTTAGCAAAAGGAGATGGATCACTCCTTAATTGTAACATGACATTTTCTGCAGCCTCTTACTTGGAACTGGCTAATCTCGGAGGCAGGACACTGGGCTAAATAAGCCATTTATCTAACCTTCTGTGGCAGTTCCTCTGTTCTTAGAACCATTCTGGATAGGCAAATGTTCTGTCAACCATATACCACGTCTGTAGTATTCCAAAACTGCAGTACCTGTCAGCTGCCAATTAACCCTTCAGCAATGAGAAGTTCTATCACTGCATGCCAGACAGAATTCCCTTACAGCATTCAGCTAAAGAGCTATTTCTCTCAGGAGTGCCATATCACTGGAGGGTTGAGGAAGCAGCAATCTCAAAGACTCTTGTAACAAAACTTTTGTTCAATAAAATAAAATTAAGAGTAATGAAAATTTTAAAGTGTGAATAATTCACTCTAGGCTGCTGGCATTCTGTACTAATCTCCAATACTAAAATGTTAGACGGAACAATATACTAAGAATACAGCTTAGCACTGATCAGTTCATTTAGACTCAAAGACTCACCTTTTTTCCAAATAGAATTCTATATCCAGTTCCTACTTATCCTTAAAATTAAAGCATATAACAAGTTAATCTCTGACCATAAGAATAAACTATATGCGAGTCAGGGTTCACCATTTTCTTTAGGGTATTCTTGACAAGCGGTTATATACAATAAAGGTTTTGGCTACAGGGGTCTTTAGTTTGTTTGCTTGCTTGCTTGAGTGCAGAAAAAGAGATCATGAGGGAAAGCTCTGTTTTAGTCAAATCGGGTCTGCTTATTTTCTATAAAAGAATTTTTCTAATTTTACATGACTATTTTCAACAAATACAGCTATGGAACAGGAAAACATGAAACATTCAAATCAATAAACAACAATCAGATCATTTTAAATGGAAAATCTTGACTATACTTGAGGCTAAGGTAAAACCCCAGAGCCAAACATTCAAATTTTGAGTGTGTGCAAAAGTATATCTGGATTCTCAGTTTTGCAAACAAAATACGTTCAGGTCTGAAACTTGCAAAATAGTCTCTGTAGCTTACTGGTAATAGTGAAAAAAAACACTCAACAGGGTACTCGGACTGCTAGTGTAACTTGCATCAATTGCACTTAGAAAATCATGTCTTCATTTGTTAATTTGAAGCTACTTGCAGGAGGGGCGGGGTATAAATGTATTAAATAAAAATAAAAATAAATTAATTTAAGAATTTAAAGCTGAAAGTAATTCAGAAAAATTTAAGAGTCCTGCAATGGCATTTTGCAGTTGCTTTTCCAATTATAACACACAATCAGGGAAAACCTAAGTTAAATGTAATGTTCTGACTGAGATTTCTTTAAATATAAACACCTTCATAATACAAAATCTGAAAAAAAATAACTCGTAGCAACATTAGTGTGAAACAGTTGCATAGCTTTGCTCTCTAAGAAAAACAAAGTTAGATGAAACATTAATAGGTTAAAATGCTGGGAAATTGTTTTATTTGCATTAAGCTGTTCATCTCACTTACAACAGTTTAAGTCAGTCACCACAAGAAAGTTTCTACAAAGTAAAGAAAGGTGAGAATCAGGGTGAAAGGGAAGGACAGCTCTATAAAAAGCACATAGGGATTATTCCCAGAACAAACAGCTAATGCCAAGCATGCACTGCCTAGCAATATCATTTGGGTGCTCTGAACTTTTAAAAAAACAGGATTCAAGCAGCCCATTTGTGTTCCAGTTTCCTTATTTCAGATGGATTGCTGTAAAGATTAGTCCTATTTAGAGAGGACTATTGCTTTGAAACGGAAAGTACTAAGTGCTGAGTTTTATACTGAGAAACAGTTTGTAGGAGAGCAGGTGAACTTTGCTCTCAAACATGTCTCTTCCCATTGATGTTAAACCAAGCCCTCTTGTACCCAATTAATTACCCATATGGTGTTGGTATCTAAGAGCTACACATGTTTAGGTTATTTCTCTAGCAGTATGCACTTTGAGTTCAATACTGCCTGTCTTAAGCTCCTGCATTGCTTGACCCACCCATAGTGATCAAACATCCAGGAACAAATTGCAAACAAAAGTAGCAAGTCAGGAAATGCATGCAAAACCTAACTAAGGGAGGATATTAAGCACTTTTCCCTAAGTTACCAGTTTTCAGTTTTAAATACACTAATCAATCCTACGACCAGAGCATAGCAGTGGGGTATTCCGGTGAGGTACACTTGGTGCTCGCTTGCATCCTCTGCTGGAAGCTTGGGGACATCCCTGTCACTGGTCACAGATGTTCTACTGGGGAATTAGCACCCAGCTTCCCAGTAGTCCCATGCCCACTCAGGCCTGTGCCTGAGAGGTCCAGATCTCACATTAGTGCCCCTTTTCCATGGTAGCTCAGTCCCTCCAGTTCACACATGGGCTTCAATACACTCCACTGTTCCTTGGTTACCATGGGCCTTCGCCTGTTGCCCTCTACTTCTTGCCCAGAGTTTCCCTTCCAGGAGAAGAGTCTGACTTAGGCTATCCTTGGGGTCCCTGGCCTTCCTCTGGGTCCTGGGCTGGATCCCCCCCCAGGATAAGAACATAAGAAGTGGCATACTGGGTCAGACCAATGATCCATCTAGCCCAGCATCCTGTCTCCGACACTGGCCAATCACGGTGGCTTAGGAGAAGCACCCAACAGGTCACAATGGGGGATCCATTCCCTGTTGTTTTCCCCCAGCTCCCATCATGTTCCCTGATCCTGTCTGGCTAATAGCTGCTAATGGACCTATCTTCCAGAAAATTGTCCAAACCTCTTTTAAACTCAGCT
>QEPC01009912.1:4963902-4986159 GCA_003113815.1 Sphenodon punctatus | reverse complement strand
AAAAAAACATTTTTGCTGGGGCAGTTTTTTTTACATTGCAGCCATTTTTAAATGGCTGCAATGCAAGAAAAATCCGGTACCCCGGAATCCGGTACCGGGTCCGGATTACCGGGTCGAATCCGATAATGCCGGTACGCCCGATACCGGCATTATCGGATACCGGATTCTACCGGTTTCCCACCCCTAGTTTCCACCATTTCCCCTAGCACAGACATCAAGCTTACTGGTCTGTAGTTTCCAGGATCGCCTCTGGATCCCTTTTTAAATAACAGGGTTACATATGCCACCCTCCAGTCCTCGGGTACAGTGGCAGACTTTAGTGACGGGTTACAAATTACTAACAGTAGGTCTGTAATTTCATATTTGAGTTCCTTCAGAACCCTGGGGTGAATGCCATCTGGCTCGGGTGACTTGTTAGTATTCAGTTTGTCAATTTGCCCTAGAACATCCTCCAATGTCACATTGATTTGTAACAGCTCTTCCAATTCCTCGCCCACAAAGCAAGGATCCGGCATGGGTACCTCCCCAAGATCCTCTGCAGTGAAGACCGACCCAAAGAATTCATTTAGCTTCTCTGCAATGTCCTTATCCTCCCTGAGCATCCCTTTTACTCCCATGATCTGGTCCCACAATCCCCAGTCCATCTCCATAGCCAGCTAGGCCCACCCCGTAGTCCTCACCCTAGCATGGGTCCCTTCATGTCCTAAAGTTCTGAGCCCGAGGCCATGAGAGCTTGCAGCACCCCAACTCAGACATCTGTGAGGTCATGGCCCCCAGGCTCTTCCCAACTTAGGCCCTGACCCCCTGGTCCATCCATATGGCCAACTAGGCTCTCCCACCAGAGTCCCACTCTGCCATGGGTCCCCCTCTGGGCCTACTGTCCTGAACTTGGGGCCACGAGAGCTCACGGTCCCAACCCTGTACAGGTGTTTCCCTTCCAGTTTGACATCCCTAGTGCATCCAGGCACCCTCCTCCTGTGTTCTCCAAGGTTCCCTCAGCCCTTTGCCACATTCTTCTAGCAGGGCTGCTCCTGCTCCCTTCACTACCCAGGGCTCAGCCTTCCCTTGGACTCTGCTGGCCAAGCACAGACCCTTCTGAAAAGCTTAGCTCACAGGCAGAGCCCTCCCAGCCTCAATGCTTTCCAAAGCCCTGGGAGCGAGTGTTTCTCCTGTCTGCCAGCTAGATCTCTTGCTGCCCTCTCAGGGCTTAGCTTCCTGTGCTCTCGGTCTGACCAAACACCACCCAGCTCAGCTGGTTCCTAATCCCTTGGTTAGTCCAGCCATGAGGGCAAGTACAGCTGTGGCCCATTAAGCACTGTCCTGTGCTGCAACAGCACTGGGGCTTGCCCTGCTGGTGTTAACACTGGCTAGTGCTAACTTTCTTGAAGGGCCAGGCTCCCTTGTAGCCTGCCCTGCTACACAGAGTTAGTGGCTCAAGCTACATTACGTTAGGCTCTTGAAATGGAGGAATAAAGTTAGTCAGTAGGACATTAAAAAGACCTCAAGGTGGCATGATCAGACCTTGGTGTGGTTCATCAATGGCTAGCAACCAAAATGGCAAGGGGATGTAAGTTCATACTCAAGAGTATCCCTAGAAAACTGACTGCTGAGAGTAAATAAGAGGGGACAGGCCACTCTTTAATTCCCCTGTGGCTTCTCATACACTTCCTCTGAAGCATCTAGTACTGGCCACTATCAGTGACAGGATGCTGGGCTAGATCAACTTTTGGTCTGCCCCAATATGGCACTTGTTATATTCTTATGAGCTAAGGGAGTGAATGCAGTACATTAGTCCATGTTTCTTGAGAAACGTATGATGTGTCAGTTCCTGATCCAGGCCTCTTAGGCTAAAAAAAAATGATTGAGCAGTTTGATCTGTGACATAGTTTGGGGTATTCTGACCACAAAGATGAGATATCTTGCTGCAAGAACATAGACTAGGAACCAATGTGGATTTACAGTAGTTGAAAGGTGTTGAGGTCTTCAGCATACAGCAAAAATCTGAGAGTCTGACAGAATGTCACATGTCAGGCTTTCTGTGGAAGTTAAGCAGAAATGGGAACATGATGCTTTTTCTTGGGGTTCGTTTCAACTTTTATTACAGCCTTTGCACCAAACAGTTGACCACTGCACTCTAGCAATATTGAGATTGACAAACTATATCTGTATTGTTTTTATTATATTTGATTTAGATCTGATTGAGTGCTATAATTTTTACACACCGGGATCAATAAAAACTAGTCAATACACACAAAATATTGAGAGTGTATTTGTGTAATATACTATATAATTTCTTTGGAAAAAACGTTTTTACTGTAGCTTCCGACTATTATTTGTTAGCAAATGAGACAATAGCCCCCACCAGATGATGTCCACCTGCCTGTGTAGTAGGTGGTTGCCAGATGTTCAACCACAGCCCCCACTCATGGCGTGGTCTGGAGAAACCCTTCACCTGCTGTGCAGGTGAACCCGGGCTGATGTGAGCTAATGTGCACCCACGTGGCTGCCTCTTGCCTATTAGAGTGCCTGCAGCCCCTGCCCACATGCAGGTCTGCCAAGACCACAGAGAGTCCCAGGAGAAACACCTAGAGCAATTTGATGAGTGAGTGCTCTCTTCACTCTCACTGGTGCTTTGACTGTTTACTTTCACTTTTGGAACACTCCAAATGGTGCTCCAAAAAAGACAGACAGACAGAGACAGGGGGCGGCTTCCTGTACCCAGAGTTTGCTGTGGCTGTGAATTATAGGGGGTGGGGGCGGAATGCCGCACCCCCTATGATTCACCCCATTTATTAGGGTCGCCTGCTAAACCATGCGAGTGGTGACTGAGTAGAGGCTGCACAGAGTGAACCTGGACTCCAGCGGGCTGTCTCATTTGTTACACCCACAGTCCAACAGCCATAAACAACTGAAAGTCGTGAAATTGCTGAGGGTAGATCCACACTGTTTGAAGTCTGCGGAGAGACTGTAGTGCATCACTACTTCTAGAAAGTTGGGGGTCACTGCTTAAAAGCTCTCCTTTATTGTTTGCATTTGTTTTTCACAAGTTTTTTTTTACCAGTGATGAAAAATCTACCAATCCTAAACTTTAATATGATATACATTGTGCGACTGTAAACACTCAAAAAAAATCTTTTAAAGTGAACTCAACTGGCTCTTAATTGATATATGTATCCTTGCCTCAGAAAACTAAGTTTGACGTCATTTATTTTTTTTCAAACAGCAATTCTGAGTCAAGATGATAGCCAGTGCATTACTGTGATGGGTATGGTATATGTATTCTGCTGCTTACTCTGGACTGCCAAGATTATATGAACTTTGATTACAGTTGCCGGATGACCAATTTTAAGTAATACCTCATGTATTCTTATAATTATTATTTTTAAGAATACCATAGCTCCATACTGCCCCCTAGTTTCGAAATTTTGACCTGGCAACCCTAGCTTCTATACAAACAGCAATTCTTTTGTCTTAAGTAATAGGGACTTATATTTTGGGATGAGAAGGTCCCCAGCTCTCAAAGACTGAAGTCTATGCATACATGGGATGATTAAATCAGCATTCGGCTCTTCAATGTGAACTCCTTTGATGCCTCAAGATGAGCTTAACTTGACCAAGAAAAGTATGCATTGTTGGATAAGGTACTAGTGTCTCCCAGTGAATGAAATATCACATCTACTCAAACACCTATGACTATTTCAAACCCTGGAGTTGCTTTACTAGTCTGTGCAGCCACAGAACCATCAGCTTGCTGAAAAACAAATAGGACACTAGCAATATAGGCAAGAGGAAAATCATACCATTTTCACTGAGATGGCTCCCACAAGAACAAAAAACATTATGAAAGTTAGACAGAGAACGATGAGAATGTCTGTACTGAATGGGTCTGAAAAAGCAACCAGAAGCTGAATAAGACTAACCTCTGGATTTAGCCTGAAAGTACGTTTCAAAGGACGGCCTGGCTTAATACCACCCACATCAAAGACAATGGAGGTAAGTTCATCACTTATCAGAACGTCCTTGTCGAAGAGGGTCAACTCCAGGATGTTCTGAAACAAAACAGGACAAAACACACACAATGAAAAGGACTGAAGGAAAGGAACTGAATGGCTGGTTTAAAAAATATTTTTTTTAAAAAGGCACTATCATGAATTAAAGCATATGTTAACTGCTGTTTTCTTTTCGTTGGTGTTTTGTTCCCATGTGTTTGCAATAATCCCTTTCCAAGGTCTGGAAATTAATTGTCTTTCCCCAATAATTTTATCTTCTGTTTGTAGACCAAGCACGGTTTTTAGGTTAAGGCACTGAACTTGGATTCAGGAGATATGGGTTCCAGTCCCAGCTCTGCTACCTGTGCAAGTCTTGAGCAAGTCATTTAGTCGAGATCTGTTCCCATAGCACCACCTTCTTGCTCCAGCACACGTTTAAAGTGCAAGAAGCTTGGGGCCTAGTGTGTGTATACTACATTGTCATCATTAGAAGGAGGGCAGAGCAAAAGATCATTCCCTCCATTTTTCTGAGCATGGAGAATATGACTGCCCCAATTCCCCACAACTGTTGTGTCCTAGATAAAGAGCTTCCAGCAGCTCTCTGCTTCAGGTAGTGTGGGGGAAGGATGTCTTGAATGGACTAATTGGATCAAGTCTCATTCACTTTGATTTAATTTGCAGGACCAAAGGGCTTTTGGCCAAGGGGAGATTCTCTCACTAGGACTTCAGGAAGGAGGAGGGAAGCATGCCATCAGAGCAGAGCTGCCTGAGTGAGTCTCCTGGCTAAGAGACACAAAAGGTATTGATGAGAACATGCAAACTCTGGAATAGTAAACCTTCCCACAGCAATTTTTTAACACATTTTCAAATGTCTCAGTTTATTTTTCAAATAATTTCAGCGTTACTGGGAGCTTCTGGGTCAAGGTTGGATCCAGCATCCTTTTCAACATTTATCCCACAATTATGGTTCTGGTACAGCACCTAGCCAAAGGGTACCTTAGTCTCAATACAAGCAGTAATAAAGTAGATGATTCCGTTATTTCAGTTATTTCTATGACAGAAAAATCAACTATTTCCTTGCCAAGTACTTTTCTGTGCACTTGTGTAGTTTGTGAGGAATTGACTGGGTTTTGTTTTTATTTTCCGGACTTGGGAGGCTTGGTATTGGATTGTAGGGAACAAAGGCTGCCAACAAGTCTTAGCAATCCCTGAAACTGTTGACTCTGAAAGATTGTGAAGTTCATTCTGTCCCTCCTTTACTGCCTTTGGGATGGTCCCGGTTAAAACTGTTCTCTCTAACTCTGGGAATCTGAGTGTGTTAGGTGAAACAGAATTAGATGCACACACATAACGCAAAGCATCTTTGTTTTAAGTTGCTTTCTCTTTTACATTAGCTGATGAGAAAATGAATGATGCAAACTGGTTAATCTGCACACTGGAGATTTTTCGGGAAGAGATTTCCTCATGTCTCCCAATTAAAAGGAATCCAGAGCGACTGTGTGGGTGTCGTCTTTGTCCTAAGTGACAGAGAGGGAAGCAAAGTGGTTTGAATCTTTTATTGGACCAACTGCTGCTGATGGAGATAAGCAAGCCACACAGGGCCCCCCTTCCTCAGGTATTTAGCATAGCCAGTCAACATTATATAAATGGAGCAAATACAGGGCAATATGTAAAGAAAAGCACATGACTTGGCTTGTTTTGAGTTTCCTCTTAACTCAGCATTGTTTTGCTTGTGGAAAGGGCAAGCTCCTTCCTCCCTTTCAGCATGATTCAGAATGAGTGAGGAAGTAAAACGAGATAATCAATACATACCAGAAAGTTGATATCACAAGGGCTTCAAAAGTCATTAGCAACCTCAACCTTCAAGGAGATCAGACTAGAAAATGATGTAACATACTCTTGATGGAAGCAGCAAAATTAAGGCTGCAATCCTGAACTCATTGAAGTTGTTGGCTAAATTCACATTACAACATACTAGTCCTCATGCCTTTGTTTTTATCCTTAGAAGTCCTATCTGTAATTTACCACAGTATGTCAGTTGTTTACCAGTTAAGCCTACCAACTGACAACTTCACAGGCATGTGCCCAGCATCACTGGCTGACTGCTTAATTTGTGCAAAGCATTCACACAAAGCTTGATAGCCGTTTTTTGTTAAAGTAATAAAGTCGGATTGGAAAACAGTTTTAGATATTTGTTTCCTTATTAATAATAAGGTATTATTATTATTTCTATAGCAGAAACAATGTACCTGGCCCTGTAAAAAATCAGTAGTTACAGACTGGTCCCTATCCCAAGGGATTTACAATCTAAGACAGACAAGGGAGAGGGAAATATAAGGAGAGGCAAGGATACATTCATGAAGTTGAGACGTCGCAGGTGCACGTGCTTAATTTAGCTACAGGGAAGAGGATGACTGAGTGAAGGAGGGAGAGGAGGCATCCGTAACGAGTCTATGGGGATGAGGAGCTAGTGAAAGCCGGACGGAAGAGGCTTTTCAGCAGGGATTAGAAGGTTCAGGGGAGGGAGCAGAACAAATTAATCCAGGGAGCGAGTTCCAGGCATGTGAGGCAGCAAGGGAGAAGGGACGAATACAGTTTGAGGAGCAAGGGATTCGTGAGCAGGCAAGGGTGGTAGCAGAAGGAGGCGTGAAGCTTCCGGGTAGGAATGTAGCGGGAAACAAGTGCAGAGAGGTGGGGGAAGCAAGGCCATGAAAAGCTTTATAGGTAAAGACAAGGAGCTTGTGCTGAATACGTTCAGGTAGAGGGAGCCAGTGTTGGGCAGAAAGGAGGGGCTGGACATGGTCAACGTGTGGATGGTCAAGGTGGATGACCTCAGCAGCAGAGCACTGAACGGAAACGAGAGGGGAGAGGACCGAGCACGGGGAGACCAGTAAGGAGGAAGTTGCAGTAGCAAGGCAAGAGGTAACTAGAGCATGGACTAGGGTTTGGGTAGTGGAAACTGTAAGACAAGGCTGGATTTTTGCAATATTATGCAGAACGAAGCAACAGGACTTGCCAACAGCCTGGATCTGAGGTGTAAATGAGAAGGGGGAGTCAAAGATTAATCCTAGGCTACGCGCCTGAGGGACAGGCTAGAGGATGACACCCTCATCGAAAATTGAGAAGGAAAACCAAGAAGAATTTTGGGGGAGGGGGTAGTTGAGTTAAATCTTGTCCATATTAAGCTTGGGTGGGCAGTGAGACATCCAACCAAAGATGACAGAGACAGCATGTGATACGAGACTGAATGGATGGGGAGAGCGCAGGAGTAGAGAGACAGAGTTGAGAGTCATCAGCATACAGGTGATACTGTAAGCTGCATAGGTGACAAGTAACTGCTGATAGTGAGGGAGGGCACTGGAGTGGGGGCTGGGCAGCGGGTTCTATAGGGTTTCTGAAAAATCTGGAGGGGCATCAAGTCACCTATGGAAAGTTGTGAGATTCAATGAGTTTGTCTATGTTGAGAGTGTAAAGGGAGAAGAGAAGAGGGCCCAAGACACAGCCTTGGGGAACTCCCACAGAGAGGGGGAGCAACGCAGAGGAGGTACCAGTAAGAGACACATTGAAAGATTCAAGGAAATAGAACCAGTCGAAAACCAAGGCCCAGAAGCAAAGTGAATCCAGGAGGCAGCCATGGTCAACAATGTCAAAAGGTGGCAGAGAAATCAAGCAGGACAAGAATGGAATAGAGCCCCTCAGTCTTCACTAAGTGACGGTTGTTAGTGGTTTTACTGAGGACTGTCTCAGTTGAGTGGAGATGGCAGAAGCCCGATTGAAGAGGGTCAAGGGAGGAATTGGAAGAGAGGAACTCAAGACAGCCGGTGTAGACAACTCACTCCAGGAGCTTGGAAGCAAAGGGGAGGAGTGATATAGAGCAATAGTTGGAGGGGTCAAGAGTAGCCTCCTTAAGGACAGGGGAGACGGTGGTGTGTTTCAAGGCCAATGGAAAGGACCCAGAAGAGAGGGAGCGATTGATGATGTGCATCAGAGAGGGTTTAGTAGTAGGGGCAATTGCAATAAAGAAACAAGTGGGGATGGCATAAAGGGGGTAGGTGGAGGGATTGGATGAAGAGAGGATGGGAAGGAGGTGATCTCATCAATGAAAGCTAGAGAGGAGGATGATAGAAGAGAGACAGGAGCGGGAAGAGCAAGAAAGGAAATGGGGGAGAGAGATGAGAAGTAATGTCAAGATGGATGTTATCAATCTTATTGTTGAAAAAGGAGGGGGGGGGAAAGGAAAACTGGGTGTTTACCTGGTGAATTTTCCTTCTACAGGGACTCCTCCTGGATAGCCAGCTTAGGACACTGGGGTTAGATCCCACCTCCACAAGCAGGAGGCAGACTACAACTTTTTGGAGCATGCGCAGAGGGGATCTGACTCCTAGAGCTCCAGATGATACCAAGCAACACCAACCAATCCTAACAGTTCTCTAAAAATGTTCAACAACAAAAAAAAAGTATGTAGGAAAACTACTTACTCAAACAAACTAACAAACAAACAATAGGTTCCACCCAGGCAAAATTCAGCAACCCGGTGGGTAGCTGGCCATCCAGAAGTCCCTGTAGAAGGAAAATTCACCAGTTAAGTGCCCAATTTTCCTTTCTCACAGGGATTCTCCTGGATGGCCAGCTCAGGACACTGGGGATGTTCCATAGTAGCGTCAGTCAAATCTAGGGCAGGATAAGCAAAAGGAAAAGGACATGGATAATCGGTCTAACTACACCACTGCCTGAAGAACGCTTCTCCCAAAGGCTGCATCTGCAGATTCCTGTATCTGAATCGTACACCGCTTTTAGACGAGGATGCTGAAGGCACCTCTGGAGCCGCACATTGAGAGAAGCCAAGCCGCGCTGCCGGAAGTGACGTGCTCCCCGTTGCCAGCAATGGTGGTGGCTGGAGATGCGGCACTTTGCAGAGGCGCGTTCTGGAGACCTCAATTTTCAGGTCTCCAGAACGCGCCTCTGCAAAGCGCCGCATCTCCAGCCACCACCATTGCTGGCAACGGGGAGCACGTCACTTCCGGCAGCGCGGCTTGGCTTCTCTCAATGTGCGGCTCCAGAGGTGCCTTCAGCATCCTCGTCTAANGTCTACAAGCGGTGTTATACTTCCTGGTAAATGCTGGTACTGAAGATCAGGTAGCAGCCCGGCACATCTCCTCATACGGAGCCTGGTGCTTGAATGCCTGGGTAGCCTCTGCATCTCAAAATGAGTGGGCTAGAATAGATTGCAGGGGTGCTTTGTTCTGAGCCTTATACACCTCCCTAATACAACTTGCCAACCGTTTAAAGATCAAAGATTTAGAAGCTTTGAAACCCTTCCTGTTAGGACTATAATTTACAAACAAGGAAGAGGATCACCTAAAGACAGCCATCCTATCCAGATATTCTCTCAAAGCACTTCGCAAATCCACCTTGCGGTCTTGCATGAAACCAGGCCCACTGTAGGAATTGGGTACTGTTACGAGCCAGGCAAACCTGCCCCCCCTCTCTTTTGGGGCACATGGAGAGAGGTGGTGGAACCCAATGTGAAAAAGCAAAGAGAAAGAGAGAGCAAAAGCAGGTCAAGCCGGCACCTCAGAGATTCCTTGAAGGAGACTCACCCTATGCAAAACCACCAGCCTAGGAAAAGAACAGGAGAAGCCGGTACTTAAAAGGAAACACAGCAATTGCGATGCCAGGCAACTCCCTCTTGTGTATAACCTCCAGAGATGGGAACCTCCTGCCTAGTAATATTCCCTGGGTTAATAATAGGAATAGTGTGCCTTTAACCTGCTCAGGTAACCTGAATGAGCCATCAGGTCTCACATGGAAAGTTGCAGAGGAGCAAGATTCTTTCCTGCCGCTCCGCCCAGCCTGATGTTTATCCAAAAACATCCCTTTTCCTGTCTTCCGGGACCCCCCTGGGAAGACCCCATTCCAAACACCCATTGCGAGCCTGTGTCTAGTCCTGGGAACCCCAGCACCCACCCAGGAAGTGTCTTTCGAGTATCCCAACTCCCATTATGAAGCTTTTGTGGGTATCCCAACTCCCATTGAAAGTTTTTGTGTGGCTTTGTCCCCTGGTCCCTACAAGTGACCTGAGCTTCCTATTGTGGAGTTGAGTTGCTTTCGGACGTGGATACGCATGGGTCTCCTGTGCAAGTCTGCCCCAGGGGTCTCCCAGGCCTAGGTCTGTCCCCCTCCCGTACTCCTGACCCACTGCAGGATCACTGAGGCTCACCCGTCCCCTCAACAGGCAAAGGAGAGGTAGGCTCTTTTCCACTTTAGTCACATCCTCCTATTCTTTCTCCGTTCACTCTAAACTCAAGGCTTTAAACTCCAACTCCCTTCTTGCTACTTAATTATTTTCACCTCCCCCTCCCCCCCTTTCTCTTCCCTGAAATTACTATCTGTTCTCCAGAACCTGAAATCTATCCCTACGCTATCCAAAGTTTAAACCTGTGAATGCCAGTCCATGCTAGGCAGCACTGTTTGTGTGTGTGTGTCCTGTAAAATAAATATCCCCTCTTGCTTTGAAATATTTCTTGTCTCCATTATATTTCTTGGAGGGGAGGCCAACGGGCTATAGTGCGCCACGTCCTCAGACCAAATCCCTGCCGCATGTGGACCCTAGGCAGTTGAAAAATAGTAATTCCCCAAAATTGGAGACTTCGCCTGATCACCAGGACCTTCCCCCACTTGGGACCCACCGCCCCCGTGATCACGCGTGGAGAAAGGTCACATGGTATCATCAGGCCCTGGAGGCTCGCCAACACTTTCAACGTGGCTCGCTCTTTGTTTCCGAGTTGTTGGACCAGCTGCAATATCTTGTCCTGACATGGTAAAGGCCCGGGATGAAGGCTTTCTGGATCCTCATGTCCAGGATCACCACCAGATGCTTCAGGGACCAGGTGGCTCTTCTTGAAATTCACAATAAAGCTGTGCCCCTGGAGAGATCCCACATTGCCTTTTCTTTCAGTGGTGACGGGATCAGTATATCATCTAAGTATGGGTGGAAACAGATTCCCTCTGACCACAGATTGATGAGGAGAACCTTCGTAAACGTCCTCAGAGACGTTGCCAACCAAAATGGAAGGGATGTATATTGCCAATGTTTCCTTGCGTATATGAACCTCAGCCACCATCAGTGGCTGGGTTGAATCAGAACATGAAAGTATACCTCCTTTAAGTCCAGAGAGGTCAGCCAATCTCCCTGAGACACCGCTAGATGAATGGATTGCAGAGTTTCCATCCTGGATTTTCTCACTTTCATCAACCTGTTCAGCTTTTTTAAGTCAAATACAACTCTCCACTCCAATTTCTTTGGAACCAGGAACAGAATAAAATATAGTTCTTTTTCTTGCTCGTCTGGAGGGACTGGTTTGATAGTTCCTATCTCTTTCAGCCTGGTGATCTCCTGGAGTATTGCGGTGTCTCTCTCCTTTCTTTTGGATAGGGAGACAAAATATGACGGTTTGGTGAAAGTCTATTGCGTATCCCGCTCAAATGATTTCTAGGACCCACACGTCAGCGATTGATCATTCCCGTTCTTCTGTGAACAGGCCTAACCTGCTCCCCAGAGCCATGGGTTCCTCTGGGAGGGACTGCCAAGATTCATGTGTCAGATTTGCCATGGCCTGCACCGGTCCCCTATTTGGGTCAGACGGGGGCTCCCGTACGCCTCAGGTGGAACCATTGTGGTCTATTTCTAGATTGTCCTCCTTTAGGGGCAATTGTAGGACTTTCTACATCCCCCTGTTGTATATGTTCCTGCCCCAAAGGGACAAACGGACCATTCCTGGGAGTAGAAACTCTGCAGGGTAAATTTAGCTGAAGCGTCTGCCAGAACTTTTACAAGGCAGACCCCAAACAGCTTTGATCCCTGGAAGGGTCCCAAGATTAGGGTGTTTTGGCGGTACTGTCCCCTTTCCAGGAACACAGCCATAGCTGCCTGCAGGCTGACATGTTGGCGGTCGCAGCCCTTGATGCCCAGCACAGGATATCAGTGGAAGAGTCAGCTATGAATAAGTAAGTCAGCTGGATCCTAGTGGCTAGCACTCTGGCCATGTTGGGGGAGAGGTTTGTGTGGATGGGCTTTGACCCTCCGGCAATATGGGGAGTCTCTAGGGAATCAGCTCTGCCTGCCACATAAAATTCCCTTCTTTTCTCTGGCTCTTAAGAGCCTATTTCTCTAATTTGGCCACTCTGTCTTTGGCCCAATTGGGTTTTGTCTCATAGTCCATGACTCCCTCTGGAGTTAGCACTTTAATTTAAGTCTTCCCAGGCTCACAACAGTCTCAATCTCCTTGGGGATCAAAAGTCTATTTGGCCCATCTCCAGGCTCTATGCCATTTGGCTTCACCTTTGGCCCTTGATGGGGCAAAATCAATAGTTGGTCCACTCTGGGCAAACAATAATACACAGTCAGAGCCTCACTAGGAAATTTGCCTCAGGTCTCCCTTTTTCTCTTACAACCCGCCCGCTCCACTGGGTGTGGAGCTTCTCCCCAAAAGTGGGTCCCCAAACTTAAACAATAAACAAAATAACCCTCTTTGGCATTTAACATAAATTCATGAAATTCCTTCTTCTTTGCACTCAACAGAGTTTCATGATAGGCCTCTGGCCTCTCAGTCCTTAAACCAAGACAAATTAAATCACACCAGTACCTTCCCATGCTGTCTGTCTGTAGCAGTTGTCCAGGCTTGTGAAATACCTTTGTTAGGCTGATCAGGAGTCTTCTCAGTCAGTCTGGCTTAGAGGCCAAACTCAGCTCCTTTTGCATTCAACTGCTTCTGGCAACTGACTCCTCCATTTGCCTCTCTGCTGGTTTTAGGCTCTCTTAACTCCTCCCTCTTTTCTGATTTGTTCTCCTAGGAAACAGGGGGATCTTATGGATTCAGAGGCCTCCCCTGGCCAATTCCTCCTCCTGACTCCACCCGGCCACTGCCATTCTATTTGCCTGGAGGTAGACAATCACCTGGGGCTCTAGAGGTCAGATCTCCTCTGAGCATGCTCCAAAAAATTGAAGTCTGCCTCCTGCTGGTTGAGGTGGGGATCTAACCCCAGTGTCCTGATCCCTGTGAGAAGATACTGAGCAGAGAGGGAGGAAGAGAGAGGAGGTCAGGGAAGTTTCAGAAAGGAAGGGAAGATTGAAAACCAGTTTTACCAAAAATGCAGGATTAAAGTTCTGTGGAGAGAGAGCACTTGTCGCATATTTTCTAAACAGGGATATTCTAGCTCTTTGATTCTGCACTCTTAACAAAATGTGAGCTTTTTTATATTCTTTCATACTAGAGAGCAAGAATAGTTGCTGTTTTGATCCCAAATGTAAGAGATGAAGACATGGTAGTTCACATGACTTCTTTTATTGGACCAAAAACTGTTGGTGAGAAAGTGTGAGATTTTGGTTGATGCAGGTCCCTTCCTCAGGCATGTAACTATCTCGAACTTGGGGCTGAGAAAATGCAAGAAGGGCATGTGTGCATGTATAGCAAGAAGTGGGTAAATGGTGGCTTGGGAACCGCACGTGGCTCTTGGGCAACTGTACTGTGGCTCTCTCCGGAAGTGGCTGCCTGGGGTTGTGCCCATGTAGCTCCCTCAAAAGTAAGAGAAACCGAGCTTTCAGAGTCTCAAGGAGGGCCACGGAAGCAGGGGCAGTATGCCGTGTGCTGCTATTGCTGCTGCCCCAATCCACCAGACGACTTGCAAGCCAGGGATTTGGTCTGAGGTAAGTGCTGGGGGAAGCAGTGCTGTCCTGTCCCTGAGAATGGGGGAAGCTGCAATTAATGTAATGCTTTCGGTGATATGAACGTTTTGGTATGTGGCTCTTGGGCATTAGAACTTTGTCCACCCCTGGTGCATAATACATATAGGAAAGCAATCACTTGGGAGGGAACTGTAGGAAATGGATCATTGGTGTTTAAAACATTTAAACGCAATAGGATTAAAAACATATTCTATCCTTTTCAAATGAGAATATCTGCATTCCCTGTTGTTTCTGCATTCCCTGTTGTTTCCTAGTACACCCACCCTTTATTGTTTCCCAAGGGTGCTTGGCTTTTAACACAATCAATAATTTTTAACCTCAGTGGTCCTGATCCCATAATCTGCGGATTCCCGTGTGCAGCTGCTTGTGCATGTGGTTTGTGCGCAGCAGAATGTGCCGCTAATGTGGATCCATGTGGGTTCCGTGCAGCTGTGCTCTGCAGACTATGGAATCGGGGCCATTGTGTTTAAGTGTTTCCAATAGCAAGGATTGTTTTCCTAGTTTCCTCAAAAGTTATTGCTTTCACATCTTGCATTTTCTCAGTCCAAATTATAGCTTGTCACATGTTTTAGGAAGGGCCCTGTATGTGCCAGAAGCTTCCATGCTCTTGCCAACAGTAGCTGGTCCAATAAAAGATATCATTTGAACTATTTTGTCTCCATTGATAATGCTGTAGGTTCCCAATCCTGAAAACAGATGTGCATGTAGCTCAGTTGTTTTTAGTGGGCCTAAATGAACAAAATATTTGTGGAATTGGGTCTAAGCTTTGCAAGTGACTTAGTTCCTCCACTTCAAGTTTGCACTCCCTTCCTTTAGCAATGCCCTTTCCCTGTCCAAAGAACACTACTCCTTGTTGATTGAGTCTCACTACTGCAACCCCCGCTGTCTCAATTGTTAATATGTCTGATAAAATAAAAGTTTTTTAAAAACAACAAGAATTACTTCAGTTTTGTTGGACCTTAGCATACCCACCTAAGCAATTATATCCCCCTAACAGCAAGATACTGGGTCAAGTACAGCCATGAAAGACAATAGCCCCAAAGTGAAGGCAGGATGAGAATAGCACAAAAGAGTTGACGTTAGCAATTAGAGATTTCCTAAAACGTTATTGGACTAGAACTGGGCAGCATCTAAGCTTGAGCTCTCCCCCAATGTACCACAAAGATATTTATTAAAGTCTTTTCTCCTTAGCTGTGGTTTTTAAGTGTGTAGGCAATTATAAATAGAGTCTTAGATACGATGAGTAAACACATGAAATACACTTGAGTGTTGTGATCCAAGAGTGCCTCCTGCAAAGTATCCAACATGAGATTAAACTTTTCTTGTATGAAGATCTTTTGTTTGGGAATGCCAAGACTGATCCTCATATACCAGGATCACCCACATAATGTGATCTGCTCCGCAACAAGGGGGTTTCCTCTCTCACCTTGACAGCTGTATGAATTCTGTAATGAAAAGTTTCGTTCCACTCTGGGTCACTGCAGTTGTCAACAACCTGGGTTCGGGAAGTGACAGGAGATGCAGTCGGGAGCTGTAGTTCCACATAACAGTCTGCCTTGGACACTGGGAAGGAGAAGATTGGCCATAAGAACAGTTTTGATGAGACGGCTTTTCCTGCATCTGCACTTCACTTTCTTCACAGCCCCTTATGTCATAGGATTTTTGGAAGAGAACAAGTCTAACTATTTAAAACCAAGTGAAGATCTTTTCATAGAAATCGCCCATTCTTCATGCTTGTGAAAGCGTTTCTCAAAAAGTGCTATTGCTCAAAAAAGGGTCTCTTTCAAAAGATATTGATATTGTTCTGAGTAGAGAAGACACAATCCCCTATGGATGCTAGTCAATACAGAGAATACCACCCTTGCAAATGCAATGAGACCCATGTGTGGTAGTTCTGGGTGGAACAATTCCCCTTCCTTTTTGTTCTAGTGCAAAGGAGACCAGCTGCATATAGCGTAGTCAAGTTGTCTAACACCATTCTCCAACAACAGAAACTGTAGTCCCAGTTCCTGTGAAGAATAGGAGCTACACATTATGTTATGTTAACAATAGGAGTTACATGTTACATAGAACCTTTGCTTCCTGTGCAGTAAGGCAAGGTGCATTCTTTTTTTCCTCCTCCCAAAACACGGCAGGGGTGACTTTACCATTAAGCGCCCCAGAGCGTGGTGCCCCACAAAGCTCAGTGCCTAAGGCTGAAATGAGAATAGGTTCTACCAAGGCAAATGAGAATTAGAACAATTCCCGTGAGAAATCTCACAAGAATGAGAACCAGGCTCGAGATCTTGCTCGGATCTCGACACCTGCTTCAAGTTCTCTACAAGATTTCAAACCTGGCTCACCCCCTCACATCTGCTTGATTGGGGGGGGGGTGGGTGGCGGAGGTTTTTCTCCCCAGCGGGGGCGGAGAGAGCCTGGCTTTCCCGTGCACCTGTCTCAATGCAACCGGGGGAGAATTGCACGCGATGGAGCTCCTTGCAAAGCCCTCAAGTGGCTGCCCGGTCAGTTTCAGGCAAAAACGGAACAGGCAGCCGCTTGCGGCTTTGCAAGGGGTCATTCTGGCTAAAGTTGAGTAGCCCTTTGCAAAGCTGGCCTCCTGAGGCTGCTCTGACAGGGGTGTCGGGGAGCCCCCCTGACAGGGCAGCCCCTTGGGGAAAGCCCCATGAGCAGGATGAAAGCACTCCTGCGCGTTTTTATTTTTGCCTCCTCCTTGCATCCTCCGTTCCCACACAGAGAAGCGGAGCAGCAAGCAACCCAGTGGCTGGAGCAGCCAGTTAAGTATAGGACTGGGGAGAGGGAGGGCTGTAAAAGGCCCTTTTTTGTTGTTTTTCAAGTGGGGGGAGGAAGGACTGTCTTGAGATTCTCACCTTTCTTGGCAAGAATTCAGACACTTGCTCATTCTCGTTCACAAGAATGAGCCGAGATCCCGGATTCTCATCAATAAAAGCGAGAATCAATGTTTCAGCCAAGTGGATCGATTTTCACTCTGAGAAAGCAGGAACCAAAGTACAGTCAAGAGACAAGCTCATGCAGGCACTGGGTTTTCTTGCAAATCTTACTTGATCCCAGTTTTCTTTTACTAATATTCTGCTCAGGCCTGTTCGGTGTGAGTCATGTCATGGCCTAATAAAACCTTGAAAATGGCAATACAAACTTGACATTTATTTAAATGCTTTCCTCAAGCACCAGTATTTTATTTTGATGGTGTCACTTTCAGAGCTGTGAACTTTGCTTTTTTTGCTAACTTTAAAAAAAGAAAAACAATGCAATGCCACCAAATCTTTGTTTAAAATATGAACTAATTTGAGCTGGGATTTAGGGAACTAACCACTGTCACCTTAGTGTTTATATACAACAACTTCGGATTGTCCCATCCACGAGATTGCTCGGGTGAAGCTTATCTCCCCGGTAGCCGCCCCTTTCCCAGGTAGACCCTCAAATTTTTGTGAGACACGACTCTTGGGAGGCAGTTCCCCAGAGGTGACCCATGCGGTGGTTTGCTTTTTGCGTATGGTTATCTTTTGTAATAATTGACTGCTGTGGAGGGCTGGTCCTCCCTTTACAGCATAGGTAGAGGTATTTAATAAATTGGTGGAATTATTTTTTAATTCTTATTATTTTTGCAAGTGTTAAACATTTGATGGTTTTATGAATTATTTTAAATTGTATAGCTTTCGTTGTATTTTTCTCTTGTATTTCCTCATTTTATGCCCTGCAATGACCTCGGTCACGCAGAAATAAATAACAACAACAACAACAACTACTACTACTACTATCTGGATTAGAGCCCCGCTTAGGCTAGAAAATTTGAGCCAGAGCCAGTTCAAACCCAGTTGTATTGTACTCTGAACCCAGTCCAAATCCAATGCAGCCAGCCCCTTCTGAGCCTGATCTGTACATGAGGCTTTGGTGGGGTGGGCATAGCCACATTGGAAAGGGGAGGAGAAATGCCTGAAACTTGTCCCTTTTGAAAGTAGCCTCAGCCCCTATGGACAATCATGCTGTCACAGTACTTCACAACCCAAGGGACAGGGCTAAAGCATTCCCCTGCCCCTTTCTAACGTGCTCCCAGAAGCAAAAGAGGCGAGGCAAAGTTATTACCTCTCTTAGCAAGCACAGATATTCCAGGGATGGGACTGCTACCTCCCAGCTACATTAATTGCAACAGACCTGGGGGCAGGCATTTACAGCCCCGTGGCTGTTCTTTCTGATCAACAATTTTGTATCACCTGCTCCTGTAAACGAAACCTCAAGCACCACCGTAAACCCAAATTGATCAAAAGAACATTTAGCATTTGCTTTTATAAACCCATTTTATCTATAGAGAAAGGGAAAATATCTTTGTATGACAAACATCTGGGATTAGAGGAAAGACAACCCCAGCTTTTCTACAGTGTAAGAAGGAGTAAACTTAATAGGAAGGAATGAGAAAGTACACTGAGAAGAAAAAAAATTTGGAATGTAGATGGAGAACTGAAGACAGTTCTGCATAAAAGAGCTGCAGCAGAGATGTCTCTCGTAGCAACCACAGTGAAGTTGTGTGACAGGACAGAAGAAACCTAGACAAGCAGGAACAGCAGGAATAAAAAGGTCTCCAGGGACTTACACAAATCTGTTCCCTTGATGTTCCTGGCTCGAAGGACTTTCACTGTGAGGTTGTAATAAGGATGCTTCTCACGCTGAAAAGACAACCAGTCTGAATGTTAAACTTGACTTCAGTGAGCCTTCAAAAACATGCTATCAGATGAAAGGAAGAGATTGGGAGCTGCCAGCACCTGGTTTGCTATGCAAGTACTTCAGTCCTGCCAGCAGAAAAGCTCTCTGAAGCTCAGGAACTTGCACATATCAACAGAAGTTGACCCAATAAAAGTGCTCAGTTTTAAAATCTAAGAACTATGTGAAATTGGGAAAATATATAGGATATAAGCATGACGATGAGGGAAGGAGGAAAAGGGAAGAACATTGTAGGGATACCAAGAATTAAATGAATTCCACTCTCCCCATAGTAATAAAAAAAAAAAACCCAAACAAAACCCAATTATTTAGCAAGGAAGAAAGAAAGAAAGAAAGAAAGTTCTTTAGGACTCACTTATTTTTAATCAATTTATTGGTGTTATTTATATTACCACAGTATGCATGCCAGGCACTTTTATTAACACTGATTGTCAGTGAGAAATGCTTGCTATCTCCAGGTGCTACAATCCCTAACATTTAAAAGGGCCAGAGATGAAAAAAGGAGATGATGGATGGAAAGTAAACAAGAGAAATACTGGGGGTTAAGGAGAAATTTACGTGCAGGAGAATCACCAAGAAGGAAGAGGGAAACTGATACAAAAACAGGGGACAGTGTAGGAGGGGGCACATTGCTGGGAACAGAAGCAGAAAAGGAAGTGTTAGAGAAAGAGCACTGGTCAGTCAGAAAATAGGACCTACCAAGAAGCTGGAAGAGTAGTGGGAAGGGGAGGTCAGATTTTGATATATTGAATCCGAGATAGCATCAGGCCATTCAATGTTGGACGGATAGCAAAAGCAGTTCTGTAAGAGCGTCTATGTACAGACTATCTGAAAATTAAGCTTATGTGAAAGCCTCCACACCCTCCCCAGAGTTCAAATCAATGGGTCCTGTGTGAAATATTTAGCTCTCTGGGCTTTGTGCAAGGTACAGTATAGGGCTTTGAGGAAGACTGAAATCTCTTACAGAGAAACTGGCTGCATCCCTTCTTTTATTCTAACAAATAATAATAAATTATAAGCCATATTATTATTTATTTATATAGCACCAGCAATGTACCTGGCTCATTACAACTATGTAAAGTAGACAGGGTCCCTGGCCTGGGGGGCTTACAATCTTAGAAATATGAGGGAGGGGGGATGGAGGGCTGGGGGCAACAGGGATAGATGTGCTTAGCTTAGTTACATAGGAGAAGGTGATGTTGGGAAAATCAGGAGGAGAACTTGGGTGATGAGGAGCTAGGGAAGGCCTGAGGGAAAAGGTAGATTTTCAAGAGGGATTTGAAGGTTGGGAGGGAGAGGAGTGAATGTATTCAGGGAGGGAGTCCAGGCATCAGGGTCAGCAAGGGAGAACAGCAAATACCCTCCGAGGAGCAGGGGAGTAGTGAGCAAGCGAGGGTGGTGGTAGAGGAAGAGTGAAGCTTTTGAATGGGAGCCTACGGAGTAGATTAGCAGCTACCAGTTCAAAAATTTAAAAAATATGGCATGTAACAGAGCTATGGGGTTCTGACATAAGGGACATTATTAGGCTCTGTAGAGCCACAGGGCTCTGAAGTAAGGGACATTCTCTTCAAATAAGGGATGTGTCACTTAAAATAAGGGACATCCATGGCAACCCTTGAGGTACAAGAGCCAAATGATTAAGACACGTGACTACACCCATGAAGGCTGTGGGTTCAAGTCCTGTTTGGTCTCACACTGGATTATCACCTCCAGTCTATCCAGCTGTAAATGGGTACCTGATCCATTGGGCTGGGGGACAGTCAAAGGTGGTCAGACTTGGTGCTGGCCACATAATTCCCTTGTGCATCATAGTCCACTGAAACTGTTGTGCCTTACCCACACCAGACTGATTACCCTAAGTCTGTCCCAAGCCATTTGGCCAACTTCAGACATGCTGGGCCTTCAGGCCCAACACGCTGAAACCCAGACCAGGATCCGTCTCGGATCCCAGTCGGTGATGAAGCTGGCCATCCTTTAGACGTCCCGGCTTCATCACATGGGGGAATCTTGGAGGGAGCGGGGCTGTGCGGCCACACGTCGCACTGCACAGCCCCCCCCCCATGCTCCCACATCTGCCTGCCCTCAGGGGGACAGGTAGGCGCAGTGGCCAATGTGGCCGCTGCACCCGATCCCGTACTGCAGTCCGGACCATGCTCAGGAATGGGGCAAGGTAACATACGTTACTTTTGGTCCTTTCCTGATCATAGTTCAGCTAACCACGGTTCTGGAGGGGAGGCCAGCCTCACCCCCAGAACCATAGTTAGCTTTGAACCCCACCAGGAATTCACCGTGGTGAACATCTGGTGGGGCTCAAACAGACGTGCCACTCATCACAGCCACCACACTGAATCCACTGTGATCCAGTGTGGTTGAATGTGGTGGTGTCACATCTGAATTACCCTTAAGAGTGAAAGCAAATGAGACTGTGGCGAGCTGGCTCTCCCAGGCCACCCCGAGGAGGGCCACTGCAGCCACCACTCCTCGGGTCAGTGGGGAGGGCAGTTCACACAAGCAGCACACCACCACCACCACCATAATCCAGGCATGGGGGCCACCATCACAGGTCCCTCCATTGCACGAGTTTGCCGCGGAGTCATCCATACAGGACAGTATGGCTGGACCCTCATCATGCAGCACGATCAGACCACCAAGAAGAGCTGGTGAGGCCGGGGCTCAGAGATGTGCCCTCACCTAGCCTGGGTGCATATGCCAAACAGCTGATGAGGGTGCTCCGCCAGGTCCCCACCCCATCAGCTGTTTGGCAGGGTGAGGGCACTGCTTTGGCCCTGGGCCCAATCCTCTGACTTTACCTCACGGCAGGGCCTGAATAGATGGGAGGGTGACCACTAGCCTGATTTAGTCCAGGTAGCTAGGCCTTTGGTGGTCAGCAACGCAGCCCGGGCACCAGCCCACGCATCTCGTAGCACCCACCTGCCCTCCCTGAGACCATAGGTTCTACTGGACCAGCAGGTGACACCCACACTAACGCAATCTACTGAAGGCTAATGTCTCGTCTGTTTTCACCCTTAGACTGTGGCAATCCTAGAAGCTCTGCACTCTTATAAATGGTGTTTCCCAGCTACTGAATGTTTACAGTTGCGGAACCAGTGATCCTTTCCATGGTAAATATTCAACACTCCTTTCAAACCCAGCTTGTCTGGGGTCAAACACAGGCCCTTTTCACACAGACACTCTAACACTCATAAAATGGGTGTTACATTTTATTATACATGTTGCAGGACACCCATAGAGCACACGTGCAGCCCTGCAACATATATAATAAAACGTAACACCCATCTTATCAGTGTTAGAGTGTCTGTGTGAAAAGGGCCATGGAGAGCCCTCCATAGAACACAGAAGACTCACTCCCCACCAGGGTTGGGCGAACAGATCGCGGTTCGGGTTCGTCCGTTCAGTTCGGCTGCGTTCGGTTCGTCAGTTCAGTTCGGCAGTTCGGTTCGGCTACGTTCGGCTAGTTCGCCAAGTTCAGGTTCGACCGTTCGGTTCGGTCATCCGAACAGGCCGTTCGGTTAGACCGTTCGGCTGTTTGGTTCGGCTGTTCGGGAAATGTTGTTACGGGTGGGTTTTTTGGTTTTTATATGGTTTTTTATTGGGTTTTATATGGTTTTCTTTTGTTCTTTATTTGTTTTTGTTTTTTTTTATATGGGTTTTTTTGTATTTATTTTTTTTATCTAATATTATATATATCTATCTACACTAAATCTAACTGCTATTAACTATTCTAAATGCTATGAACTAAATGGATTATCTAATAAGTACACAGACCTA
>QEPC01009912.1:4897587-4963163 GCA_003113815.1 Sphenodon punctatus | reverse complement strand
CTAAAAATCCTACTCAACGCCTGCTGTTCAGGAACAGTGACTAGCTCAGAAGGTGTTGGGAAGGGGGGAGGCAGATAATTAGTTTCGTTTCTTGCAAGCCTCTCCACCCCTAGTGCCTGGAAGCCTGCTCCTCAGTGACTGACACCTCCCTGTCATGTTTGACCTTCCAGTGAACCTTTTTTTGCCACCCGAACTCATCCGAATGCAATCCGAACTGACCGAACTGTTCGGCCATTTCGCCGTTCGGTTTGTTCGGTATGTTCGCGTTCAAGTTTGGTCGTCCAAAAAGGCCGAGTTCGAGCCGAACTCCGAACTGCCGAACCGCGTTCACCCATCCCTACTCCCCACCCCAGGTTGGTGCATAAGGGGTTTTGGTGTCCCCTTGCAAGAAAGCATTGCCTGTGTCATTTCCACCTCAGAAGAGTCTCACCCTGGTTGAAAGCTTAGTTTCTAAACCCAGACAACATTTAGATTTACTTTTCTAGGATTAAAATCTAGTTTTAAAACAAACTAATCGAAGTGTAACAACCTGCAGGTTGAGACTGGAGTTGGGGGGGGGCGGGGGGGGAGGGACTGTTTAAAGGGAGCACACTGCAGTTTGTGCAAGAGAGTGCATGAGCTGCACGCAGCTGCAGTGTCTTTGTTTCCTAAATAATGCAGTTACCGTTGTTTGCTGGTCTGTGCCTCTTCCTTATTGCATAGCACACTGTGCATGAAACATGGTGGCAGCGATTATTCAACTGAGACCCACAAGAAGGCGAGTTTGATCCAAAGCAGAATCAACACAGAAGATAGAACAGACAGCATGGGGAGCCTCAGACTCCCTGCAAAGCTGGATTTCCACTCCAAAAACCTGGCACAGGCATGGAAACAATGGAAGCAGGAAATGACCTTATACACAGAACTGACCATGGCAAATAGGGATGAGAAATTTAAGGTAAAGCTCTTTTACTACCTTATTGGGGGAAAAGGCAGAAAAGTGAGTGCTTCACTCTTACCACACGATCCCAATACCCTTGAGTAGCTGATAAAGGTCTTTGATGAGTACTGCGACCCCAAAAATAATAACACTGTGGAGATACACCATTTCTTCACCTGTAACCAAGGCTTAGAGAAAGGAATAGACTCCTATATCACAGAGCTGAGGACTCTGGCATCCACATGTAACTTTGGGGACTTAAAAGATTCTCTTATTGGAGACAGAATTATCTATGGGGCTTGTGATCCTAAATTGCGAGAGATTACCCAGAGAAACAGAGCTGACTCTGGAGAAGTCCCTCCAAATAGCAAGGGCAGCTTTGGGCTGGCATATGTCATTTTGGTTGCTCATGGATTTGAGCTAAATGGGAATCAGTAGATTGCACCTTCCCAGATACCCCACCCCCACATATCAGGACCCTTGTGCTTTTGTCTCAAAAAAGAGGGGGGCTGCAAAACCTGATGAATTTCTGCGCCCTGAACAAATTAGATATTAATTTTGATAAATCTCAGGTCATGGTCTTGGGGTCTAGAAGGAAAAAATATAATTGGAAGATAAATGGTAGGATCGTTATGCAAACGAGCCTATGGGTATCTGGGCATCACCTTTAGCAGCAATGGAATGTGGACCAGACACTGGAAACAAATAGCATTAAAAGCCTCTGCAGTGGCCAGAGGGATATTAAGTTTGGTATCCAGAGTTCCACCGATTAGAACGTCCCATTTTTTGAAATTTTTTAGGGGCAAGGTCCTACCTATTCTATCCTATGAGACTGCAGTAATCCCAGCTATTAATTATACAGAACTGGAGGTTGTACAAAATAGGTTTCTACGGAGCCGGCTGAGGGTACGGCAGGGCACGCCAGGTGCGGTGATAAGAGCAGAAACAGGCACTCTCCCGGTGATATGTATAGGTAGACGTTCATCCCTCTGTTATTGGTTAAAGCTATGTACCCCGAGTGGTTCTATTTTGGCGAGGCACTGGGGGTGAGGCAGTACCCATGGCTCTCTGGGATAGCTGCTCACTTAGGGGCTATAGGGTTGTCATTCTCCTGTTTGTGGGGGAAGATATAATCCAGCAAAGGAGTTTAACTATTTCAAGAACAACCAACATAGCCGGTCAAGAGGATTTAGCTGGAGCAGCCTCTTGGAAAGCTGCCCCAGGGTACACTTCACTGAAAGAAGTTTATAAATTTGAGAGTTATTTAGATAAGATCAGAAACCCGAGCTTACGCAGATGGTTTACGCTGCTACGTTTTCAGTTGTTTCGTTCCGCCATTACTTTGGGTCGCTTTAAGTGTTTGCTGCGCTCTCATCATACCTGTCCATGCAATGACACAGACATAGAAGATCTCTCGCATGTCCTATTGGATTGTATATTTTATAGAGATATAAAGGGAGCAGTGGATTGTGCAACTTGTGAAGGGGAATGGTTATATGACTCCCGCCCAAAGGATTAAAAAACTGCTATCCACCCAATCGGCAAAAGAAATGAGGTGGGTAGCTACCTTTGCCCTGTTGGCTACGAAAATACAGGTGGAATTGGTGGATAGTTGATTGCTGACAGGGCGGTAGTAGGGAGGGAAGGTAGGTGGCCTGTCCGATACCAGGCCACAATATGTTGATACAGGCATAAGGATATTAAACTTAATCAAGCAGCTTACAGTTGATTTAGATTAGATTAGAAATTAATGCAATTTTATTGGTTTGGGACATTTTATAGTTGGATTCTTTTGTTTTATGTGTTTGGTTTTAAAATTATTATTGTCATTGTAATCGGGTGGGATTTTTTCTTACTAAAATGTTTCTGTTGTTTTACCATGACTGTTATGATTATTGTTATTGACCATGGCAAAAGCCAGAGTCTTAATAAATAAATATTCATTCATTCAGCAAGGGCAGCTGAATTATCCAAAGAAAGAATAAAAGTGATCACTGCAACTGCCACAGAACAAGACCAAGTGCATGAAGTCTACTTTAAGGAACCCAGAAAGCATAACAAATATGGACTAGCTGAGAATGCAGTTTCCAAGGTCCAGTGCACATACTGTGGGAAGCAACATGAAAGAAAGAAATAGAACTATCCAGCCTGTGGGCAAAGGTGCCAGGGACACGGGAAACAGAACCACTTTGTGTCCCAGCTCCTATCTCAGGAGAAGGACCACAAGAGTACATGCAGTCATGTAGCGAAGGAGGATGCAGAAATTTAGGAGGAGGAGATCCTCTCAGTTACATTAACAGATCCAAGCACACTAAGCATACATGTGCTGCAAAAGAAAACTACCATTCGCCCAACTGCCATATTTATATGCAACTATACCCTGGGGGAGATCGTGAGAGGGTTCTGGGTGCGATGTCACCAATATGCTGACGATACTCAGCTGTACCTCTCGTTTTCAACTGACCCAGGTCCTGCTGTCTCATTACTTTCCCAATGTTTGGAGGCTGTGGCGGATTGGATGCAGCAGAGCAGACTGAAGCTCCATCCTAATAAGACGGAGGTGATGGTGGTGGGTAGGGCGAGGGAGGTACTGGCTCCCCTGGTGGGGGCGCCCTCCTGTAGCCCAGCAGGTTCGGAGTCTGGGAGTGGTGTTGGACTCAAGGCTCCGGCTGGATCGACAGGTAGAGATGGTGGCTAAGGCCGCCTTCCACCAGCTGTATCTGGTACGGAGGCTGTGCCCATACATTTCTTTCCAGGCCTGACCTGGCCACCCTCATTCATGCCTTCATCACCTCAAGGCTAGACTACTGGAATGTGCTGTACGTGGGCGGCCCAGCTCCTTATGGGGACGGGAAGGCGGGAGCACGTAACACCTGTGCTCTGTACTCTGCACTGGCTGCCTATAGCGTACCGAGCCAAATTCAAGGTGCTAGTGTTGATCTATAAAGCCCTACATGGTCTGGGCCCTCATACCTTGGGGACCGCCTCCACGCCTCAGAGCGATCCCTGCGGTCCACCGGGGGTGCCTTTTTGGAGGTTCCCCGTGTAAAGCGGGGGGCCACAATGGAGAGGGCGTTCTCGGTGACCGGGCCGAGGCTCTGGAACTCCCTCCTGGAGGAAGCCCGTCTGGTCCCAGGTCTGTTGGCGTTTCGGCGAGCCTGTAAAACCTGGCTGTTCGTCCAGGCCTTCGGAGGGGAGGGTGGGATTGTATTTTTAGAACATTGTTTTAATGAATTTTATTGTATGTTTTTATGCTGTAAGTCACCCCGAGATGCCGTAGGCACGAAGGGGCGGCTAACAAATATTTATAAATAAATAAATAAAACTATGCTACTGGAAGAGAGACCAGTTAGATTCCAGCTAGATTGTGGGGCTAGCTGCAATGTCATCCCCGCAAAACTGTTAAGCAGTGATACTGCATTGAAGGAATGCGATCAGGTGCTGGTGATGTACAACAAAACAACTTTGAAGCCCATGGGCAAGTACAAGCTGTCCATAAAAAATCCACAGAATAAAAAATGGTATCGCCTAGAATTCATAGTGGTTGATGTGGAAGACTACCACCCACTGCTGGGCAGCAGAGCAGTGCAAGTCATGGAGATGATCAACGTTCAGCATCAAAATATTCTCCATGTAAGACCGGGGAGAGAAAAACTGCCATGGCCACAGTAACATCTTAAAAGAGTATAAAAATGTGTTTCAAGGAGATGGACATCTGGAAAGCAAACTAAAATTGGAAATAGACCACCAGGTACAACCTGCTTGATTGCCTCAACACAGGATCCCTCTGACCTTGATAGAACCACTGAAGAAGGCACTAGTGAGCCTGACAAAAAGAGGCATTATTGCACCCGCGAAAATCAGAAGCCTGGTAGTAGTCAGAAAACCAACAGGCAAATTGTGGATCTGGATAAATTCAAAACCTCTTAACCGGACCCTAAAGAGGAGTCACTACCCACTGCCCTCTATTGAAGCCACCCTACCTGACCTGTCCTGGGCAAAAGCATTCACCGTGTGTGGCCTAAAAAATGGATTTTGGCATGTTGAACTAGATGAGCCCTCAAGCCATCTCACAACATTTTCAACACCCTTTGGCAGGAACCACTGGGTAAGAATACCAATGGGAATCAGTCCCGCTCTGGAGGTGTTCCAATGCAAACTGAATTAGACACTAGACACACTTCCGGGCATCAAAATTGTAGCAGATGACATCCTAATTGTGGGAGAAGGGGCTAGGATAGCAAGAGAGAAGCTATACAGGATCAGGATACTAAGCTGAGGCAACTCCTAAATAGGTGCAGAGATGAAAACATCACACTGAATAAGAAAAAGCTACAGCTGAGGAGGACCACAGTTCCTTATGTGGGACACCTTCTGACCTCAGAAGGCAACTGCAGAGCAGCAGAAGGGAGCCATGTGAGACTTAGAGTGGATTCAGATGTGTCTTTAAATTGCACAGAAGCCTTGGCGGCATAGTGCGATTTTAAAAACCCCGCACTTCCGGGTTGGTGTGAATGCGGTGAGCGCGCACATTTCCACTTAGCCCGAATGTTTGGAGTGCGGTTTGAAAAGTTGCTCGGAGCAACTTTTCAAACCACGCTCCAAACATTCGGGCTAGGTAGAAATGTGCGCGCTCACCGCATTCACACTAACCCGGAAGTGCGGGGTTTTTAAAATCGCACTATGCCGCCGAGGCTTCTGTGCCATTTAAAGACACGTCTGAATCCACCCAGAGTAAAGAGATCCATACCAGGAGGATTTGGATCATGTCTCAACACTCAGTTGGCCAGAGGAAGGAAAGCCATCTTAAATTATTAGGAATACTACCGATGGAAATGGTTGCCAAGATTTAAGCACACTAAATGACAACTGTGGCAGGGCAGAAACAAGTCCTGCACCTGGAGCTATAACTCAGATGAGAAGTGGGTGGCAGATGCAACAACCCGCATACTTAACAGACTATGAAACTTAAAAGGACTCAGACACCACAGATGGCTGGCGGTAAAGGCCATGCTTCCATGGTGGGCTATGTGCTTGCAACCTCTGGCCCCGGCAAGTAAATACTGACTCGCAGCAGCAACTAAACATGTTTTTTTGCTTTTTCCTTTCTTTAATTTCTCTGTTAAAGGGGAAGATGCGGGGGGAGGGGATGTTTAGAGGGAACACACCGCAATTTGTGTGAGAGAGTGCATGAGCTGCACACAGCTGCAGGACCTTAGTTACCTAAGTAAAGCAGTTACCTTTGTTAGGTAGTCTGTGCCTCTTCCTTATTGCACAGCACACTGTGCAAGTTCAAGTTTTTGTTTGAAGATTTTGCTCCAAGCTTTTGGAGACAAGAGTTTCATAACTAGTGGTTTAGTAACTCAAATGAAAACTACCTGAAGGTTTGATGAAACACCTGCAATCTAAATGAAGAGGGACCATGCAAAAAATTTACAACAGCACAAAGTAATTTTTAAGAATAGTTAACATTGCAGCTGTTGGCTTAAACATTTTTAACTAGTAGGCAACTGAAAATGACAACACACTTGTGAGGGACACCTGGTTAGCCTGCCAGTAGTGTAATTACTTTATATTAATATCACCTTCCTTCCTGGCCTTGCTTTCTCATATACTATATTTACTTAATGGAGAATTTAAAATATGATAAATCACAATCGTAACTTGTAACATACATACAAGAATCAACAGTGAATTACATGTAGGAAACATCTGCTTTTTTATTTCAATCATTGTTCTTTGCCTGTCCCACACCCCTTCAGTCTGAACTACTGTCTCCATCACTTACATTTGTGACCAACAGGATACTCTCTCTCTCTCTCTCTCTCCGAGTTTGATTATAAATTGGCTGTCTTTCTACTTAACGATCTAGAGAGGGAATGGTTGCTGTGTTAGTCCCAAATGTAAGAGGTAAAGAAGTGATTGCTCAGTTCCCATTGACTTCAATGGTGAGAAGTGCACCAAATACAGGAGGGGGTGGGAGGTTGCAGCCGAGATGGGGCTTTTGTCTGGCCATTCCTTGCAATATCTTTCTGATCAAAGTAACAAGGTTAAGCAAACAGCAAGATTCTCCGACCGAGGCTAAAAGTACTGCTCTGTTTCAGTTTTAAGACAAAATAATAGACCACGGACTAAAGTTCAGCGTCGTTTCAATAACGCTTCCAGTTTTGTAAAGAGAACTTTAAACATTGGCTCAAGAATCTGTCCCCGATCTCACCCTCCCTCCTGATTCATGAGGATTTATTCTTGCTAGACATCTAAAACCTAGTTTCACCGACCGAGCAAGTTCGCTCAGGCGTTAGGAAGGTTATGCTCGCCCTGCCCTGAAGGGCCGGCGCCGAGGAAGCGAGCCGGGGATTTGCCTTTGCTCTACTGCAACCTGTAACGCTCCTGCTCCTTCCCGGAGCGCTCACAGAAAGCAGCGTGTCGCCGAGGAATGGGGGGAGTTTACATTACCCGCCAGCGGTCGAGCCCGGTAGCTTTCCTCTGGATCAGAACAGCAGCCAAAAGGGGGAGCAGACGGGGCGACAGTCGCCCGACCAGCGCCTGGCGAAACATAAGAGAGAGCTCGCCAAAGCGGAGGCGGAGCGGAGCAGCTGCTCTTCAGGACTCCGAGGAAGGAGCTGCCAGTGCTGTGTAACCTTCACGTGGAGCAAAGGGGCTGGGTGGGGCTTGGGCGGCTCCACACCCTGGCTGGCAGCTCTCTCAAACCCGGGGCAGAGAGAAGGGCAAGGGCCACTGAACTAAGCTTCCTAATACCCCTGCTGCCAGGTGTGCACCTGCTTCGGTTTCCAAGCGAGGGAAGATGGAGCGGACTTGCCAACTGGGGGAAGAATCACCAATAAGAGGGTTGCTTTTTGTTTTCAGTCCGGACCAGTCCCCTCGACGCTGGAGTCCTAGGTTTTAATCACCTTCCGTTTGTGAAATATCTTGAAAACGGCAAATAGCAATGGGTTTAATATTGTAACCATGCCAGCCAAGTGAAGGGGGCTAACACACAGGAAAATGCGCAGCTATAGCAACATAGAGAAAACTGCTAAGTTTGGGGTGAAAGTTAAGTTTTTAATGATAAATGTAAATAGGGAAATGAAGACGTTTTTTGTTTTAAATACGTACAAGAAAAGAAAGCAGGCAGGTGGCAGAGGTGGTAGTTGGGTGGCATGGTGGTTGCATTTCAGGTACTTCCTGCTACTGACGGATTACTAGAATACCCTGTCCCAGCAGTAGCATTACCTGTCCACTCTGCAAAATTTACAAGCAAAAAGAAATGTTATTAAAATCTGTTTGTTTTGGGGGGGTTTTAAACCAGCAAACAATTTTTTTCTGGCTGTAATTTATTCATAAGTTAGCGATCAATAAACTAAAGATCAGGTGTGTCTCACTGTCCTAACCCTCCTCTCTCCCCCCCCCCCCCCAAAAAAAAAAAAGCCACCCTCCGCTGGTTAAGACTGCACAAGTTCTTGCCAGAGCCCATGGAATACAGAGACCATTCTGCTGTGAGAATACACCCTCCCCTCTCATAGTTTATTATTATTTATGCATATAGTGCCAGCAATATTTTCTAAAATGGTGCCCTAGGTTGAATGAGAGCTCTTAAAAGTAATTAAGAGCTTAGGCTAATCCCTGCTGTTTACTAGGGAACCAGATCCCAATGACCTTATAACATTATTTCAAGAACCAAGTTAGGCCTGATTCAAACACATGGTTTGGGCTTTATATTATAACAAATATTAGGTAATGGCATACTTTGGGGTGAAATATAAACTAATCAGATTTAGATGTTAGTAAATGGAGCTCTTCTGTTACTGGCAATTATGTTTGAAAAGCAGGGGAAGAACTAGAAACTGCATGACTCGGCATTTTCAGATGAACAAACTAGTCCCGACTAGTTAGAATAAATTCTGGTGTTTATTAGTCAGTGTTTACACAGTGGTACCTGTTTAGACTGACATTCTAGTCCAAGATAAATTTAGTCTGAAATAGCCATGTGAACAGAACATTGCTGTTAACACGGTGCTTAGAACCTCTCAGCTGAATTTCAATCCCATGTTGCTTTTTGTCCATACTCAGTGCACTGATTTCTAGAATTGAAGAAAATCGGATTTTCTTCATTTTTCTGATTTCTGAATTGAAGAAAATGGAAATTCATCCTTCAGGGTATTTAAACTTGGCACTCCACAATGCATTGTTGAAGGATGATGGAGGTAATAGGATTTCCCCCCCCCCCCCCCCCATGCACTCTTAGATACCAGAGGTCTTGCTGTTGGACGCTGTGGCGCTAAGTACAGGATAGTTGATTAGTCTGGGATCATCGTTCAGATGGACATTAGTCTGGACTAGTTGGGGGTGCGGCTAGCCCCAGACCTCCCCTCTTTTCAGAAAAATTGTAAGACCTGGCTATTCTGGCAGGCATTTGGTGGGGGAGAGGGGTGAAAGGGTGGTGGTGGGGTAGCGTTTAATGTTGCCCTCCTTTTGGCAGTTTAAAAAAATGTTTTATATTGGATTTTATTTGTGTTTTTATATTGTAAGCTGCCCCGGGCTGCCTGATGGCAGGAGGGGTGGGGTATTAAATTAAAAAATAAATAATATAAATAAAGTTTAACAACGGCTTGTTATTAACCCCAGCAAATGAGGTTTTATAACACCCTGGTATTTTTTTTCATCCAGGCTAAATGTCCATCTGAAAATACCCTCAGCTTTGTGTCCAATATCTGTTTCCTAGTAAAGCCAAATATTAAGGCAAGATCTAAAAATATCTTGATACAGGAACAGAGCTAGTAATACCACATTTTTTAAACAAATTATTCCACAAAAACATAGTTATTGGTTTTGGCCAAGGTATGCAATCAAAGAAATGCATCTTTTTGAAACCAATGGCTGCTTTCCCACCAAGTTCAAAGTTCAAATGGAATCTGGATTTCACCTTTCATATGCAATAGAACTTCAGTAAATGTAATAAGTTAACAACTCTCTAACATGCTCCCATCAAGAGGACTGTGAGTTAAGGAATGCTGGACCTTCTGGAATGCTGGAACTCCTGATTGCAGAATGGGTGGAGAATGTATTGTGAAGTTGATGCATGTGAGCTCAGCGACCCAAGGAGAAAGAAATTTGAGTGAAATTGCTTTGCTATGTGCCTATCCATTAAACACCCAAAATAGATTTACTAGCAATACTATTATTGTAAAATAAAAATTAATATTTTACAAATAAAATGCAATAGTAGCAATTTCTACACAACTTCACATTATAAAAGGGTGACTCCTGTATATCCTCCGTGGTCAGATTATGAAGGACCAAACTCAGTGTTGCAAAGTTATATTTTAAGAGATCCTTAAATATAAGGAAAGTAACTTTGGAGAGTTTAATCTGGAAACAGTTTTCTAACTTTGATTTACTACTAATTGAAAGTAAATCAATTAGTAGTACACCCTATAAATATTACACCCTATAAATTACACCCTATAAATAAGTTAGTCTATGTCTGCTTTCAGTATGGTATACTCTAGTATTCCATACTGAAAGCAGGCATAAACTATTTTAGTCATTTCAAATGCTTTATGCTAATGAGCATTACCAGAATACCTTGCCCACTCTGGCAAGAAGTTCTTAAAATCCATTTTTAAAAATGTATGTATTTTAAAATGCCTAGTATTCCATGCGGAAAGCAGGTATAAACTAGTTTATTTTACAGGGTGTAATATTTCAGCAAGTACTAAATTAAACATTAGAAACAATTGTTTCCAGATGGTCTCTTCAAATATAACTTTGCAACACTGAGTTTGGTCCGTCATAATCTGACCACAGAGGATATACAGAATTCACCCTTTTATAAAGTAAAGCTGTGTAGAAATCTGTAAGCAGGTTTTGAAGAACCTGTTTCAAAAGCAGGCTTTGAGGAAATCTAATCTGTAAGCAGGTTTTGAAATTGATGCAATTTATGCAGAAACTGAAGAATCTTGTTTTGCTACTTTGTGCTTAGGCCATGGCTTTATAGTTAAATGAATATCACCCAATCCCACAACCCACTGAACCAACACAAAGACAGAAGGAAAATAATTACCTTTCAATAAGGTTATTAGAAGCTGAACTTGAAACTGATATTTGCAACTGTTATTGACAACATTTATTTTCTTTTTCCCAGTTTCTGTCTATTTTGGGCAACAGCCTTTCCCAGCAGAACCAAATTTCTGAGCTCCCAGCTAAACTAACGGGGTACTCTCCCCTCTTTTTAAGTTCTAACCATTTCTGCTGTTTGTCGAGATGTGGCGCTTTGCCTCTTAGGGTGTTTTCAGACAAGACACTCTCCACCCACTACCCACCCACACTATACATGTTCTAGGACACACAGAGGGCAGCCCTGCAACATGTATAGTGGGTGAGTTTGGGTAGTGGGTGGAGAGTGTCTTGTCTGAACATCCCATTAAATGTCAGCATTCCTGACAAAATTACCTTGCTGTTGCTGGTGGATTCTAAGACACAAGGTGAAAACAAACGAGACAGTAGTCCGTGTTAACCTGGAACTCACCTGCTTGTCAGCTAGGTCCCTGCCGGATGTTCACCCGCAGCTCACTACAGCCTCAGGGAAGGTGGCCGGCTGCTATGGGATGCATTGTTGGGAGAAGGTTGGCAAGGCAGCCCAGGCTAAGGCTCACCCAGCCAGGCTAATCCAGACTAACATGCACACTTCTGTTCGTTTGGCCTTGCCCAGCCCTGCTGCTAGGCGAGGTGCTAGGATCAGGCCCATGATCCATCTGGCACATTCCATCTAGATTCAAAGGTAGTGAGGATTTCTGCTGCATGGTACAGGACCAGTTTTCAGTTTATTTACTTATTTATCTACCCTGCCCCCTCCTGCTCACAGAGCAGCTCGGGGCGGCTTACAAAATACATAAACAATAAAACACACAAAATATCATTAAACACATTTAAAAAATAAAAAGAATTAAAAGGGCAGAATTCCTCCTCCCCAACCCACCCGTCTCCCTCTCCAAAGGCCTGGCAGAACAGCCAGGTTACACAGTCTAAGGGCCAGACAGGCCTCCATCGGGAGGGAGTGCCCAGCGGCCACTGAATGCCCTCCCCATCGTCGCCACCTGGGCAACTTCGAGTCGGGCGTCTCTGGCCGACCACAGGGGCTGCAATGCAATCCGGGGCCTGAGGCGGTCCCACAGGTAAGATGGACCCAGGCCATTTAGGGCTTTATAGGTCATTACCAGCACCTTGAATTGGGCCCGGAAGATAATAGGCAGCCAGCGCAGAGAACGGAACATTGGGGTAATGTGCTCGCAGTGACCTGTCTCCATTAAGAGACGAGAAAATTGGTCACCTACCTTCGGTGAATTCTCTTTCTCCCCGTTCTTTGACTAATTCACCGCACGGGTAGCTTCTGCTTGACCGCCAGGAGACAGAAGACCTCAATCTTTTCCAATGCGCATGCGTGTGTCCGAGCTAACCCCTATATTGTCTCCAGTTGGTCCCCAAGCCAAGGAATGGATCACTGTATTCCTCAGATAGCGCCTGTGTAACTAACTTGAAAAACTCTGCCAAAAAGACGACACTCAACTGGTAATCAATTCAAAAAAATACCTATACTAACCCTGTAATCCAAAAAAGAAAAACATTATGTTGGGATCCATCCACCCATCCTACCCTCTCTTTTCTTCTTCTATGCTTTTTTTTTTTTTTTTGCTGTTTGTAGGGTGGGTCGGAGGATTAGTCAGAGAACAGGGGAGAAAGAATTCACCAGAGGCAGGTGACCAATTTTCTCTTCTCCCCCTGTTGAGGGCCTTCAGGTCTAACACCGCCCTCCAATTTCCCTGCTTTTTCAGAACCAGAAAAAGGATTGAGTAGAGACCCCTTCTGATTTCTCCTGCGGGGACTCTCTCTACCGCACGAATTGAACGAAGTCCGTGAATCTCCCCTATCATGGCTTGGTGCTTGGCAGGGTTTTTGGAGGCAGGGGAAGGCAGAAATCTGCTTCCGGGACTGCATAGAAGCTCTATCGCATATCCCTGCATTACGCAGGAGAGTACCCAGATGTCGGATACCGACTGCCGCCATGCTCCATGAAAAAACTGTAACCTGCCTCCTACTTCCCCTTCCTCCATATAGTAAGGTACTCTGCTTTGACTGACCTGCCGATGCCAAGGGGAATTGGGCTCTCGGGTTTCCAAATCTCCCATGCCTAAATCCCCTGCCCCTGAAGGAGAATGAATGCTGCTGTTCTCTGGTATTCTGAGGGGGAAAGCATCTAGGGGAATTTGGGGCCTCTCTGAATCTGAATGGTTGGCCTTGAAAAAACCTTTTTGGGGTTACCTGTTGCAGGGTTTTTGTTTTCTCCTTATCGTTTGCATCTGCCAAGACTTTCTCTAAGCACACGCCAAAGTTTCTGCCCCTTGTACGGCCCCCAAGCCAGCAGGTTCTTAGCCGTTACATCTCCCTGCCAGGTCCGCAGCCACACCCGTCTCCTTGCGGAGACATTGTGTGCCACGGAACGTGCTGCCCACACCATGGCATCCGTGGATGAGTCAGCTATGAAAGCTGTGGCCATCAGGATGTAGAAAGTTAGTTTCTGTGATCTGTGCGCTGAGATCTCGGAGTTCTGTGCTTCCTGCATCCATGCAAGCATAGCTTGTGCTACATAAGAGGTCACTGCGTTTATCTTTAAAGTGCTAGGTGCTGACTCCAGCGCCCTTCTGAGTCCGGAGTCCAGAGCTCTGTCGGTGGGATCTTTCGGAAAACGGTCCCCCTCTGTGAGAAACACTGTCTGGCGGCTAATGATGCTGCCACCGCATCCACCTTTGAATCCCTAAACATAGATTCCTTTTTCCTTGAGAAGAAGTATAAGGAATCTTGTGTCTTATTCATTTTATGTGTCTTATTGGGGTATTTCCATTCCTCCAGTATTAGCCTTTCGAACACTTTGTCCAGTGGAAGACCCTGGTCCCTCCCATGGACTGATGGAACGTATTCTCTCTCGTCCTCCTCCTGGGAATCTGAAGAATCCCCCTTTTCTAATTTTTCTTTTAAGTTTTAACTACCTTTGACTAAGGTCTGTTCTGGAGGCTAGTGGAAATTGCCTTTCCCTATCTTTTGGGTCTGACTGTGCCTCCATCCACTCCCCTTCCTCAGGACCTGAATCTCCCTGCTCCGAATCTGAGGGAGATTGGGACAAGAGAATTAACTGGGCCTTTCCCCAGGCCCCTCTGTAACTATGGGGAAGTCTGGGGGGACTCTAATAAATGGGCTACAGAGCCCCCTGGTGGCTCTTTACTGCCTGCCGCTCCCACCTTTTTCCCCCCTCTTCGGACGGGCTTTTTTCTAGGGAGTCTCTCAGCTGAGGAGGGTCTCTTTCTTTTTTCTTGGATTGGAAATCGCATATCCTGTCCAGCAATTCAAGGATCTTTCCCATGGAAAGCTGCAGGAGGCCATAGAGGGTACTTGCTGCTCAGCCGGTTGTGCTGGCTCTGGCCGTTCTGTGGCCTCCATTTTGTGTCTCCTGCAGGACTACACTCAGTTCCCCTAGCTGGCAAACCAAGTGGGACGGAGATCAGCCGCGCTGTTTCTGTCCTCTAGATCAGAAAGGGCGGTGGGACGCTGGCAGCCGCTGCAAGGATTTTTCTTTTTGCGCGCGTGCTCGGCTCCCCCACTCCCAGGCTACCTGCAAGGGAGCTGGCTGAGGCTTTCCTGGTGGTTCCCTAGACCACGTCAGGGAAAATTGCTGCCTCTCAATCTGCCCCTCCTGCCCTGTGTAGGCCCCGCTCCCAGGGCTCCATCAAACTCCATCCTGACGGTCTGCAGGCAGAAGACGGACTGGAGGCAATGTAGAGGTAGCTCTTAGACACGCATGCGCATTGGAAAAGATTGACGACTTCTGCCTCCTGGCGGTCAAGCAGAAGCTACCCGTGCGGAGAATTAGGGGGAGAAGGGCCCCCGCATTCTGCACCAGCTGTAACCTCCGGACCATCACCAAGGGCAGCCCCATGTGGAGTGCGTTACGGTAGTCTAGTCTAGAGGTGATAAAGGCTTGGATGATGGTAGCCAGATCCGAGTCTGAAACATACGGCCGCAGCCGTTGTACCAGATGCAACTAGTGAAATGCTCCCCTTGTGACAGCCTCCACCTGGAGATCCAGGTGGAGTTGTGAGTCGAGGAGCACCCCCAGGCTACGGCTCTGTGTGGCAATAGGAGGGCACACCCCATCGATGATGGGGGCCACCCCCCTCAGCCCTAACCACCAACATCACCTCCGTCTTGTCAGGATTCAACTTCAGATGGCTCGCCCTCATCCAGTCCCCCACAGCTGCCAAGCACTGGGTAAGCACCGAGACTGCTGGGTCTGGGTCTACAGAAAAAGAGATGTAGAGTTGTGTGTCATCGGCGTACTGCTGACAACACATGCTGAACCCTCTCATGACCTCACCCAAAGGCTGCATGTACACACTGAACAGGAGGGGGGACAGAATAGAACCCTGCAGGGACTCCACACGTGAGGTCCCGGGGAGATGAAGTACATTCCCCAAAAACCACATGCTGAGTTCTCCCGGCCAGGAACAAGCGAAACCATTCAGAACAATTCCGCCCACCCCAGCCTAGTCCCACATCCGAGCCAACAACATCTCTTGGTCAACAGTATCAAATGCAGCCAACAGATCTAGTAGAATTCCTTGCAACATGGACCTGCCTGCTGTCATTCTCATCGTAACCAAGCCAAGTACGTGCACTTGAAACCTCGCATCTTCATGAACGTTAGACCCCTTGTCTCTCCCTCTGTTCCCCTTCCTAAGTCTCTCCCCCAGCTCCTGTCTATTTTATTACTTTGTAAAGTGCCAGGTACACTGCTGGTGCTATATAAATGTTTGTTAATAATAATAATAATAATAATAATAGAATTAAAATAGATCTGCCCCAGTCTAATTCACGGTGCAGGTCGTCAACCAAAGCCACAAGCGCAGTCTCCGTGCCAAACCCAGGGCAAAAACCAGACTGCAAGGGATCAAGAAAACTGACCCGATTTAGATGCCCCTGAAGCTGCCGAGCCACCACCCGTTCAATAGCCTTCCCTAAAACGGGTATTTTGTGCTGTTGGATATGTTAGATAAGATAAAAAAGCATGTTTTTAATGATCATGCTTCAGGGAATAATCATTTGGTTGTTAACTTCCCTTCCAGACAGGTTATTCCCTATCCATTAAAGAAATTTTGCACCTTCCTATGAAGCATTCAGTACTAGTCTCTGATGGAGAATGGATACGGAGAATAATTGGACGGCTGCTTTGCATACAATGTAATAATTCTTCTTAAGCTTATCAGTGATCCCATGCTAATCAATGTAGGTTGACGATATCACCAAATACATACTTACCCATTTCTGTTACTGAATGAAGATTCTGACCAAGGATCCTGTGAGGTCCAAAAGCTTGAAAACCTCCACCAACCTAAGTTGGTCCAATAAAAGATCTTTACACTACTTGTCTTTAAGACCTGAATGAAGATTTGAAATACTTATTTTGTACACTTGCCTATTTGATATAGCCTTGTGGATTTCAACCATTTTAACTGAAATAAATAAACTTACTGAATACCTGCATCCTGTAGTTCATTACTCATAGGAAGACTTTTATTTGTAATGGTCTATGTCTGTGTCTCAATTAGATTGTAAGCTCTATGGAGCAGAGGCTGTCTTTATGTTATGTGTATCTATAGAGCACTGTGTACAACTAGAAGTGCTATAAGAATAAGTAGTAGTGATATTCCCTCCTAACTTGGCATGTGGTCTCCTTTCAGCATGAAGGAATATTCATCTTGCTGATTTCACACAAACAAGTGCATTAATACAACAGGGATAGAAGGGTAAGCTCTCATGGATAAGGCGACACAAAGGAAACTGTGTTCTGTGCGTTCCCTTGCATATAGGTTTCTACAAGACCTCTAGGAAAAATTGTATCAGGTTATGGAACCAATCTACAACTTGGTTTTGTAGATCTCAGAAAGGACTAAAAATCAAGCAATATTTATTAAAATATCAATCCAGTAAAATTAAAGATGCAAATGCTTGCAATTAGCAAACCCTGAATGAAAACTGTTTTCAAAATATCATGTAAAAAATAATTCTGCTGTAAAATGCAACTTAAATATAATCTGAGTGGCAATGATAGAGCAGGCTCAAGTTCAGTGCTAGAAGAGGGACTATAAAAATGATAAGCAGTAGTAGTAGTGATATACCCTCCTAATTTGGCATGTGGTCTCCTTTAAGCATGAAGGATTATTCATCTTGGCTGATTTCACACCAAGTGCATTAATACACTTTAATGCCCAAACTTTTAGAAGTGGATTGCAACTCATGCATTACTTTGAATCACATACAATCTCTCCTCTTGGCTAAAAAATGTAACAGGTAGATACCATGGCTGCAATTCCAAACCCTGTCCACGTGGGATCCGTGCGGCACGTCTCTGCCGTGGACTTGCGCGTGGCTTCTGGGGGCCCTGGGATTGGCCCCACCGATACTGAAAAACTGCTGATTTATGATACTGATTCTCAGAGTAGCAAGGGAAAGAGGCAAATACCATGAATCTAAGGAAGTAGCACAGCCAGTTGTGCAATTCACAAAGTACACAGAACACACTGGTTCACAGTCTTTATTCTAGTATATTGCTTTAAACAAACCTGCTGTACAGTTAGTAAATCCATACCACTTTGTAAGAAGAACAGCAGACAATTACAGTGCAAGCCACATTTCTGAAAGGGTATGCAATGATGCTGAACAGAGGCACAAACTTCACTGTGAAAGAACAGTACATTGGGGACCTTCAATTGAGTGTTCAACTTTATTGGCAGCATACTGTCCAGTTTACCTATCCTCGTTAACAACAGATCAGAACAGCCTTTGCTTCCATATACACAGGCTGTAGGGGCTTGATAAAACAATCTTCCATTAATTATATGTAAACACAACTCTCCCAAACCATCCTTCTCATGTACCTGAACTAGCATAAAACTATCTATACAGAATAGATGTGCAAATCAAATATTAATAATGGTGTTTTAGGTTCTCTTCTTTAAATAGAAGAAATACAAGGTGATAAAATGTAATTCCATCTCAGCAGAGGAACAACTCCTTACCCAGCAGTAAAACACCACTGGAAGTACTGCTCAAGACATCCCAACACAGGAGCAGCTGTGACCTTGAAGACAGACATCACTAGAAATGAGTTTAAAGGTATTCAGAAAGGCAGCCAGCAGAAAGGACTAAGCTGTTTAACAGTGGGTATATTTTCCATGTCTGTCCTCACGAACTATAGATAAAAGTGGACCATTTGCAACCCACCAAAGACTTGTTGCTAGATGCATTCGAGTAACAGAGGCTTCAGCAAACAGGGTGGGCAGAGAATTGTTAATCTTTACTTTCTCGACTCATTGGTACACATAGGATAAATGCGTGCTGTGACCCATGTAATTTACTTGCAACAATTGTAAAAATACCACTGGGATGTTAAGATAACTACTCATTCAGATACCAGCTGCTCTTGTTGGTTTACCACAGTTCAGATTGTTTCTACAGTAACTGAACACTCAAGTATATTTATATCAACTTTGCTACAGATTAAAGTTTGTGAAAAAATTAGTTAGATACAAATATTACAGGTTGTGAAGGAGCATGTTGCAGTCCAGGTTTTGGTAATATTAGACATCTGTCCCGAGTCTAAAAAACAGCACCAGCTTGAACAAATGAAAAAATTCAAAATACTGACACTGAAATAAGGACATTTTAACACTAGACTGGAGCATGAACAAGGACGTAACTGTTTACATCCAAGAGAATCTCATAAGTATAGACGAGATGCTCAAGCAACAAGTTTCAGTCCCTGTTTAGAAATGCAACTTTTATGGGGTGCTCATTTCTTTTTGGTACAAGTGCAGATGCAAACTATCCCTCTTCTCCCTTTCCTACCCCACAGCCCCTTCAGATAGTCATTGCTACTTTTCAAAGCTTCCACTCATGCTGGGAGTGACTGTACACAGTGCAAACAGTACAAGTTAATATTTACACAACTTTAAAAACAAACTAAAGCCAAAAAGGGGGAAATAATCACTTGCCAGTACAGCCTATCATATATGACAGAGTCTTGTGGCAATTTTGCATACCAGAAGGCATGGTAATAATCTCACTGGGAATCAGAGGTAACTTCCACTGACCAGCACCTAGTAATTCCCAATGCTACGAGGAAAGGAATTTAGACTTACCAATTCTAGAAGTATTAGCTGCAAGAAGCTTTCATCTGGCAAATTAAATTAAATTTCAATGCAATGCTGATACAGCTGTAATGACTGCCAACGATCTTTTTTCTTCTGATGGACATATATTATAATAAATAATGAAAACCAGGCCAGATCTAGAAGTTCTCACCTTATCAGAAAGTGTACCTTAGAAGTGTCAGAAGGCTACTTTTGAAAGACGTGAAGTGCAATAAAAGCTCTTTGTTAGTCAGTTTCCATTTTTCCTCATCTTGAAATAATGAGGTTTAATATGCTTGCTAGCATTTAACAAATACAGTAAAGGTCAATATAGCCAGGTTTGAGAATATTCACCCCCATAGAAATCCCCTCCCCCCCGGATGAAGTCATTTTAAAGACATATCTAGTGATGTTCCTCAGAAAACACCTCAGAGGCATTCACTGTTTGCCTAAATCTTCACTTCTTCCTTTCACATGAGCATCGTGGCAACCAAAGTCCGTCTAACACATAGCAACATCAGGTATCGGCTGTATTGACTTCTTTGGAGCAGAAATAGTGGACAATTATTGCATTTGGATAGCGGGCAAATGCACTGTAGAAAAACAAAACAGCACACCAGATTAAGTGTCAGTACAACCCCAATACCTCATTCTCTTCTTTCTACACAAGGATTAACACTTGACTTTTCTTATATTCAGAAAAGTGATTAAGCAAAACCAGCATTATATTACTGAAAAGATCCTTTTCCTGTGAATTTCAGCTGCACAATGCTTTTGGCAATAATAATTAGAAAAAAACCCATCTTGGTTTAGCAGCACTGGCAATTTGAAAGCCATTTTAAAAAAATCTGAGTAAAACAGATCTCAAAGTCCATGTGCCGCCATTTCAACAAAATCCCTTTTCAAAGTCCATCGCAGGCATAGGAAATAATTTCTCTCCTATGGGAGGGACACTGAAAAAATCAGTAAGAGCTCAATGAGCCAGACAGAAACTGGGGGTAGGGTTGTTTAAGCAGTGTGCTCAGGATAGGGGAAAGAAGGGGTGTCCAGACCATGGATCTATGCTGTGGATCCATCCCTTATCCTTGAGTGCATAACGTCGTCTCCACTCCCTTTCCCCGAGTTCACTCTGTCAGTCTTTAAGGGAAGGGTCTGGATTCTCAAGGCAAGATCCAGGCATTGGAAAGGAGTTTTAAGAAAGAAAATTCATCCATGGGCCAGATTTGGTCCATAGGCCAAAGGTTCCCCACCCCAATCCAATGCATCTTTAAGAGGCATCTAAGCTGACGAAAACAGGTACAAAATGCAATTCCATCTATTCAGTGAGCTCAATCCCAAAGCCTGCGTAAACTGCGCGGAAGATGCACATGCAGTTTGCACACGACACAATGGGCTGCCTATGGGGATATGCACAGTTTGCGCAAGGTTTACATGCACGTAGTTCCGGGCAGTTTACGCGGACTTTGGGATCGAGCCCATTGTGTAGAAAAGTAGCACTGATTCCACTCAGTATATAATTATTAGACTGTGGAAAGCTGCCAGATGACATTGTGAAGACCAAAAGCATAACTGGATTCAAAAAAGAACTGGATAAATTCTAGAGGACAGGTCCATTTACCTGCTATGTAAAAGTTATTGCACCTTCAGGAGTATACTTTACACACAGAACTTCAAGACTTTCACACACTGAAAAACTAAAGCCAACACATTTATACATCAGTGCTTTATTAGACTAAAATGGCTCAATTCCATAAAGTAGCCTACAGGGCTTTAACCATTCACTATCAAGTTCTGTATGTCATTCACGGTTTGGTGAAGAGGAATTCAATCCCACTGTTAGTAACAATGGCTCAAGACAGTCAAGTGATACAACTCATTCAGGATGGAGATTTAAACACTGGTGAAGCTAGCAAAGTAAAGATGAAAGTGGAAGTTGCTGCTGCACATAATACAGATTTACAATTTCTTTGGGCATGGAACACATAGGAGGGAAAGGGAAGAAATTGCAGAGAGGCTTGACACCAGTGAAGTCAATGCTACGGCAAGATGCAATATCTTCAAGTTTTGATGGGCCTATTGCTTAAAGGAGCAGATATCAGCTATCCCCATGCTATACGTTTCAATTTAACAGAGCCTTTGTATCTTAGGAGGCTTTCAAAGCCAAAACAGACTCGTGTCATAAGAGGTACTCTGTGTTACCCCCGATAGGGTACTTCAACTACTGCACATGGAGCGAACCATACAGTGTTTACGAAGGTCTTGGAGATTCCAGAATGAATAAGAACTTTTTATTGTGTTTATCATGTACTCTGCCTGGAGGACTATGCTGTGCATCTCAGGTGAGTTAAGCATACAGACACTTGCTCTATCAATCTCTAAAGTATTAATTATATGCAATATGAAACTACTTGATGGTACGACAGTACAACGTATAAAAAATCCAGTAAGAGACTCTCAAAAGCAGGATGAGGTTATCTTTGCAGATTGCATTTGGTAGCAGACAGACTTAACTTGTAGCAGAGTAAAACAAAAAATATGCCGAATTCCGATGTGCGCCCCTGAAAATTCTTCCTATAGAGTCATCTGCTTTCAGTCTTAGACATTTTGATTTATCTGCCTCAAGAAGGGTCTCCTGAACAGTAAACCAGGTCCTAGTAACTTCTATGCTACAAGTCCCTTTAGGAAGAGCGCTGTGCATAACATACCTATTTCCTATCTTCTTTTTACACACAGTGCAAACCTTCTCTTCTGTGATTATACATTTCACTTGCTGATGTAAAATTCGCTCCTCCTGAACCTAGAGGAGAATGGGAAAAAATTAGTAGAGCAATGAACAGCTCAGTCACCTTTGTAATCTGAAGAGGAAAATTGGGGCACTTACCAGTGAATTTTCTTTCTGGTAGGCTCCCTGCTGGGGACTCCTAGCTTGGGTGGTGTTCTGCTCCAGCCAATCTGAAGGCAGATCTCAAATGAAATTTGTAGGCGGACCAGGTACTGAACACTACTCTAGTTCCTCAGTTTAATGTCTTCCAAAACCACTGTGTGGAGACAAATGAAAAGGAAAAGGGGTCTAGAGGTCCATAATGCCCTAGGCATGAGACTCTCCCTGCCACCAGGTCCTAAGAGAGGGCCGGAGGGCCCAGCAGGGAGCCTACCAGAAAAGAAATTCACTGGTAAGGACCCCAATTTTCCTTTTTCCCTTGGGCTCCCTGCTGGGCACTCCTAGTCTGGGACATACCAGAGCAGTGCCAGAGGGTGGGAGAAAGGAAAGACAGAAGGCTCGCCTATAAGTCTGCCTCCATGGCATGGTGAACTCTGCGCCTTAGGGCAGCTTCCGCCATGGCCATGCTGTAGATCTTGTAATGTCTGGTGAATGCGTAGGGAGGCCTAGGTGGCCGCCCTGCATATTTATTCACATGAAGCGCTGGATGACAGGGCCCACAAAGTAGCTGCTGAACGTAAGGAGTGAGCCATTACTCTTCCATTCCAGGAGAGGCCCTTGGCTCTGTAGGCTTCTTTGATACAATCTCTAATCCATCTGGCTATGGACACCTTGGATGCGGTACACCCTCTAACGGGAGCCCTGTATAACACAAACAAGCTGATGGATTTTCCCTCTGTCTGCATTCTCCTGATGTAGAACTTGAGGGCTCTACGTACATCGAACGTTACTTTGATGTACATAGTGCCATGTTACTTCCCTTGGATGTGCTGGCTTGGGACAAAATTATTATTTATTATTATTATTAACAAACATTTATATAGCGCCAGCAGTGTACCTGGCACTTTACAAAGTAATAAAATAGACACGGTCCCTGCCCCTAGGGCTTACAATCTGAGAGACAGGAGCTGGGGGAGAGACAAGGGGTCTAACATTCATGAAGATGCGAGGTCTCAAGTGCACGTACTTGGCTTGGTTACGATGAGAATGACAGCAGGCAGGTCCATGTTGCAAGGATAAAGGTAAACAGATCGTAGGTATAGGACTAGTGGCTCAAAATGTTGGGAGTACTATCTCCTGGGACCTTTGGAATGGAGTGCTGACCTTTGATATGAAGACAGAGTCCAGCCCGAGTACCACTCTATTGTTGTGGAACTTGCAGAGGTTCGGGTCAATGGAGAGAGCCCCAAGTTTGGACACTCGTCTGGCCGATGCGATCATCACAAGGAAGGCCACCTTGACGGTCAAGAAGAATAGGCACACCGCTTAGAGTGGTTCGAAGGGAGGCTCCATCAGGGCTCTCAGGACCATGTTCAGATTCCAGTTTGGGAATCTATGAATGGGGGGAGGCGCTCTCATGCGTGCTGCCTTGATGAATCCGTCTGATGTGATGGTGCTTTGCAAATGGCGTGGGCTTGTCCGCACCCATGATTGCGCTTAGTGCTGAAACCGGTCTCGCAATTGTTGCGGGTAACATACCCATGTCCAGTCTGTCCTGCAAGAACTCCAGGAGCTCTGGGATCTCTAGCGGGAGCTTTTCTGTTTTTCTGGCTTGCAGCTAGGCAAAGAAATATTACCATGTGGCAGCATATATTCTATTTGTGGATGTTTTCCTAGATGACAGAGTGCATAGCACCCTGTCAGAATAGCCCCTGCACTTTAGGTCTTGCCTTTCAGTAACCAGGACGTCAGCTGAAAGTGTCCCGAGTCTTGATGGATCAATGAGTCCTGTTGCAACAGTCCGGGAAGAAGAGGGAGTGGGAAGCGTGGACGTGTCTGTAGCTCCACTAGCTCCGAGAACCATGGCCTCCTAGGCCAGAAGGGGGCGATAAGGATGACCAATGCCCATTCCTCCCTGATCTTTTACAGCACTCTGGAGAGCACTGGGAATTTGGGGGGGGGGGAGAACGCATATAGGAGTGTCTGTGGCCAAGCCTGATGTAACGCGGCGAGATTGCTCCCAGATCAATTCTTCTTGGGAAGTACCCCAGGACTTTGTGGTTGCCCCTGGAGGCGAAAGGAAAATTGGGCACTTACCTCTGAATTTTCCTTCTGCGGGGGATCCTCCTGGATGGCCAGTCAGGACAGTAGGGTAGATCCGCCAACTACCAGTAGGAGGCAGACAATCAACTTTGAGGAGTCTACTAGGAGGGATCTATTCTCAGCTCCCCAGTCTTGTCAAGCTCTACTCATCTAAACGTTATACATTCTAACCTCAACTGAAACTGAACTATCAGGGCTAACATAACTCCACCCCTGCTAAATAGACCCGTATCCCTGTACTCAGAGTCAAAGAGACGTCCAAGTCCTTAGACCCTATTCGCCCGAATACTCCACAGAGTTGACCTCACTCCAGGTGGGGACTGGCCATCCAGGAGGATTTACCGCAGAAGGAAAATTCAGAGGTAAGTGCCCAATTTTCCTTTCTCCCGGGGGATCCTCCTGGCCGTCCAGTCAGGACAGTAGGGATGTACCAGAGCAATACCCCAGTTCTACTCAGAGGGAAGGAGAAACTCAAGGAGGAAGGTGTTGGTAGATGCCTGCGGAACGACGGAGTACGTGAGCACTCACTAGATAACCGCCTGCAGTACCTGTCTCCCGAAGGTCGCATCAGCTGAGTCTTGCAGCGGTATACTATAGTGTCTTGTAAAAGAATGCACCGAAGACCATGCCGCAGCGTGGCAGATTTCCCCATAGGAAGCCATATTGCAAGAAGCCTGCAAAGTTGCTGCACCCTAAGAGAGTGGGCAAATACCCCCGCTGGAGGAAGCTTCCCTTCTGCCTTATAGGCCTCAGTGATACAGAGTGTCATCCATGTAGCTATTAAGGATTTGGAGGCTTTCAAACCCTCCCTTTGAGGGCTATAAGAAACAAACAGGGCTGAAGTCTTTCTAAACGTCCCAGTTCTCATCAAGTAAATTTTCAGGGCTCTCCTGACATCTAGAGTGTGCCACACCCGCTCCAAGGGGTGAGTTGGATTTGGGCAGAAGGAAGGGAGAATCACCTCCTGTACCCTATGAAAACGGGAGTCCACCTTGGGGCTGAAAGCTGGATCCAGTCTCAGGGTCACCTAAGATTTTTTGAAAGAGCACAGTCGGCTCCATAGATAGAGCCCCTAGTTCTGAGACCCTCCTAGCCGAAGTGATGCCTATAAGGAATGCTACTTTAAGGGACAGATAGTAAAGGGAAACCTCGTTCAGGGGCTCAAAGGGGACCTTAATAAGGGCCCTGAGTAGGAGGTTCAGGTTCCACGAAGGGAACTGATGGACTACTGGAGGGGATATGATCCTCGCCGCCCTCAGGAAACACACTACATGTGGATGCCCTGATAGCTTGCGACCTCTTAAAGTCCCTAGCACACTATTCAAGGCTGCTACCTGTCTCTTAAGGGTGTTTGGCTTTAACCCCTTCTCTAGCGCCTCCTGCAGGTAGTCAGACTACTTTGATGGAAGCCCTCTCTGGACTAACTAGTTTAGTCTCGCACCACCTCGCAAAAGTGGCCCAGTTACTCTGGTATATGTGCCTAGTCACCGGTCATCTGGACTGGAGCATTGTGTCCAAGACTTTACTGGAATAACCTAGTTTTCTCAAGGCTATCGTCTCAATTTCCAGGCTGTCAGTTTGAGAGTTTCTGGTTTGTCGTAAAGGACCGGGCCCTGAGATAGGAGGTCGGGCCTGACTGGCAGCCTGAGTGGAGGTTCCGGGCTGAGATCCTCTAAGTTCGCAAACCACGGTCTACGTGGCCAGTAGGGAGCGACCAGAATGATGATTGCTCGCTCTTTCCTGACTTTCGCTATTGTCCATTGGATGAGCGGGAATGGAGGGAAAGCATATAGGAAGCCTTGAGGCCAGGTACAGTTCAGTGCGTCGAAGGCGATCGCTTTGTGGTTCGGGTGCCGGGACACGAAGAGCTCCGTCTTTGCACTGTCTGGAGAGGCGAACAGGTCTATCAAGGGAGTTCCGAACTGTCTGACTATGGATCTGAATGCCGAGGGGTGAAGAGTCCATTCTCCCAGGTCCAGCTGTACACGGCTGAGCTAAATCAGCCTACGTGTTGGCTTGGCCCTTGATGCGAATCGCCCTGAGTGACTAAGTTGTTCTCTGCCCACCTGATGAGGATGGTTGCCATCTGGTGGAGCACCTCGGATCTCGACCCCCCCCTTGGTGGTTCACGTAGGCCTTCGCCACCGTGTTGTCCGTGTATACTACTACCTCCTTCCCTCTCAGCATCGGTGCCATGTCCTTCAGAGCCAGGTAGATTGTATTCAGATCTAACCAATTGATGTGGTGGCTCTTCTCCCAAGGGAGCCACTTGCCTTGCGCAGTCCGGCCCTGCGCGTGTGCTCCCCAACCCTGGAGACTTGTGTCTGTTGTAAGCTCTGTTCTCACTGGATCGGAGAGTGGCATCCCGGTCGAGAACCTGCCTGGTTGTGACAACCACGTCAGGGACTTCTTTAGCGATGCCGGAACCCTGATCCAGGGATTCTCTCCCTGGGTCAGAGCATCCTGCCATGGTCGCAGGAACTGCTGTAGAGTTCTGGCATGGAACCTGGCCATTGTAGAATTCCCAAGCAGGACGTCAAGGCTCCCAGAAGGCTCGCGAGAGTTTTCAGCTTGGACTTGTGCTTTTTGTGACTTGTTGGATCAGCAGGCCTACTTTCTGTTGTCTCTGCTCGGAGAGAAACAGTCTGCCCTTCTTGGTGTCCAACATCACCCCTAGGTGCTCTAGAGTTTGGGAGGGAACCAGATGGCTCTTCTTGCCGTTGCCCACGAAGCCGTGCTGTTGCAGGTATTTGATTACTCTGTGCACATCTCTTCGTGCCTGCTCGTGGGTCAGAGATATGACAAGGATGTCGTCGAGGTATGGATGTAGTTTTATCCCCTCCATTCGTAGGTTCGCTACTATGGTAATCAGCATCTTAGTGAATGTCCTCGTGAAGTCGCCAGGCCGAATGGTAGGGCTGTGTACTGCCAGTGCTGCTGTGCATAACTGAACCGGAGCCATTGTCTGTGGGAGGGCAGGACGGAAACATGGAGATAGCGCTCAATTTAAAGGAGGCCTGTCAGCCATTCCCCTTGAGCAATTGCTGTCTGTATTGAATGCAGGGTCTCCATCCTGAATTTCTGTACATAGAGTACCTCGTTCAAGATCTTCAGGTCTAGGACCGCTCTCCATTCATCGGACTTTTTTGGAACCAAGAAAAGGATGGAGTATAGCCCCTGTCTGCGTTTGTGGACCGGGACCTCCTCTATAGCTCCGATGGACTGGAACCGGTTGATCTCTGACTGCATGGCGCTTTGCTTGTCCCGGTTGGGGGATACCGGCGATGCACAGAAGTACTGGCGGGGTGAGTGCTGAAATTCTATTGCGTATCCCCGTTGAATGGTCGAAAGCACCCAGGTGTCTGTAGTGGAGCTCGCCCATTGTGCCGCAAACTACTGCAGTCTTCCCCGCCAGCTTTGACTGCTCGGGGAGGCTGGGGTTGTGCAGTCATGCGTCCATCTTGGGGCGGCCCGCCCCTTGTCGTTGTTTCCCTTCTGTTTGCCATTGAGGTCTGTACCTCTGCTGGTTTCCTCTGTGGGGGAAGAAGGGTCGTCTGGAACTCCTGGCCGGGGCGTAGGATACAGCAAATGGACGAAAATTCCTCTTCTGCACTCCTACACTCTGCAGGGTATGCTTCTTGGACTTGTCAGCTGCATCTGCCAGCACCTTATCGCGACAAACTCCAAATAACTTGTGTCCCTGAAACGGACTGCCAACCAAAGCTTTCTTGGAGGGGTTGTCGCCCTTCCATGATCTCAGCCATAAGCGGCGATGGGCTGCCACGTTGGAAGCAGCTGCCCTTGAGGCCCAGCAGAGCATGTCAGTGGAGGAGTCTGCCATGAAGGTATAGGCCAGCTGTATTCTTGTGAACAGGACCCGGGTCATTTTTTCGGAGACTCCGGGGTCCGAGACCCTCTTTATCCAAACCATCAGGGCTCTTGAGAAGTACAATGTGAGTGTGGCCATTTTGATAATCGAGGACAGTTCCTCAAAATTTCTCCTCAAGTTACAGTCTATTCCTTTGTCCGTCGGATCCCGGGGAAAGCACTCCCCTTCCATGGGAAACACCAAGTTCCTGGCAAGGGACGCCGCTGCTGCATCCATCCTTGGTATGGCCAGGATGGCATTCTTTTTCTTAGTGAAGGAATAAAGAGACAGCTGAGATTTAGTCATCCTAGAAGCCCTATTGGGGTTCTGCCATTCCTTCCTGATGATCCTTTCATATGCCTTGTCTAGGCCATCCCTCTGTCTCTATCCCTTGCCTGGGGGAGGTACTCTCTCTCTCTTCCTCGTCTGAGAAAGTTGCAGAGGTCTCCTCTTTCTTTTGTTTGAGATGGAGTGCTTTAGTCACCAAATTATATATTTGGTCCCTGTATTTGCTAGGGAATTGTCTGTCTGGATCCGGTGAGGGGTCTAACTCAGTCTCTTCTGGCTCTCCGATCACGGACTGGACTCCATCCCCTCCTGAGACCCGCTCCGAGACCTCCCCTTCCTCTTCCCTGGTCTCTGTGGGGGGTGACTTGCCCCTCTGTTTACTCCTTTTCTTGGGCCTTGTGACTCTCTCCTCCTCTGAGGAGTGGATGGACCTCACTTCCTCTTGCTCAGAGTCTGAGGAAGCTGGGGAGTCGGGTGGTCAAGCGGGCCTGTGGGGTTTCCTGGGCAGGGGTTGTTTGCCCTTTCCTGCCCCCTTGGAGTGGCCCTTATAAGCTCTTGGCTCTCTAGTCCGTGATGGGGACCTCTTCCGCTTTAGTTCGGAGAGGATCTCTCGAAGGACTTCCATGTGGGGGTCCTGAGCCGGGAGGGGGATGCTGGGGGGGAGGGGGCACCTCTGCTCCGCTTGCCTCGCTGTCCCGCCGACTAATGTACAGCCAAGGGGGGAGGAGCGCCTTCACTCCGGTCTGTCTCGTCCCGTGCCAGGTTGCGAGCCACGGATGGTGGGGTGGGCTGGTTTATGGGCTGGGTTCTGGGCGCGAGCTGGGCCAGCTCTATGGGCGGCCCCTGCCCTAGGTTGGAAGTCCCTTGAGCCACGTGCCGGGGCTGAGGCCGTGGGCGGCAGCAGAGGAGAGAGGGAAGGGGATGCAGCTACCCGCCTGCTGGCGCGGACCGGTAGGCCACCCAGACCTCTGCAAAGGTCAGCTGGAGGCGGGAAAGTATCCATCTGCTGCGACTTGCCGCACACTGTGGGGCTGCCCTGTCACCCTGCCCATCCTATGGGGCCGCCTCCTCACTCCAGCGGGGTAGGGACTTGGGTCCGGTAGACAGCTCCCGAGGGGGGTTGGCTGCTACGCCTGCTCTTCAGGTACCCCCGCGCCAATGGGGAAGGAGGTGCCTGGGCAGTGCTCCGAATCCCCCCCGAGAGAGGGGGAGGTGAACAGGGAGGAGAATTACTCTCCCCCTGGCACCGGGAGCCTCAATTCCTATCTGTTCTGCTGCTTGGATGCTTAAGTGCAGCTTGCCTGCTTCCTAACTGCTCAGTGGCAGACAAACAACTGGGGAGCTAAGGATAGATCCCTCCTAGTAGGCTCCTCAAAGTTGATTGCCTGCCTCCTACTGGTAGTTGGCAGGATCTACCCTACTGTCCTGACTGGATGGCCAGGATGATCCCCTGGGAGAAGGGATCTATGGTCGGGTTCCCTCACTTATCCACTACTGCTTGGAACACCTGTGGATGAAGTTCCACTCTCCTGGGTCGATGTCTTAGTGACTCAGCCAGTCGGCTTCCACATTGTCGACGCCCTGGATGTGGGTTGCTCTGATGGACTGTGTTTTGGGCTCCACCCACGCAAACAGGGGCTGAGCCTCCAGTTGTAATATCTTTGACCTGGAACCTACCTGGTGGTTGACTTAGACCATTGCAGTTATGTTGTCAGTTTGAATGAGGACATGATGATTGAAGATCCACTGTTTCAGCACCTGCAGGGCCAGCCATATCACCCACAGCTCCAACAGGTTGATGGTGTACTGGGCCTCCTGCTCGAACCATCTGCCCTGTGCACTCTCGTTCTCGAGGTGGGCCCCCCAGACTTGCGGTGGTTGTGATCATGATCCTTTGCAGTTCTGCCATTGACACGCCCAGGATGAAGGGTGATCCAGAGTTCCACTATCCCAACTGTCTCACCAGGGGGTTGGAAACACATATCCTCCGCTGGTCTCCTGGGCCGCCAGTTGCAATCTCTTTGACCTGGAACCCCTCTGGTGGTTGATGTAGCTGGAAGGGCCTGAGGAAGGTCTGAAGAGGACAGACGTGCAGTCTCACCCACTGGACCTGGTCTATGCAGGCTACCGGGGAGCTCAGTAACTCCATTAGGAACATTAACGAAACCCGTTTCTGCAGAACCTGCTTCAATACCATTACCCATATTTTGGTTTGTCTCTCTGGGGAGATCCTTATCCAGTCCTCCTGGGTGTGATTATCACCCCGAGGTGCTGGAGGATGTGAGATGGGGTTAACTGGTTCTTTGGGAAGTTGATTACAAACCCATGCTCCTGCAGTGAGGCGACTGTTTTGGGTACGTCCTTGTTCGCCTTCTGCCTTGAGTGAGACCTGATTAGGATGTCATTGAGGTAGGGGTAAGCGTAGATCCCTGCTTGCGAAGGCGTACTATGAGTGGGAACAATACCTTCGTGAATATCCTGGGTGTTGTGGCCAGCCCGAAGGTGAGAGCAGCATACTGCCAACGCATCCCATTGACATGGAAGCGAAGCAGGGCCCTGTGGGCTTGTGCTACGGGGACATGGAGATATGTGTCCTTCAAGTCCACTGACAGCCAGTTGTCCTTGGAGAGGGATGGATTTGAGTGTCTCCATCTTCAGCCTCCTGTACCTAGTATATCCCAGAACTGCTCTAGGATTGCCATTCTTCTTGGGTACTAGGAACAGAATGGAGTAGAGCCCCTTCCTGCGTTGGTCGACTAGTACTGGCTCAATTGCCCCCAGCTGATAAAGCCACTCTATGGCCCCCTCCATAAGCCTTAGCTTTACTTTCTCTCTCGGTACAGGAACTTGTTGGGGGGCCAACCAGTTAGCTCTATGTGGTACCCTCGAGAGACAATGTCCTTTACCCAAGCATCTGTCACGGACTGTTCCCACACTTGAGTGATTCAGGGGGCACAAAGGGGTTGTCATTAAGCAGACTTGTCAGTGGGGGCTTTGCCCCTGCCTGCTCCCTTAGAGGGGTATGATATCTTTCTAACCGCTTGCTGCCATTTTGGTTTCTGGTAGTTAGATTCCCTGATGGCTCCTCTTCCTATAGGAGTCCTGTTGGGTGATGAAAGAAATAATTTCTTCTTTTCTGACGTTGCCACCAAGGACTCTTTGGCCTCTTCCACCATTGCATCTAGGGTGGAAACAAAGAGCTCACGACCTGTGAATGGGTCAGTGGTCAATGTCGTTTTAGAGGCAGGGTCTCCAGCCCATGGGCACAGCCAGAGATGCTGCCTTGCTGCCACTTGCAATAGGGTCCTCATAGCTTTCACACATGCATCTGCCACGTACGCCCGATTCAGCAATCGTGTCAGCCCGGGCATCGTGCGTCGCGAAGGACATGTTAAGATTCCTAATGTCTTCTGCCCATTGGATGATCGCTCTGCCAAATAATGGGTATAGGTTTGCCGGTGGCTTGAACCCTTTGGGCTTCCTGGTTGGCTGTTCTCACGTGGAGGTTATGATTACCTTGAATGTAGCTGGCAGAGGAATGAAGACCTCCTTGTTTAGCTGGATCAGGAACTTGTGGCCAGCACCTGAGTTTTCTGGTTGCTTTCCTGATTCTGCACTGCCTTCATGCCCAGGGCCTCTATCACCTTGGCGATCATTTCACCTGCTCGGTTCAGGGTGAACCACCTCACTTGGGTCTTCTCGTCTGACACCTTGCCTTCGTCCAAGGATGAGTTAGATTCCCCTGTGGAGCCTGCACGCTGATAGACCCATCTCCATCTCTTTGGGATCTGGCAGTCCTCTTTGTGTCTCTTGACTTTGTACCCCCCTGCGCTCCAGCTCTCTTAGAAGATCAGAGTCCAAGAACTGTTCACTCAAGGATCCATCCGACTCACAGTCAGGAGTGGGCGAGGATCGGCTGTAGGCGGTTGCAGGGCTGACTTCCTGGCAAGCTGCTTTCCTTTCCAGGCTAATTTGGAGACACCCTTGTAGGAGCTGGAGCCAGATGCCTTTACCATTCTGTCCATCTGGACTTGGAGCCTACTGATGGACTCCACCAGCCGTGGGACTATGTTGTTCGGGATATATCCTTCTGCTCCAGGCTGGACCAGGAGATTTGCTTGGAGAACTGCACGCCCCGGTTCAGTGGATCCATCTCCATCGAGGTCCTGCGCCTCAGACCCTTGCTACAGTAGGTTCCTTTTAGACCTAGTGGCGGGTCTCCTCATGTTTCTTCTGGAGATAGTAGGCTCGTCAAGCGCATCCTACAGCCCAGCTCTCATGCCCATCCTGATCACCTGCAATGATGTAGAGAGAGCATCAAGCAGCTGTATCTACAATTCAACCCCCCCTCCTTTTTTTCTTTTCTTTTTTAAGGACACAAGATGGCAGTGCCCATGCCTGCCATGTGGACTCGGCAAAATGGCAGCGCCCAGGTCGGCCATGAGCTGGATTGAATATGGCAGCACCCATGCCCGCCAGGTGCATGTCCCAAATGGCAGTGCCCATGGCCGCGGCAAAACAGCAGCGCCCATGGCTGCCGCGTGGGCGCTCAAGATGGCGGAGCCCATGCCCGCCATGCAGATAAATCAACGTGGCTGCGCCCGTGCCAGCCACATGCGCGCCCCCAAAATGATGGTGTCCGCAGTTGCTAAGTGGTCTAGAGAGGGATTCCCTGAAGCCGTGGAGAGGCTGGGACCAGGGCCTTTGCCCCCTGACTATCGGTGGCACCGGCTCTGCTATCAAGGAGAGCCCGCCCGAAGGAGAAGCTGCTCCAGTTTTCTGTGTCCCAGGGCTGCGGCACCGAGAACGGCTGCATGAGCCCTCCGAGTGGCTGCCTCCCCCATTTGGCAGCCACGTGGGCGGGGAGCTGCCCGGGGGGGGGCGAATATCCGACCAGGAGCCACACAGGTGCAACACTACCTCAGGGACCCTTGCCCCAAGAACAGCCCCTACGCCCGCACAGAGCTGCCCTGGGGACTCCAGCCCTATGGGGGCAACCTGCACCCTTTCTGCCCGGGAGCCTCACTCACACAGGAGAGAAGGAAAACAAGAAGTCTGGTGGAGGGGAAGAATCTGCCAGGGGACACACCAGAAAAGCTGCTGCTATCCCATGGGGCGGGGCTCCTAGTGCGAGGAGCAAAGAGACTTTCAAGCAAAATCCCCCTCAAACATGTCCCAGGCTGCGAAGAGCTCCAAGCCTCTTCTCTGAGCCTCGAAGAGCAATCCGTCACCCCCACCGCGCCCTATTAGAACAGGGAAAGGGAAAAGCCCTCATCCCCCATGCTGTTCTTGGGAGAGGAGGGGCCCCCCGGCCTCCTAGGACAGGGGGAGGGGTGGATTTAGGAAGGACCCCTAAGCCACCCCCCAGCTGCCTCCCCCCCTGCCCTGAGCATGCTCCCATGCAGACTTACCTCAGGGGTGCTCCCTACGTAGGGCAGGCCAGATTCAGCTCTAAGGCAGGAGATCTGTCCCAAGAGGCGCTTGCCCAGGTGAGGGGAATGCCTGTGGATCAAGCCTCCCTGTTCCGTTGGGGAGAGGGGGAGATCAGAGACTCCTGAGCTCCCTCAGAGAGGGGAAGGAGCGGGACAGGCAAGACCAGTTGCCTCTCTACACAGGCCTGGCTACACCGGAGCCAGATGTAGAGGGGCTAAGTGCCTTACGTCCTTGTCTAGAAGGCTGAAGATAAAGTCGAAAATAAAAATGAAGATAAAAACAAAAATAAATCTGAAAAGTTGAGTAAGGGTTCAGAGAATCCAATCTGTTTCTATCCAGTCTGAAGGTAGAACTCAAACTGAGGAACTAGGGGAATGTTCAGCACCTGGCACGCCTACAAATTTCATCATTCGAGATCTGTCTTCCGATTGGCTGGAGCAGAACACCACTCAGACTAGGAGTGCCCAGCAGGGAGCCAAAAGGGAGAAAGACAAAAGTCTGGCATTTTAACAGCATTTGAAACCTCCTCATCCAGATCTTCCCTTATTCTAGGCATGCCTTATATTCCCAGCAACTCTCAAACTTATTGTATTATTGCTACAGTAGCATCCCACCCTCCCTGTATTCAAGCACCTCTCTAAACAGGACAAAAAAACATGTTTCCCAACGTGTCCAAATAAGAGGGGGTTTCAACCATAATTTGCCTTTAGCTTTCACTGTTCCTGAAATGCAGAAGCTGTAAATTTGTTATTTATTTTCCTCTATTGTCTGTATCATAAACTAGGCTGTGGAACTCCCTCCCAGTGGAGGCTCAGGTGGCCCCGGATTTCCCTTCCTTCTGTCATGTGTGTAAAACTTGGCTGTTATGCCTGACTTTTGGCGAGGGAGATGGGGTGTAGGGTGGGGTTTTGTTCTCTGGTTTTCTTGCTCTCTCTTTTAATGTATTTGGCTTTATGCATTTTATATGTTTTAACAATCCACCCTTGACATGAGGATGAGAGATGTGGGCACATACCCTCAGGAACTCTGCATGGAGAAGATTCTTGAGGACTTGATTGAATCGCTTCTTCTGGGCATTTTCTTCAAGGACCTTTTCTAGGAAGATTCGGATCTCACTAATTTGAGTATTTGCTGGGAGCAGGTTTATTGCCTAGCAAGGACAAGGACAGAAGGAGAAACTTAGGGTGTTTTCGAATCAGACAACTAGCCCACTGGAGTCAGTGTTCAGTCCATGTAGCCCCCTCCCTCACCCCCCTTCACATATTTTAGCGTGTAGAGCTAACAAACAGGCAGCCCCCTGCCTGTATTTAATGTGTTGGTGGTAGCCGCCACTGGTGGCACCAGTCAACGTTTCCCCTCTCCCCAGCCCTGGCTCTGATGGAAAGGGGGGTCACTGCTAGAGAAGGTTTCTTCCCTGGCTGTGCCCCCCTCCTTCCACCTAAGGCAGCACTCCCATGCTCAGGCGGCTGCATGAGAAGAAAGTCCGTTGTGCACCACCATCCCTCTCCTCTTGTATCCGCTTGGCTTCACAGCTGAAGGATCAGGGCGGCAGGGTATGCAAGCTGAGCCTAGGGTGAAATTGACAGATGGTTGCCAGAAGTGGCTGGACGGCAGCCACAACCAGGCTGGAGAGAGCAGCTAGGAGCTGGCTGGGATGGTGCAACCGGAGCTGGAGCAAAACAGGAATGCAAGAAGTGGCCACAGGAAAGGGGGGGTCACAGCCAGGAAAGAAGCCTTCTCTGGCTGTGATCACCCTTTCCATCAGAAGCATTCGTAGCACTCTCTTCTCCTGTCTGCTGCTCCTCACTGCCCAGCCACCACCCATCAATTTCATTCCAGACTCAGCTTGCATTCCCTGCTGCCCGGTTTGTTCCAGCTCTGGCTGCACCGCTCCCAGCCAGCTCCTAGCTGCTCTCACCAGCCACTGCCCAGTCACTTCTCACAGCTGTCTGTCAATTTCAGGCCACCCTAATTGTGACTATGGTGTTGGCAGGCCAGGCTGCGGGTGAACCTAATGAACGGGAGGCAGATGCGTGGGTGTGCGTTAGCATGTACTAGCACACACTGGCCTGCACGGTGGGCCCTCGATGTCCTTGAATGATGCCACGAGTGGGGAGTGCGTATGGGTGAGTGGGGGCTGCAGACTAACATCTGCCAAAATAGATGGGCAGGTGAACACCCACTTGGTGAGTGCGAATGCAGTATTGCCTCATTTGAAAACGCCCAGTTAGACAAAGAGGTAATAAGCAACTCATAAGGAGGAAGGGAATGATTTTAATTCTTCACTATGTTGTCCCATAGTCCTGTGCCTATTTTATTCCCATTCAACCGATATCAACACCACCACGTACAAGAGAGGATTCTTTACCTTGGTGGTATCTAATTTGCTGTGGTGAAGTTCCAAAACCTGCAGCGCAGCCTGTAGATTGGCTTGAGGCTCCAACAGTTCCATTTTAATTGGCCCCAGGCAATGAACACTAGGTGGTGACAGATACATCCGGAGCAGAGACAGGTACACCTGTTTGACATAAATACAATAAAGAATGTCAAGCACAAGTCACTGTACTTAAACCACTGCAGAGGACTTATACAAAAATACCATTACTTCAGTGATTAGGAATTTTGACAGACTCACAACAAAATCTATTGCGCTTTACGTTTTCCAGCCTCATAATCGGGCAGCCCCTTGCCCACATTCCATGTGCTTGTGGCAGCCTCCACACAGTATCATGAATCATCTCCCACACACACACACACACTCCAGGTCCACCTGTTAACTGGGCCAGCCAGCTATCTCCCTGTCCCTTCGGAGCCACCTGTCAACTCTGTGGGGACAGGGAGATCACGGGTACGGCTGGCCTAAGTTGATACGCAGCTCCGGGGGACAGGGAGATCATTTGTGCGCCGGCTAACCCAGCTGACAGGCAGCCCCAGGAGGGAATCGGGAGATCGCTGGCGCAGCCAGATGGCCCAGCTGAAAGTTGGCCCCGGGGAGAAAGGGAGATCGCTGGGACAACCAGTCAGTTCAGCTGATAGGTGCGTGGCTCCAGGGCAATGGGGAGATCACTCGCTCTCCTCTCCCTGGTCCGCCTTTCAGTGGCCCAAGCACACTAGGCAGGACTCTATGGTGCTGGCGGACCAGGATGTGGGCAAGGCTGCAGGCAAACGTCTCACTTGTTAACACCCTAAAAAGGACCTTCTTTTTCAGACTTCTGTTCACTAATGGACGATTTTTAGAAGAAATTTAAAAGCTTAAGTCTCTTTGAAAAGTCTGGCCTTAAAATTTTGTTACTGTTGTATTTACTACTACCTCTTCAATAGCCCACGTTTTGGGAGGAGAGAGGTAAATGGATTATATTCCTACTTCAGCATTAACAGAATTGCTAACAGAGCACTTTCCACACAAGTATCTGGAGTCACATGGCACTGTCTATTGAAGCCTTCAAGAGGACTACCTTGAAAACACTGGGGTTGCACACATGTACATAAGGGTATCATTCAATCTAAAAATATCTGATTTTGGTGATGAGAGAACAGAACTTAGCATTTCTCAGATCCCAGGTTGCTTAGCTGTCCAGTTAGAAATATCATTAAGAGCTCATCTAAACAAAACAAAAACAAGAAGGAAATAAACATTATTCTCAGCAAAAATCTTGATATAACTGTGCCAGAGTGTTTATAGCACCAAGCAAACACTACTATAATAGAGTCAAAAAGGTGTCCTTTAAAAAAAGGAAAGCTAATCCTAATGAGGAAAATAGGAAAGAGCACAATTTTCTTTTTAGTAAATTAGATGTAAAATGTTAATAAGGCAGGTCAAGAGAGACTTGCTAAAGAAAAACTACTCATAAAAACTTTTGTAGGTGATGAATCAGAAGAGCTGTCACGAATTAACATGATTCTGCAAGAGGTTTTAGAGCAAATTGACAAACGAAATAGTAACAAATCACCGGGCGAGCAGATGGTAATCACTGCAGAGTTCTGAAAGAATTGAAATATGAAATTGCAGATCTACTACTGGTAATCTGTAACCTATCGCTAAAATCTGCCACTGTACCCGAGGACTGGAGAGTAGCGAATGTAACACCAATATTTAAAAAGGGCTCCAGAGGATGTCCTGGAAACTACAGACTGGTGAGCTGGGCAAAATGGTGGAAACAATTAGGAAACAAAAATTGGTCACCTACCTCGGTGAGTTTGTTTCTCTTCTGTAGGCCTGTCAGTGATCCGTTGGGTAGCTCCGCGGATGACCGTCAGGAGGCAGAGGAAGAAGAAGCGTTCTGCGCATGCGTGGAGCTGCCCCGGCCATGTTCTCCAGTCCATATCCAAGCCGAGGAACGTCTCCACCTCTGGAAGTACTTAACATTAGAACAAAACTTCCCCCCAACCGCACACTGAGCCCCCAACTGGGAGGCAAACTAGCGGGGATTGCAATTGCGAACTTCTTTCTTAACGGGAAAAACTCCCTTATTTCTATCCTTTTTTTTGTTGTTGTTGCTATCCCAGACTACACTCATCTAAATGTCTGCTGTTTGACAGGGAGGGCCAGATCACTGACAGGACTACAGAAGAGAAACAAATTCACCGAGGTAGGTGACCAATTTTTGTTTCTCCCTCTGTCTCCTGTCAGTGATCCGTTGGGATGTACCCAAGCCGAAATACCCTAAGGGTGGGGGCAAACAGACCTGGGAGCCTCCAGAACTGCCTGCAGAACCCTCCTGCCAAACGCCGCCTCAGTGGATTTGAACAGGTCCAACTTATAATGCTTCACAAAGGTATGCAGGGACGACCAGATAGCCGCCCTGCATACCTCCTCATACGAAGCCCTAGCCTTGAAGGCATAGGAGGTTGCTGCCCCCCGCACTGAGTGAGCCCAGATCTGCTAGGGCGGGACCCTGTTTTTTGCTCTGTAAGCCTCTACTATGCAGTGTCTGACCCACTTAGAAATCAGAGTCTTAGAAGCCTTCTTTCCCCCATAACCAGGCCTGATGTTAATAAACAAGGCTGAGGAAGAACGAATTCCCCTGGTTCTTCTTAAATAGATCTTTAAGGCCCTCCGGACATCTAAGGTATGCCACAGCTTCTCCCTCGGATGAGAAGGGTTCGGGCAAAAAGAAGGTAGAACCACCTCCTGAGACCTATGGAAGGCAGAATTGACTTTAGGGATAAATGCCTCGTCCATGCGAAGCGTAACTGACTGTTCATGAAAAGAGCAAAAATTCTCTTCCATGGACAGAGCCCCTAACTCTGAAACCCTACGAGCGGAGGTAACCGCTACTAGGAAAACTACCTTCAGGGTCAGCATGTATAAATATACATGTTTGAGGGGCTCAAAAGGAGCCCCCGTCAGGGCGTCTAACACCAAGCTAAGGCTCCAAGACGGACACCTATGTACTACGGGAGGGCTGATGTTTCTGGCTGCTTTAATGAACTGCCTGATATGTTTGTGAGGCAGGACTCTCCTGTTAGAAAAGGACTGCAGGATAGAGGAGATGGCGGCTGCCTGGCATGCCAGAGTATTAGGCCGCAACCCCTTCTCTAAACCCTCCTGGAGGAATTGAGGGATGGTATGAACCTGAGCTAAGCACGGGTCTAAATCCCTGTCTGCGGCCCAAAGAGCAAAAACTCTCCAGGTGGCCCCATAAGACTTTCTAGTTGCTGGCCTCCTAGCCTGTTGCAGCGTGGTAAGAACAGACTCAGAATAACCTGCCTTTCTTAGTGCTGTGCGCTCAAGTGCCATGCTGTCAGTTTTAGGAGAGCGATGGAGTTGCACAGGAGGGGACCCTGCTGTAGTAAATCCGGACGAAGTGGCAGTATCAGAGGCGGTTCCTGGCTCAGCTCTACTAAGTCCGAGAACCACGGCCTTCTCGGCCACCAAGGAGCGATTAATATCACGTGTGCTCTCTGCTGGAGGATCTTCGATATTGTCCTGGTCAAAAGAGGCGTCGGCGGAAAAGCGTACAGCAAACCTCGAGGCCACCTGTGATTGAGGGCGTCCACAGCCTCCGCGTGGGAATCCCTTGACTTTGCCATGTAACGAGAGGTCTGATGATTTTGCCTCGTGGCGAATAGATCGATGACCGGAAAACCAAACCTCGTTGTCAGGGCCTCGAACACCTCTGGGTGGAGGCTCCACTCGTGAGGATCTATTGACTGCCGACTTAGCCAGTCCGCCTGAACGTTCTGGACTCCCCTTATATGCAGAGCCTTCAAGGATTTTAGATTCTTCTCCGCCCACGTGAGGAGCCTCATCGCTTCCTGCTGCAAGCGAGGGGACCTGGAGCCTCCCTGGTGATTGACATATGCTTTCGCAGTCATATTGTCTGTATACACCAGAACATGCGTCATGCCGATGGTGCTTGTCAGCTGTTGTAGGGCAAGTCGAATTGCAGTCAATTCCAGGACGTTGATGCTGAGACCTGACTCCCTCTCGGTCCAACGTCCCTGTACTGACGTGGAACCCACGTGGGCTCCCCATCCCGACAGGCTGGTGTCCGTTGTTAGGACCACTCTTTCTGGCTCTTCCAGTGGCATGCCTGTCTGAAAATTTGCCGGGTCTAACCACCAAGACATTGAGCTTGGTAAGGATCTTGGGATGCTGACCCATGGATTGCGACCGCTGGTGAGCTCTCGCTGAAAAGGCTTCAGCAGCCGTTGCAAGGGACGACAGTGGAATCTTGCCCATTGCACCTGTTTGATGCAGGACACCATCAGGCCTAACAACTGAGCTAGGCTCTTCAGCCTTGCTTGCTTCTGGCACCTTAGGAGACGAACCCTCTGTCCGATCCTTTCCTGTCTGTCGAGAGGAACGAAGGCGGCTCCAGAGATCGTATCTATCCACACCCCTAGGTGCTTGATCCTGTGGGTGGGCTGCAGGTGACTCTTTTCCTGATTCACCAAAAACCCGTGGATCCTCAAGTAATGGTTAGTTCTGTCGAGGTCCCTCTGGAGCTTGGGGAGGCTCTGCGCCTGTATCAGCAGATCATCGAGGTACGGGTACAAGTGGATGCCTTCCTTGCGGAGGTTCACCACCAGGGGAACCAGAATCTTCGTGAAGGTTCTCGGCGCAGATGAAAGACCGAATGGGAGGGCCCTGAACTGGTAGTGGGTCTGCTGGTAGGCGAAGCGAAGCCACTGCCGGTGTGGTTCCCAGATCGGAATGTGGAGGTAGGCGTCCCTGAGATCCAGGGACGCTAACCAATCTCCTTTCCTGATGGTGCGACATATTGAAGTTACCGTCTCCATCTTGAATTTCTGCGTGCGGACAACCCTGTTCAGACGCTTGAGGTCCAGTATCGCTCGCCAGGCGCCCGATTTCTTGGCAACCAGGAATAGTAAGGAATATAGACCCCGGCCCCGTTGGTCCGGGGGAACTGGTTCTATTGCACCGATGGTCTTGAGACGTAGCAACTCGTGGAGCATGGCAGAGTGCTTTTCTATCCGGCCGGACTTCGGAGACAAAATGAAAGCATGAGATGGGGTTCTTTTGAACTCTATTTTGTATCCTGCAGACACGCATTGCAGGGCCCATGCATCTGAGACCGACCGAGCCCACACGTCTGAAAAATTTTGCAGTCTGCCTCCCACTGCTAAATCCTCCTGATAGTCATGCCTCCTGCTTGCGGGTGCTTTGAGTAAAAACCTTGGGCTTCTGCTTGTCGTGTCTGAAACTGTGGCCTCTTCCTCCCCTGCGAGAGAAGAAACGCCCTGGCTGGTCCTGCCTATACTGACCCTGAAATCTTCTGGAGGAGTTGTATCCAGAACCATAGCCTCCTCTGGGTCTAAAGCTGGGGCCTCGAAAAAGATTCTTCCTAGACCCTACCTGCTGTAAATTTTTCTGCTTTGTCTTGTCATTGGCGTCGGCCAAGACCTTATCTAAACAAACGCCAAACAACTTGAAGCCTCTGTAGGGGGCGGCGGTGAGGAGGTTTTTTGGTGTATTATCCCCCTCCCAAGATCTTAACCAAAGCTTGCGCCTGGCTGAGATGAAACTAGCTACGGATCTAGCCGCCCACGTCATTGAATCCATCGTAGAATCAGCGAGGAACGCGGATGCTAAGTTGATTCGGGCTGATAACACCTGGGCCCTCCTGTCTGGAATGGCCGGGTCCTGAGCCTCCTGTAACCAGGCAAGGAGGGCCCTGGCTACGCAGGAGGAAATTACATTTATTCTCACCGCTGTAGCAGATGAATCTAGACCCCTACGGAGAGTGGCCTCTACGGCCCTGTCGGTGGCGTCTTTAGGGTAACAGTCCCCCTCTGTTGGGAAGACTGTCTGCTTGGCAAGGGAAACTGCCGCTGCATCAACCTTCGGGTTTTTTAACAGTGGCTCCTTTCGTCTGGAGAGGGAGTAAAGGGAAGCCTGAGCCTTGTTCATCCTCTGACCCTTTTCGGGGTGCTTCCACTCTTGAAGGATTAGTCTCTCAAATGCTTTGTCCAAGGGAAAACCTGGATCCTTCCCATGGACTGAGGGAATGAGCTCACGCTCCTCTTCCTCCTGGGAGTCAGAGGAAACGTCCTTTTGTGGCTTTTCCACTAACTGGAGGGTCTTAGCCACCTGAGTTAAAAGATCACCCTTAAGTTGGAAAGGGAACTTTCTGTTTTTGTCCTGGGCTTCCTGGGCAGGGCCCTGGGGTTCCAGGTCATCTACATCCTCCCAATCCTGATCTGAGTCCGATGCCAACTCGGAGGTGGCGTGGGCTCGTACCTTTTTTTGCTGAACTTCACCCCCACTGTCCTCCTCAGAGGACTGAGGAGAATCAAGCAGTCTATGCGCAGGGGCCTGCAGGGGGCGCTTGTGGGCCCTGCTAGAACTTTTGCGCCGAGCCCCAGACTCCTCATCAGAGGACTGGGGAGAACTGAGGAGCCTATTGGTGGAGGCCTGCAGAGGGCGCTTGGGCGCCTTGGCTGAACTTTTGCGCGGGGCTTTTCCTGCCTTTCCCTTCGGGGGGGAGACAGGTCAGAGCCCCCTGGATTGGAAACAACCCTACTCGCCCCAGAGCCCTGGAGCGAGCTGCCCCGGGGAGCGGGAACCCTGTCCTCAGGGCCTAAAAATGAGGCTGCGGGGGGTGGATTACCGGGGCTCCCCCCCTGTACCTCTGCAAGGCGCTCCAGCGCCACGAGGATCCTGTCCAGTCTCGCCGCCATGCCGGGAGCCTCCGCTCTGTCACCCTCCTGGGAGGGGGCAGCAAGCTGGTTTCTCTCCGGTTCCTTCCATCTCTGAAGGGGGAGGGTGGGTTGAGGCTTTCCTCTCACGGCGCGGCCGGGCCCGACCCCCGCAAGTGGTGTCAGTGGCCCAAGCGGGGGGAGGCTTACTGTAGTGACTCCGCGGCTCCTAAGCTGCTGGGGTAGGCGAAGGCCTCTTCTCCCCGGAGTCGAGCTGCTCCCCGGTTCCTGGGCGCTTTGCGCGGCAACCTGGCGGGCTTTGTCGTGCGAGTCTCCCTGTGACTGGAAGGGAGGATCGCTGGCCTAAATGCCCCGCTGTCTTCTTGATTTTCTCTAAGTTAGAGCCCTAACAGAAGTAATTTTGTTTGCCTTTTCTCTGCAGAAGAAAAACACACCTCCGAAGGCAGAGGAAAAGACTGGAGAACATGGCTGGGGCAGCTCCATGCATGCGCAGAACGCTTCTTCTTCCTCTGCCTCCTGACGGTCATCCGCGGAGCTACCCAACGGATCACTGACAGGAGACAGAGGGAGAATAAAAATACTTGGCATATTGATAAACATGGGTTAATGGGGAAGAGTCAACATGGATTTAGCAAAGGGAAGTTGTGCCTCACAAATGTATTGGGATTTTTTGAGGGTGTGCATAAGCATGTGGATAGGGGTGAGCCAGTCGATATAGTGTATCTGGATTTTAAGAAAGCTTTGGATAAGGTACCTCATGAGAGACTCTTGATTAAATTAAACAATCAAGTGACAAGAGGCAATATTCTATTGTAGATTCAGAACTGGTTAAAAGGATAGGAAACAGAGTAGGACCGAATGGTCAGTGTTCACAATGGAGAGATGTAAAAAGTGGTGTGCCCCCGGGATCTGTATTGCGACCTGTGTTGTTTAATGTATTCATTAATGATCTGTAAAAGGGAGTAAAGAGTGAGGTGATCGAATTTGGAGATGACACAAAGTTATTCAAGATAATTAAAATACGAGTTGACTGTGAAGAACTGCAAGAGGATCTTGTGAGACTGGATGACTGGACATCTAAATGGCAGATGAAATTTAATGTGGCTACGTGCAAAATGATGCATAGTAAAAAATCTAAACTATATGTACAAAAACTCTATGTATGCAAACCGCACGCACTCCCATTACAGGAACATTGTAGCGTGTGCAAGCCATGTGGATCACCACACAGGATCCGTGCATGCAGCATACGCAGGGGGTTTGGGATTGCGGCCAAGGCTGGGTTCTAAATTAGGAGTTACCACTCAGGAAAAGGATCTTGGGAATCACTGTGGACAATACATCGGAATCCTCAGCTCAGAGTGTGTAGTGATAGTAAAAAAAAGCAAAAACAATGTTAAGAATTATTTGGAAAGGGATAGAGACTAAAACTGAAAATATCATACTGCCTCTATATAAATCTATGGTGTGACCACACCTTGACTATGTGTGTGCAGTTCTGGTCACCTCATCTTAAAAAAAAAAAAAAAAAAAAGATATAGTAGAAACAGAAAAGATACTGAGAGTATTTATATAGTACCAGCAATGTACCTGACACTTTACATTTGTTGAAAATAGACAGGGTCCCTGCCACAATGGGCTTACAATCTAAGAAAGAGAAGGGAGGGAAGACGAAGGATGGGGGCAACAGAGGGAGAGATGAGGATGCATTCATGAAGGTGTGAGGTTGCTTGGTTACATCGGGAAAGGAAGGGGACTAAGGGAATGAGGAGCTAGGGAAGGCTTCAAGGAAGAGGTAGGTTTTCAGGAGGGATTTGAAGGGAGGGAGCGGGGGAGGGAGGGAAAGGAGCAAATGTATTCTGGGAGTTCCAGGCAAGGAAAGTAGCAAGGGAGAAGGGGTGAACATGCTTAGAGGAGCAGCAGGGTGGAGCCAACAAGGGTGGTGTTAGAGGAGGAGCTTTTGGACGGGAGTGTAGCAGGAGACTAGTGTAGAGAGACAGGGGAGAGGGGGCAAGGCCATGAAGAAGCTTGTGCTGAATGCGTTCAGGTAGAGGGAGCCAGTGGAGAGAGGAAAGGAGGGGCTGCATTTGATCAAAGCAGCGGGTGAGGTAGATGATCTTGGCAGCAGAGTTGGCAGCAGAGTTTTGAATAGACAAGAGGGGGGCAAGGCGAGAAGGAGGTTGCAAGAGTCAAGATAAGAGATAACTAGAGTGGGTCGTAGCAGCAGAAACAGTGAGGAAAGGACGGATCTTAGATGTTGCACAGGAAGAGAACAGGATTTAGCAACAGATTCGATCTGAAGTTTCAAGGAGAGGGAGGAGTCGAAGATGAAGCTCAGGCTATGCACCTGAAGAATGGGCCTGATGGACATTGAGAAGAAAGAGGGAGATGAAAATTAGGAGTTCAGTTTTGGCCATATTAAGTTTGAGTTGACAGCAAGACATTCGGGAAAAGACGTCGGAAAGGCAGTTTGTGATACGAGATTGGATAGAGGGAGAGAGTGGTGGTGGAGAGATATTGCTGAGTGTCATCAGCAGAGAGATGATATTGGACTCCATGCAATGAGTTTGCCCAAGGACAGGATGTAGAGGGAGAAGAAAAGCTGGCCAAGGACAGAGCCTTGAGAACTCCAACCGAGAGGCGAAGCGATGTGGAAGAGGAACCAGCAAGAGACACACTGAAGGAGCAGTTAGAGAGGTAGGAGGAGAACCAGTCACGGACAGAGTTCCAGAAACCAAGGGTGCAGAGCAAATCGAGAAGGAGTGTATGGTCAGCAGTATCAAAGACAGCAGGGAGATAAAGCAGAGCAATAATGGAGTAGAGGTGATTGGATTTAGGTAAGAGAAGATAGTTAGTGATTTTAGCAAGAGCAGACTCAGTAGAGTGGAGAGCATGGAAGCCAGATTGAAGAGTGTCATGGGAAGAGTTGGCAGAGAGGAAGTCAAGTGTAGAAAAAAATATATGATAATGGGTATGGAACAGCTCCTATGAAGAGCAGTTATATAGGTTACAGTTCTTCAGCTTTGAGAAGAGGCGACAAAAGGAATGCAATAGAAGTTTGTAAAATCATGAGTGGTGTGGAATGAGTAAATACGCAACAGTTATTTATCCTCTCAAATAGTATTAGAACTAGGGGACAGCCCATGAAAGTAACAAGCAGAAGATTCAAAACAAATAAAAGTATTTTTTTCACTTGTTCCCAGACAACGTGGTCAAGGCCAGTAGTATAGCTGGGTTTAAAAAAGGAATGGACAAGTTTTCTGGCGGACAGGTCCATTAGCAGCTATTAACTGGGTAGGTCTGGGGAAGTGTAGCCTCTTACTGTCGGGAGCTGGGTGTGAACAACAGGAAACGGATCGCCCCATAATGACATGTTGGGTACTTCTTCCAAGCGAGCGAGAATGGCCACTGTCAAAGGGCAGGATGCTGAGCTTGATGGACCATTGGTCTGACCCAGTATGGCACTACCTATATTCTTACGTAAAGTACTCACTAGAATAGTAAGAAAAGAGCTGCAGGAGGAACAGGATGTGGTTGCTCATATATTACACGACTACTGCCCTAGTTACTGCTTTGTTAACACAATTCTGTTAGTGCATACAAGAAGCGCAGACACTTGGGTTTAGCTTCACAAGGACCACTTCTCAAAAGCCACTGTTTTAATCCAAACGTATTTTATCAAAATGACACACAAAATCCCAGTGTCCACTTTTTGAAGAGCATTTTCAGGCTAGTCTGGATAGGGAAATTTGTAGAGGAAGCTTGGCATAAAAATCATTTTAAATATAGTGTAGAACAAGCCACGTGTGGTCTGTACACACATGTGCTTTCTACACTACAGCTGAAGTGATTTTCATAACACCCAAGTCCCGCAAGCCTACTTGTTCTTAGTATAATGTTTCTCTGCAGGGTAAACATTATGAGGTTTGATTGTTGTCTGCAGTCCAGAGATATTGCAAATAGGAAAGAAGCCATGATAACCTATAACACATTTCCCAATACCAGAGTATTCTATTCAGAACAGGTGAAATTAAGCAAGTCTCGACAACAAAGGCCTATTTTAAGTGGTCTGGACATAGAGACAAGGGTTCTGAAAAATGACTATCAGCAACTGTATGGAAAGCTAAACTACTCACATCTTTGTTACCATCTTTGCTTCTGTCATAGTATTTGTGGCAGTATCTAGAATAAAGAACAAGAGATGTAGGAGCTGACTTGCAGCCCAGCGGATTCAGAGAAAGCAACATGTTTGGATGTTCTTTGCCATCTAAAAGTCTATTGTGTCAATACTGAAAGACCCCTCAAGGACCGAGAATTTAAAATAGTATTTTCATTTTGCACTATGTTGTTCAGGAAAGGCTTAGATTTCTTTTTAAAGATATATGCAGCAGCCCATGATGTATTTGATACAGTGAATTCAATTCTAAGCATTGGGTAGTATTGGGAATAAAGTAATATCCAAGAGCTACAGGCCACAAAATGGTAAAGTAATTTGAAAAAAAGAAAAGAAAAGAAGGAACTGTTGGATCACAGACAGTGAATGCTTTGGGGGTGTTATCTTTTTACATATTTTCTTCCAGCGGTAACTGGAAGAAAGTTAAATGCACAACCACTCTCCATTATAAACAGAGGACTGCTGAAGCCCCGATTCTGAGGAAACCACTTGAGCTACATTTCTGAAAATTTATCCATGCTATAGGTTGGAAGGACCATCATATGCACAAAGTTTGAAGAAGATCCATCAGGAAAATAAAATGTTATGACTGTTTAAAAGTTAATTGGCTGTGGTCAAAATGCAGACGTCCTCACGACTTTGAATCATCAGTATCTCCTCCCCCTGGATGAGTTGAGCCCCCAAACATCACAGGCTTGGAGCATACGATCAATAACAACTGCTTACGTAATATGATAGTGATTGGTGCAGTCAAAACTGAGTTATTAATGATTAAAAAATCGGTTCTGCAAGCTTGCACACGCGCAGTTGAGCAGCTGCTGACCAGCAAAATACAGCGTAAGGAAAGTTACGTGACTCTACTTTTAAAAACCACGTAACTATCAGAAGTGAGCTCTGTCACACAGTCTTTAAGCTCTAGTCAGCTTCATGTCAGTTACACAGTGCCCAGCTTCCCCGACTCCCCGAGAGAGGACAGGAGCGGAGCCAGGAGCTGTGTAACTGACATGTAACTGACTGGAGCTTAAAGTCTGTGAGACAGAACTCACTTTTGATAGCTACGTGGTTTTTAAAAGTAGAATCACGTAACTTTCCTTATGCTGGCTCCCACATGCCAAACAGCGTAAGGACAGATACGTGACTGTATTTTTAAAAATCACGTAACTATCAGAAGTGAGCTCTGTCACACAGACTTTAAGCTCAGTTACATGTCAGTTACACACCGCCACCCTTCAGGCTGGCAGAGCAGACTGAAGCTCAACCCTGATAAGATGGAGGTGATGGTGGTGGGGTGAGCAAGGGAGGTGTCAGACCCCAATTGGGGGGGTTTGCCCTCCTGTAGCTCAACAGGTCCGGAGTCTGGTGGTTGTGCTGGACGCGGATCTCCGCCTGGAGCAGCAGGTAGAGGGGGTGACAAAGGCTGCCTTCCGCCAGATATATCTGGTGCGGAAGTTGCGTCCGTATGTCTCTGGCCCGGACCTGGCCTCCCTCATCCATGCCTTCGTCTCCTCGAGGCTGGACTACTGCAATGCGCTCTACGTGGGGCTGCCCTTGTTCCTGGTTCGGAGGCTGCAGCTAGTGAAGAATGCAGCAGCCCGCCTCCTTTCGGGGATGGGTTGCCGGGACCACATAACACCTGTGCTCCGGGCGCTGCACTGGCTGCCAATAGCGTGCTGAGCCAGGTTCAAGGTATTGGTATTGATCTATAAGGCCCTTCATGGTCTCGGCCTCTCATACCTCAGGGATCGCCTCGCCCACCGCACCCCAGAGCAGCTCCTTCGGTCTGCCGGGGGTGCCTTCTTGGAGGTCCCCCGTGTTAAGCGGGGGGGCCACAATGGAGAGGGCATTCTTGGTGGCTGGGCCGCGTCTTTGAAATTCCCTCCCGGAGGAAGCTCACCTGGCCCCAAGCCTTTTAACATTCCGGCGAGCTTGTAAAACCTGACTGTTCGCCCAGGCCTTTGGGGAGCGGGGGGGTGGGTGGGGGGGGTTTATCCCCCTATCCTTCCTTATTTTTTGTTATAATTTTGTCTTTCCGTTTTAATTGTTGAGATTTTTATGACGTTTTAAATATTTTATATATTGTTTTATGTGAGATTTGTTAGCCACCCCGAGCTGTTTGCAGGCAGGGCGGGGTATAAATATATTAAATAAATAAATTTTAAAAAAATAAGTAAAGACAGCTCCCTGTTCAGAACACAAGACCACCAAATCCTAAAGAAGATGGTGATTGTGGCTGCAATATAGCGCACAGGGACGAGTGAGCTAAAGACTAACTGGCACAAGGCATGAGACCAAGGACTGCAGCGCATATCATGTTATCAAAATGCCTTGCAGAGAGCAAATCCAAAGGAAAGACCTACGTTTCAGCCATTTTGGTATCTTTCAGGATTTGGACATAAATAAAGAGGGCTTGTTCGTGCTTCCCCATACGCCCCAAAAGGAGGGCACGTTCTTCCAACAAACCTAGGGAGAGATCATTAAATAATCAGTGCCTCCATAGTAACACGAACATATGAAGGTACACTTCAAAGAACAGACCAGGAGAACAGCAGAGTTCATAGGAACAAAAGGACAGTAAGTGAAGAATACAGATTCAAGTATAGAGGATCAAAAAATTAATGATTAATGAAATTCCTACCATCTCAAGCAATATCACCACTATTAGATACTGTGTTTATTTCTTCTAATCTCCACTTCTTTTCAATCATGCATGCTCTACCCAGTAAGGGATTTAGGATGTTAAAGATTTTGGTTGTTTTATAGAGAAATTCACACTGTCCTGCAGATAAGAGTGCTTGCCCCACACATGGAGAGGAATCCCATACTATCAGTTACAACAAGGGCATGCAGAGAGGAGTTCTTGGTATCTGCCCCACAATTATGGAACTCTCTGTCTTAGAGATTCGTCTAAGCCTGAGCCTGTTCATCTTCTGGAAACAATGCAAGACCTTTTTTGTTTGGCCACGTGTTTGGCAGGCAAGGATAGGGCTGGAAAGGATGGGGGCGTGAGGATTGAAGGAAGAGTTGTAAAGAGTTACAGGAATTTTTAGCTGGTTTTACCTGCTGTAAGCCACCCTGAGCCTCAATGGGAAGGGTGGCATATAAATTTGAATGAGTGAATAGCTGGAAGAGTCTATACTGGTGCAGTGTGCTAAAAGGGAGTCACTAATAAATCTTTTTTCATGTCTAGTGTTTATTACATAAGAGAGGACCCTGCAGCAAAGTTTTGCAGGAGCGTAACTAGGGAACAAAGTGAAAAAAAATAAATCAGGCCTGCGTGATTCAGTTACCGTCAAAGGGGAAGTCACTAATGAGACAGCCAGGTTCATAGTAACTCGAAGTCTCAAGAAAGAAGAGGAGTTTTCTCCGGTACTCTCCTAGTTCCCCTTCCTCATCTCCAGCAGGCACTGGTTTCTTATCTAGAGAGGAAGAAACATTACAGCTAATGACATATAAGCACTTTGAACAGTAAGAGAAGAGACTATTTCAGGGAAACACAATCTAAGAGAAGCCAGATAATACTAATTTATCCATCTGGTTGGAGGAGGATTTCCTATAATATAAGCAGCCACAAGTTATATATAATGCTTTGCAGTTGCTCTTATAGTGACTTTTTACCAACAACAGTGGGGTGCTGTGTTCTTTTCCCTGAGATGGCATTAATGAATAGGATTTGTCTTTTAATTTAATGGAACATCCTATGCTCTTAACTTCTTTTCACAGTGATATATGGTCATGATAATCCTGCAGAATGAGGTAAGATCATAGGTGGAAATACCTGCAGGAAAGGAGTTGAGATATTCCTTCATTAAACCCTGCACCTTCTCACAGTAGAGTTGAATCAGGCAGTTGTGGAACTCTGAACCAATCTCCTCCCAGATATGGATGATATGTTCCTGTGAATACACACAACACGTTTGATCAACTAAAAAAAATATTTTTCTCCTACACACCAGAAAAGGAAAAATTGGGTCCTTTACCCTGGGAATTCTCCTTCTAGATAGATCTACTGGACATCAATTCTTTACTTTGGGGACGATCCCCAACTCAACCAGTAGGGGGCAGAAAGGACAATTGGGTTGGGAATGGTCTTTCTGTAGCTTCTGAGGGAGGTTATTCAGACACAAGGAGTGTTCTCCCCCACAGCCAGAAGGAGGCAGCACTGTCTTTTAACTGGGCACGTGCAGGGAGAGCATGCCCTCAACCCCAGGTGTAACACAGCCGATGGATCAAGGACATTTGAAAAGGAAGAAAAGAGGCACCCCTTCCAAAACTAGGGGCCTAACCACAGAAATACCCCCAAGCAAGGTTAACCTGAACCCAGAGGTTTCCCCGGTCATAACATCTGGGGAGACACGGAACAGGGAGGTTGCCAACACACAGCAACACCCACAGGGAGGCTGAATAACCTCCCTCAGAAGCTACAGAAAGACAATTCCCAAGGTAAGTGACCCAACTGTCCTTTCTATAGTTTCTTCGTCCGGTTACTCGGATGCAGAGAGGTAACAAAGCAGTACCCCCAATTTGGAACAGGGATGGAAAGAATGGAAGGCAACCGAACCTGCACTACCCACACAGAAAAGCAGAGCTTGACTAACCCAGGACCCCTTGCAGAACTGCCTGTTGAAAGCGGCCTCAGTGGAACCCAGAAGGTCAATCTTATAGTGTTAGGTGAAAGTGTGGGGGCTCTTCCACATGGCCACCCTACAAAATTTCACCAAAAGAGGCCCTTGCTCCGAAAGCCCAATTCGCTGCAGCCCCCCATGTAAATTGGGCCAAAACCCTCGGCGGCGGTAAACACCCCGCTGCTTTGTAAGCATCTATGATGCAGGACGAAATCCACTTGGAGATCGTCATCTTAGATACCTTCCTCCCCTTTGAGCCTGGTTGGTAGCTGACTAAGAGGCTCGAAGTCCATCTAAAAGACTTTGTACAATCCCAGTAGATCTTGAGCACTTAACGAAGGTCCAGAGCATGCCATAACCTTTCCAATTGACGTTGAGGGCAAGGGCAAGAAGAAGGAAGAATTATCTGCCAACCCAGGTGTAGACTAGAATTAACCTTTGGAACAAAGGAAAGGTCCAAGCGTAGTATGACCGATTCCTTACGAAAAGTACACAGGGCAGGGTCCAGAGAGAGTGCCCCTATTTCGGACACTCTTCTAGCCAAGGTAATTGCAACGAGAAGGCTACCATAATCAACAGAAAGTAGAAGGAGACCTCCCTGAAGTGCTCGAAGGGAGGACCTATAAGGGCCCTAAGAAACCCATAAGTCACAGGAGGAGAGAGCTGTCTTGTGGCTCGTAAGAACTGTTTGATGTGCTGATGCGCAGAAAGGCATATTCCCTGACCCCCTAGTATACCACCTGGAGCGGCCAGTTGCCTAGAAAGAGTATTCAGGCACAGGCCCTTGTCCAGACACTCCTGTAAAAACTGCAGAACCTGAGCAACTGAAGGGAACTGAGTCGATACCTGATTGGTTCAACACCAATTAAACAAATACCCCCCAGGTACATCTAGGTTAGTTTAAGTTTATTGGTCAACCACAAGGGTCTTTACAATATCCAGAATAATAAAAAGGAAAACACAATACAATACAATATAATATAATAAAGAAATATAGATCTAACATAACAACAAACAGATAATACCAACCATAGTGAACCAAAGAACAAATATTTCATATATGTAAGCGGTTCCCATGGAGTACAATTTCCTAAATCAAATACATTCGAGGTATCTACTCATTAAAGGGTGCTCTCTTAAGACATAGTACTGCATGACAAAACCTGGCCACTCGCCTTAAGCGGGTGGAGTCCACACCACATAGAAGCTGCTGTAGAAGGGTATCTAATTGCCATTCTTGGTTGCCGTTAATATACAGTATCAAATAGTTTTCCCGAATTCTTACATAATAAGAGCAATAGAAAAACACATGTTTCAATGTTTCTGGCTGACAAGAGCTACAATACGGGCAGTATCTATGTTCCCTTTGGGTGTTTGTATAACGGCCTTCTAAAACAGCAGATGGAAACAGCTCTGTTCTAAATAAAGTTAAAGCATGCCTCAAATTTACATCAGACCATACAAAGAGTTAATGATTTGTTTCTGAAACCAGGCGGATCTTAGTCTACTGTAAAGCAACCTTCTGTGTTTCCAAGGATGAGGCGTCTAGTTGGGCTATCTAGTCTTCCATCCTTTGTTTAACAAGCACACACGCAGCCTTTAGGCCCAATGGGGCCAAAACGCTTTTGGATAGACCCAGCCTGTTAACCTCTTCCTCAATGCCGCTGTTCCAGATGTCCCTTACACCCGACTTTACTACCACTGAAAATAAAGATCCTGTGGTTGGGGGAAATAGATTCAGTCGCATCCAGAACTTAATTATAAGAAACAAAGCCTTGATTTTTAAGGGGGATGACAATGTCTCAACTCGCAAGATGGTCTGTGGAGTGGATTTGGGGAGACCAAGAATGGATCTGAGAAACTGGTTCTGAATTCTCTCAAAATTGTCTTTATACAAATACTCCCATATTTCCACAGCATATAATTGGGAGGGCACTTTGGCCCTAAACAATCGAAGAGCAGGTGGTATCAACTTTCCCCCTTGGTTGTTAAAAAAAAAAAAAAAAATAGTATTAGATGTTGCTTTTGCTAAGTCATATGCTGAAGTATAATGAGAACGCCAGCTACAATTTGCAGAGAAGATAACACCCAGATATTTATATGTCGCACCTGATCTATTAGGTTTCCCTCAATTTGCCAAGTAAACATTTTCTTGGACCAACCCGCTGCCATTATTTTTGTTTTAAAGTAGTTTATTGACAGGAATTCTTCATTGTAAAACTGGTCAAACCGCGTCAAGCTCCTTTGAAGTTCTATAGGTGTTTGTGCCACTATCACTGCGTCATCTGCATACATCAAAATAGAAATAGTACAGTCTCCCAATCTCGGTGGATGAAAGTTTACAGGTGCAAGTACAGAAACAATGTCACTGATATAAAAGTTGAATAGGGAAGGCGCCAGGATACAACCCTGGCGCACCCCCCGATTTACTAAGGTTTTAGCTGTCAGGGCACTGTTATTCGCATAACGAACTTGCAGAGTATTATTAGAGCGCAAGTTTACCATCAAGTAAAGAAGGCGTAAGTCTATAGAAGTATGGCTTAATTTAAACCACAGCTCCTCTCGGCTGACGGTATCAAAAGCTTGTCTAAGATCTATAAAACAAAGATATAAAGAGGTATTATGTTGCTTATGTGAGTACTTCTTGACCAATTGTGCCAGGACAAAAATATGTTCCACTGTGGAGCTCCCTGCGTGAAAACCAGCCTGCTCCGGTTCAATAACGTGGTTGTTGTCTAACCAAGCCTGAAATTTGGTCAATAAGTATTTTGCAAATAGTTTCCCAATAATGCTTAACAAGCTTATTGGCCTATAGTTGTTAGGTAAGGCAGGAGCGCCCTTCTTAAAGATAGGGACTATCAGTTCATTTAACCATTGTGGAGGAAATTCTCCAGTTGCAATAATGTGGGTAAACAAGGGGGTCAGCACCTTAGAGCACCAGAAGGGATCAGCCTTAAGCATCTCTGCAGGGATTAGGTCACTTCCTGGTGCCTTTCCTAATTTTAACTGCAATATGAGCTCAAAAATTTCAGTTTCCAGGATTGGTGGCCATCCTGGAAGCTGATCCATAGGTTTCAACGTAAGGTCGAGACTAGGGTCGCTCATCCGACTGTATAAGGATCTGAAATACTGTTCCCACTGAAGGGATGTGATCTTAGAATCGCGAGAGTACTTTCCCCCCAGTCTGGCAGCTTTTATTAGGTGCCAGAAATGCTTTAAATCGTTCTGGTTTGCTGCCTGGAGTAAAGAATCCCAATTTGCCTAGTAGAATTTCCTCTTTTTTTCCTGAATAAGGATCTTGTGGTGTTTCCTAATTGCCATGACAAGTTCACTATGTCCTCTACCCCCAGGTACATTGACAGATGCACCTAGTGGACTTGTACTTGGATGCCAGAAGGGCCTTAATTACTGTCTCTGAGTACCCTAGACTACGAAGGGTTTTGGTTTCACTAGCCAAGCAGTCAGTCTCCGAAACCCTGCTTGTTTGTAGAGCAGGGGACCTTGAGACAGTAGGTCCCAGCCAACAGGCTCACTAGGTTCATGAACCACGGTCAGCGAGGCCAATAAAGGGCCACTAGAAACACGTTGGCATGTTCCATTTTGCACTTGCGTATCTCCCAGCCTATGAGGGGAAGGGCGGAAGGGCATATAGCAGACCCCTAGGCCACTGGTGATTGAGCGCGTTTTGTGCCTCGGCCCTGGGATGGCGTCCCCTCGACATGAAGCAAACTGTCTTGGCGTTTGTTGGAGAGGCAAAGAGGTCCATTATCGGTTGGCCGAATCGGAGTACTATTAGATGAAATGCTGAGCTGCTGAGGGGTCATTCCCCCAGATCCATTGTCTTCTGACTCAGTCAGTCTGCTTACATTTTGTCCATGCCCCGGATACGTAGTGCTACAAGTGAGAGCATGTGATGTTTCACCCACGTCAACAGTCGTTTCGCTTCTGCATGCTGGTCTCGGGAACGAGACCCCTTTGGCTGCTCACATAGGGTGGTTGTGTTGTCTGTGAAGACCAGGACGTAGTGTCCGTCTATCAGGGGTGCGAAGTGCTGTAAAGGTGAGTCTGAATGGCTTTCATTTCCAGCCATTTGATGCTGTGAGTCAGATCCGATGCAGACCAGGTGTCCTGCGCCACAACTGTCGAGATGGACCCCCCCATCCCACCCCCAGCCGAGTAACCACAGTCCTGAGGGGATATGTCAGCGGAAAACCACCACCCCGCACGAGTCGGTGGGGATCCTCCCACCAGGTGAGGGAATCCAGAGCTTCTTGGTTCAATGCTATGTTTACTTGTGTGTTGGAGATGATGTGCGTCTGCCAGGGATGAAGAGGATGCTGGAGGGGCCAAGAATGGAATTGCGCCCGCTGTAGGTGATGGAAGCAGGATACCATCAGCCCCTGATTGTAGAGAGTTTAGAAGATGCGATCGTATGGCAGTAATGAGTCTCCTGATCTTGTTTTGCCATTGAGAAAGGAATATCTGGTTCTGGAAGGTGTCTAATATCACCCGTCAGTGTTCCAGATGTCGTGTTGGGGCAAGATGGCTCTTGGTTCTGTTGATAAGGAAGCCATGGAACGAGGTAGTCGATGGTCCGTTCTACATGATGCAGGGCTATCTGTTTGGATGGTGCACGGACGAGTAGGTCGTCGAGATAGGGTGAAACTGCTCTGCCCTTCAGGCGATGGTTCACTATCAAGGGGATAGTACCTTGGTGAATGTTCATGGCGAAGAACCCACGCCAAAGGGTCGAGCTCGATACTGCTAGCGGTGTCCTGCGTAGCAGAAACGAAGTCATTTCTTGTGGGCTTGGTGGATGGGGACATGAAGGTAAGCATCCTTCAAGTCCAAGGATGCAAGCCAGTCGCCTGGAGAGAGGGAGAGACAAATAGGTACCAGATTCCATTTGAACTTCTGCGATCTCACTGTTCTATTAAAAGTGTTTTAGATCGAGAACCACTATCAATGTAGACCTCTTCCCTTCTCTGATGAGGGGACCTGCTCTACTGCTCCAATCTCCCGAATCTTTGAATTTCCTGCACCATGGCTGAGTGCTGGAATGGGTCGCATGAGCATGGGGATACAGAAAAGAAGGGATGTGTTAAGGTAATATTGGAGGCGAACTTGCATGACAGAGACTCCAACAAGTCCGGGTCCTTGCCTAGTTTAAACCATCTCATGATGGCCCTAAACACACAAGAGGCTGTTGTAGCCATAAGTAGTATGTTAGCTAGTGCCTCATAGTTTTTTCTAAGGCCGATCGCCACCTCCTTATCGGTGGCGTCCTTAAGGAAGAGCTCTCCCTCTGCTGGGAAGACAGATTGTCATGCCAGGGAGGCAGCAGCCACATCAACCTGAGGCACTTTGAAAAATGGGTCACTGTGTTTATTAAAGTCATATAGGGACTGCTGTACCCTGGATAGTGTAGAGGATTTAGTGGAATATTGCCACTGTGCTCTAAATATTCTTTCGAAAGCCCTGTTGCTCCTCCTCTGTCCCTTCTCTCACCCTTCCATGCCTTCCCTGCTCCCCTAAGCGCCTTCGTCCCTTCTCACTTGCTGCCCCCCAAGCCTGGAACTCCCTCCCTGTCCACATCCGCCTTGCACCCTCCCTTCATACCTTCAAATCTCTCCTTAAAACTCACCTCTTTCGCTCTGCTCTGTCTGACTCTTTATCCTGCTGAGCCACTATTCCTATACCTACGATCGGTTTACCCTTATCCTTGCAACATGGACCTGCCTGCTGTCATTCTCATCGTAACCAGGCCAAGTACGTGCACGTGAGACCTTGCATCTTCATGAATGTTAGACCCCTTGTCTCTCCCTCTGTTCCCCTTCCTAAGTCTCTCCCCCAGTTCCTGTCTCTCGGACTGTAAGCCCTAGGGGCAGGGACCGTGTCTGTTTTATTACTTTGTAAAGTGCCAGGTACACTGCTGGCGCTATATAAATGTTTGTTAATAAATAATAATAATAATGTCCAGGGTGACCCCTCGTGAGGTACTGGCTAGACGGGGAATGTAGTCTTTAACCGAGTCTTCATCCTCTGAAGAGGATTCAGATTCCTTGCTCCTTGGGAGCTATTCTGAGGACCCACTCCACCAGTTTTACTAGCTTAGGGTCCTGGTCGGAGGGCAGTACTCTGCCCAGTTCTTTAGGGCCTCTTGTTAGGATCTCTTCCCTTTCAGGGGGATCCTTTTCAGAGGAATGAGAAGAGATGTACTGTGAGGTCAGATCGGAGTTCTCCTGAGGCGCTCCCTCTTGCCCCCGTGTGACTCTGGTGGCCCTGACAGTCTCATTTTTATTGTAGGGGGGAGAACTGGACTCAGGAGTCTTCCTCCGGGGGAAGCTCACCCTCCTCCCTGTAATCCATGTCCAACTCTTCTGCTTCGGAGGAGCTAATCAAATCCCTGACTGAGGGTTTCTGTGGGGCCCATCAGGATTTCTGGGCAGGGGGTCATTTCCCCTTCCCCGCGGGTTCAGTAGCCCCCTTAAAGAAGTTGGGTTTTTTGTGGTTGGGGGGTTGGTATCGAGTGGGGTGCGCCCACTTGCTGGGGGTTGTGGTGGTTTGGCCCGATTCCCCACTATCTTGGTCAGGGCCCTCATGACCTGTTGCAGGGCATCCCTGCAGGACTGGGTCTAGGACAGGGGCCCCTCTTACTGTGAGCTGGGAGGCACAGGAGTCGTCCTCGTCTTTCTCCGGTCTGTGGGAGGCTCTCTCCTTTTCACGGGAGCAAGCCAGTGTGGCTTGCCTCCGGGGCAGTCAGCGCCGTCATAGTTTCGGTTTCTTTTCCCGTGCTGGAGCCGCGGCTAGGCAGGTGGCAGCCCGGTGGGGGTTAGCCATTTTGGCCATGCCTGCAGATTTACACAAGCGAGGGGGCGTACCCCTTGGGGCCGACCCCCGCACCTGCTGGCCATACCCTGGGGCCAGCACCGGGGGGCTGATTCATGCACCACAGAGATGAAGGCACCCAGTGGCACTAACAGATGGGAGGGAAATCCCCCTTAATTTAAATTAATTAAACCACTGTTCGGGGCAAGAAAGCCTATTTGGGTGCAGAGCACCCCTGTTGCATTCCTATCTGGTCCAGAGGAAGACTTTCAACTGGGGATTGAGGGTGTGCTCTCCCTGCACATGCCACTGGGCATGTGTGCTGGACTGTGTCTGTGAGATTAGCTAGTGAATTTTGATCTTGCTCTGTTGGGGATGAAGACTGAGTTTAACTGGGTATTATCACACTCCATTGTTTTAGCCTCTGGATAAGATTAGTTGGCTGTTTGTGTTTATTATAAAGCCAGGCAACTGAGGTAGTTCACTGTTGCCTAAATCTCTCTTGGCCCTGTCCTCCGATGCAGACCTCACCAGGAGGTTGTCCAGATCAGAGTGGACATGTATCCCCTCCAGCCAGAGACTGGTGATCAGGCGGTCGCTACTAAATTCCAAGTTCCCTAGGTAGTCTTGTCTGATAGGTGTGCTCCCCAACCAAGTAAGCTGGCATCCGTGGCCAACGTTAACCTGGGAGGTATAGTCGGAGGAACCCCTAGGGTAAAGTGATGATCCTCCCTCCACCATTAAAGGGATGCCTTCACTTGACATGGAACCTCCAGCCGGGGGTTGAGGCCTGTGATTAGCTACGTTTGGTAGGGTTTCAGTAAGCGCTCTCAAGTGAAACTTGGCCCAGGTGACGTGTTGGATGCATGAGATCATCAAGCCCTGTCGGGTTGCTAAGAGTTTTAGTTGTGACTGGGTTTTTTCCTGAACTACTATGATTGACGTATTTGGCTCTGCCTTTGAGGGGGAATGAGAACCTTGCTCAGGCGAGTGCCTGGTATTACTCCTAGATGTTCCAGTCTCTGAGTGGGTTAAAGGAGATTCTTCCCAAAGTTGACAACAGACAATGCATCTGGAGGTATTCTATTGCTCTCATTATTCTATTGCTCTTGTTAAGTCCTTTCATGCTTTCTCTTCTGATGGGGACCGGACCAACAGGTTGTCAAGATAGGGGTGAATATGCATTCCCTCCATCCTCAGGCTTGCTATTAATGGGATCAGAGCCTTTGTAAGTGTCCTGGGTGATGATGCTAGACCAAGAGTAAGAGTCTTGTATTGCCAGTCTTGTATTGCCAGTGTTGATATTCGTAGCTGAACCTAAGCCATTGACGATGGCTCAGATGGACAGGGATGTGCAAATATGCTTTGTCTAGCAATGTCATCCAATCAATCCAAATTTCCAAATGAAATTTTTGGACCCATACAAATCAATTGGGTTTCTTTAGGTCTCGAGCTGCTCTCCACTCCCCAGTGTTTTGGGGTACCAAAAATAAAATTGAAAATACACCCTGTCCCTGCTCTCCAGAGGAGAGATTCTATTGTCCCTATGCAAAGTAGGCAGGCGATTTTGGTGACCATGGTCTTGTTTACACTTGGATTTCTGGATTTGGGTGCAGCCAGAAAGAATTCTGGTTGGAAACTGCAGAATTTTATTCAGTAGCCCCTTGTGAGATACTCTAGGTTGAATGGCTCCATAAGTTTGCATAAAGCCATAATGAGTCCCGTAACACCTCTGGGGATGCGCTTATAATCATGCTTCTAACTTTGGAACTCCCGTCCCCTGTACAGATCTGGATTGGCCTCGACCTCCTTGCTTACGTTGCCCAGCCCAACAGTTTGCCTCTGGTATCGCTACCCTGGAAGGGATAGTAGAGCTTTCTGGAGTTTGATCCTGAATATCCCCCCCAATTGGAGGGATGAAAAAATCTCCTGGGTGTGTTAAAAATTCTGGGTCTGTCTTCTGGACTTATCTGAAGTGTCCACTAGGACCTTATCCAGACACACACCCCGAATAGTTTAAGACACTTGGTAACGTCCCAAAATCTATAGGTTTGTTGCATGCGTATCACCCCTTCAGGATCTAAGCCACAGATATCTGCGGGTTACTACATTCACCATTATTACTCTAGAAACCCAGCAAGGGCATCAGTGGAAGAGTCTGCTAGCAGAGCAAAAGTCAACTAAATCCTTGCAGCCAGTATTTTTGTCTTTTTTACCAATATCTCGGGGTCTCTGCACTGCTTAAACCATCACATAAGGGCCCAAGACAGGTAAGAAGGCTGTGGATGCCTCAAACCTCCTTCTCAGGTTGATTTCTATGCCTTTGTCTTGTCTTTGGGATGGCAGTCCCCTTGCGAAGACCGACTGTCTGGCCAGGGATGCAGCTGCCACATCCACCTTGGAGGCAGTGAAAATAAACTCTTTGGGACTCCAGGGGCTTCACTGTTTTTCTTTTGTGTTTCTTTGGGGCTGGGTGTTTTCCTTTGCCTGCTGCCTTGGAGTGTCCCTTAAACAGAGAGTACTTTTTCTCTTATGTGGTTTATGGAGTGGAGAGGAGTACTTTCTCTTGTGGGGCTTAGGGCCATTGTCCTGATGTTCATGGAGCTTATTCAAAGACTCAAAGATTTTATTTAATACCCCCATCTGAGCCCTCATCATTGGGAAAGAGCTGCTCCATAGGATTGGCAGGCAGCAGCGCCATCCTCAGGCTGCTGCTTTCTACTTTCGCTTTCCTTTCTGGGTGCCATTTTGGCGCATGAACAAAAGCTGTGGGCAGGGGGATGGTTTTCCAGAGTCCTAAACAGGGGCTCTAACTCTGGTAGGTCTTGCTACCCTGCAAGGAACTACTCACATTTTCCCCTTGGGCCCTCTCTGAGGAACAGCCTTATGCAGAGCAGGTTGCTGTAGAAGGAGGGCCTGCAGGGAACTCCTTTGGTTCCACTCCCCCACCACACCAGCTCCAAGCCAGCTGGGTCGGAAGGGAAGGGAGGAATCAAAAAGCTGCCGGTGGACGGGGACCCAGTCTCACAGGGACCTCGCCTGATAGTTTGTTGATTCCATTAACAGCTCTTTGTGAAGATTAAGCTACTGTGCCCGAGGAGAAGAAAGATCTGCTCCCGCTTGCCACCAAGCCAGACATCACATTGGATATGCAGGGATTAGTTTCCCAGAACCCATGCTCCCAAAAAAATTAGGTCTGCTTCTTGCTGGCCAGGGTGGAGATCAATCCCCAGAGTCATTAACATGGATGCCCAGGAGGCTCCCTAGGAGAAATCCAGGTGGGGTTGCAAGGGATTGATCCCCACTGAGCTTTTCCACTGGATCTTTGTCTTCTGCCTCCTACTGGTTGAGGTGGAGATTGTCCCCAGTGTGTAGAAATGATGTCCAGTAAATCTCAGAAGTCAGTCTGCAACCATTTTATATAACTTAAGAGTTGCATAAAAGAACTAGGTGGCTTCTGAATTCTCAATCATCTCTTAACTGTATATTTTGGGTGTAAGGGGTTGTTTAGCCATTAATTAACCATGGGGCTGCCCATAGTGATGGTTCGGAAGATGCAGCTGGTGCAGTCTCACTAGGATGGGCCACAGGGGAGCACATAACACCTGTGCTCCGAGCACTGCACTGGCTGCCTATTGTTGTCTGGGCCTGATTCAAGGTGCTGGTGCTGACCTTTAAAGCCAGGGCCCTGTTTATTTGAGCGATCACCTCATCCCCTGGACGGCCCCAGAGGTTGTCCAGGGGCATCCTCCTGGAAGTCCCACGTTATTGGTGGGTGCGGATGGACAGGAGGCTGCACTGTCGCTCTGGAATTCTCTTCTGTTGGAGGTTTGCCTCAGCCTGGATCTACTTGCCTTCCAACCTGGCTCTTCCATCAGGCGTTTGGCAGGGAAAGGTGAGACAGTGGGATGGGTCTGGGGGAGGGGGGGGGGAAATTCTTTTGCACAAGCCTGATTTTATAGTTGAGTTTTATTTGGTTTTGTATTTATATATTTTTTATTAATATTATTTGTTTTATATTTTTATAATTGTAAGCCACCCCCGGTCGCTTTTGCGAGAGGGGTGTGGGTAAAGATAGGAAAAATAAAATATATAATAAATTAAAAACAGATTTCTCTTCACAATAGTATCAAATAATCATGTATTTAAAATCACGATACAAGATTAAATATGTAAAACATACTATATATGAACACAGTGTACTGTTATAGTTCAAGTTCTTACCAAGTAAGGAATAGCCAGGCTTTTAAAGTTCTCTATCAAGAAGTTGATCACTTTGTCACGTGGGAGGGATTCCACCTCAGGGAGATCTTCCGTAAATATCTGCCAGACAAAATTTTTATTCAGACTGATTTTACATATTTATTAAAATTTATACCCCACCCTTCCCCAAAGGCTCAGGGCAGCTTGCAAAAAACATAATAGACAATTTAAAAACATTTAAAATAAATCCACCCCCCTTCTCAAATTTTATAGATTTTAAGGAAATCTATAAATTTATCGGACTCATTTTTCTGAAACACCAGGATCCCAGATACTTCAGAAGCACACAATGACACATGCGAGTTCTCTGGAGAAAGAACAACTTTAACCACTTTGGGGTTGCCACATATTTTCTAACAAAACAAGCAAAATTCTAGACCATTTTACCCATGTCACACACATATCACTTACGCTTGTAATAGATTGTGGTCATGAAACATTACTTTAAATGCTCAGAGAACTCGTTCACACATGTGGAAAAACGTCCCTAGGAGGTCAGGAGAGGGGACACGCACACAAATCAGTAGCGTCTTTAATCACGTCAGAATGCCCAGAGGCACATGATTGACGTTTTGATGACCGTTTACAAGGGCAATTGACCAAGCCGCGAAATCCAGCTCTGTCAATTCCTAGGGATGGGCAAACAGAATGCGGTTCGGTTGTTCAGTCGTTCAGTTCGAAACCCGAGTTCCGGATCAATTCAGCCAAGTTTGGGTTGGCCGAACTTGGCCGAACAGTCAAAAATAGCGCTATCTAAACCGAAACGAAACCTAATTTTTGGGCCTGAAAAGACGTTTTTCCTGCCCCCGAACTCATCCGAACACAACTGAGCTGTTCGGTCATTCGAGAGTTCAGTTCGGATGTTCGGTTCAGACGTCCGAATAGACCGAGTTCGGTCCGAACTTCGAACCGCGTTCGCCCATCCCTATCAATTCCCTTGTAAACACTCAAATAGAAAATTGGCCACTTACCTTGTGAATTTTCTCTCTGTATGGGTCCTGGCCAGTCACTCTGCATCAATCAGTACTCATGGGGAAGGTCCGCGTTGCGGCCAGTAGGAGGCAGCACTGAGCTTCTGCTTGGCTATATCAGCGTGGGACCGCCCCCAGCAATCCAGTTAGTCATAGCACAACTAAGGAACTGAAATAAAGAACTGTTAACACCCTCAACCTAACTTAAGGAGGGAAACCAAACATCTGCAGCCAATCATTCCAATTTATTGTATCACCAGCAGGGTGGGTTGAGTGACTGGCCAGGACCCATACAGAAAGGGCAATTGGGATTCTTACCTGTGAATTGCCCTTCTGTAGCCTTATAGGGAGTTTATTCGGACTCAGGGAGCGATCTCCCTCGTGTCCACTAGAAGGCAGCATAGACTTTCCACTGGGCATGCGTGGGGAGAGCGTGCCCCCGCTTCCCCAGGAGTATCGCAGCCAAGGTATCCATAGCTGAAAGGAACAAAAACAGAGCCTCCCCCGAAACCTCGAAGAGTAACAATAACTGAACCCCGTAAAGAAACAGGAACTAAACTTTCCCCAAACTATGAGGAATTAACAAAACAGCCCGGGTGGGCCGAATAAACTCCCTGTAAGGCTACAGAAGGGCAATTCACAGGTAAGAATCCCAATTGCCCTTTCTATAGCCTTCAGTCCATTTATTTGGACTCAGGGAGATAAGAGAGCAGTACTATTTATTCGGTAGGGGAGGGGCAATCAGGTTTAGTCAGACCCCAGTACCCCTTGTAGGATCCGCCTGCCGAAAGCGGCCTCGGCGGATTGGTGTAGATCTATCTTATGTGTCTGGTGAAAGTATGCAGGGTTTTCCAGGTGGCTGCCCTGCATATTTCACCTATTGGGGCCCGGGAATGAAAGGCCAAGTTAGTGGCCGCTCCCCAGGTGGAATGGGCCAGGACAGGACTGCGGGGCTAGAGCCCGGAGGCTTTGTAAGCCTCGGCTAGGCAGATCGAAATCCAACCGGCAATAACTGATTTGGACGCTTTCTTCCACCTGTGCCGGGGGTGATAGCTAACTAGGAGGCTAGAGGAACGTCTAAAGGAGACTGAACGATGCAGGTATATCTTTAAAGCCCTGCGTACGTCTAGAGAATGCCACAGTTTCTCTAAAGGATGGTGGGGCCGAGGGCAGAAAGAGGGCAGGACCACATCCTAGAACAAATGGAATAGGGAGGAGACCTTCAGAAGGAAAGAAGGATCCAGGCGTAGGCAGACCAACTCCTTCCTGAAGGAGCATAGGGAAGGGTCGGCTGACAGGGCCCTGATCTCGGATACACGTCTAGCCGAGGTGATGGCTATTAGAAAGGCCACCTTAACTGAAAGATAGAATAAAGAAACCTGTTTAAGGGGCTCAAATGGGGGTCCCGTCAGTGCTTTAAGGACCAGGTTGAGGTTCCAGTTAGGGAACCTGTGAACTAACTGAGGAGAAATTCGATGGGTGGCCCTCATGAACTGTCATACATGGTGGTGAGAGGAAAGGCCTGGTCTACCGGAAGGCCCCAAGGTGCTATCGGTTGGGGCCATCTGTCTGGATAGAGTGTTGGGGTGTAGTCCTTTGTCCAACCCTTCTTGCAAGAATTGTAGGACTTGGTCTATCGAGGGGGGATTGTGGAGAAACAAGCTTTGTCTTGCACCAACCCACAAAGACCCTCCAAGTACATTGGTATATGCGTTGGGTGGATTTTCATCTAGATGCTAGAAGAGTGCATATAACGGAGTCAGAATATCCCAGACCCTGAAGAGCTAGGGTCTCAACAGCCATGCTGTTAGTTTCAGAAATTCCAGTTGTTGATACAGGAGAGGTCCTTGTGACAGCAGAT
>QEPC01009912.1:4884450-4895349 GCA_003113815.1 Sphenodon punctatus | reverse complement strand
TATAACGGAGTCAGAATATCCCAGACCCTGAAGAGCTAGGGTCTCAACAGCCATGCTGTTAGTTTCAGAAATTCCAGTTGTTGATACAGGAGAGGTCCTTGTGACAGCAGATCTTGCATGACCGGTAGTGTAAGTAGATTTCCTTGTGACAGGGTGAGCAGGTCTGTGAACCAAGGCCGACGAGGCCAAAATGGGGCCACAAATATCACAGTGGCTTGCTGGAGTTTGCAACGGCGGATTGCACGGCTGAGTAAGGGGAATGGCGGGAAGGCGTAGAGAAGGTCCGGAGGCCATTGATGGTTGAGAGCATCGGCAGCTTCGGACCTGGGGTGGGAACTCTTGCTGAAAAAGCAAGGCACTTTGTGGTTGGTCAGGGAGGCAAATAGATCAAGGATCGGGGTGCCAAACGTCTCAATGATTAGTTGGAAGGCTGTCAGGCTGAGGGCCCATTCCCCCGGATCCAGGGTCAGGCAACTCAACCAATCCGCCTCGACATTGTCTACGCCTTTTATATGGAGGGCCAACAGCGAGAGAAGGTGGGACTCTGCCCAATGCATCAAGCGGGACGCTTCCTTGTGTAATGTCTTAGACCAAGAGCCCCCTTGATGGTTGATGTAGGCCACGACCGTGGTGCTGTCTGTAAAGACAATCACATGGCAACCCTCTAAAAGGGGAAGAAACCAATGGAGGGCTAGTCGAATGGCTTTGAGTTTCAGCCAGTTGATGCTGTGAGTGGCATCCATGGCCGACCAGGTCCCTTGAATGAAGCTGTTGTAGATGTGGGCTCCCCATCCTGAGAGACTGGCCTCCGTTGTCAGAACTAACTTGTGCGGTACCATTAAGGGAACTCCATTTCGGAATCGGAGCGTGTCTTCCCACCAGTTGAGTGAGTGTAGGGTCTCGGTTGGAACTGATATTGATATCGGGTGCTCCAATGGAAGAGCAGGGATGCTCCCTTGAACAGGGTGTGGGAGCGACACAGACACAGACACACACACACTTGATTTTTTACATATGCCCCGGCTGTTGTGTTGTCTGTGTGTACTAGAATGCAGCATCCCTGTATTTGTGATTTGAAATGCAACAGGGCTAGCCTTATGGCTTTTAGTTCTAGCCAATTGATGCTGTGTCTTCTGTCTATAGGTGACCATGTCCTGAGCTGAGTTCCCTCTCAAATGTGCCCCCCAACCCGAGAGGCTGGTGTCTGTTGTGAGTATCTGTCTGGGTCCGAGAGGGGAGCCCCTTGCGAGGGGTGGTGTAGAGCTACCCACCACATCATTGCTCGTTTGTTGTGTTTTGGTACCTCCATCTCGAAGTTCTGTCCTTCGCATATTTGTTGCTGGAACTGTCAAAGGAAGTTCTGTAACTGTCTCCGGTGGAATCTTGACCACAGTATGATTTGGAGACAGGACACCATAATTCCCAATAGGCTCATCAGTGCTTTGAGGGAGGACCATGGTTGAGTGATCAACCAGGTGAAGAAGAGTTAGTATCTTTTCTTGCCTCTGTTTGGGTAAAGACACAGAGTTTAGTTCAGTGTTGATCAGGACCCCTAGGTGCTCCAGGGAGCGTGTCGGGGTCAGGTGGCGCTTCTCCATGTTGATCACAAAGCCATAGCAGAACAGAAACAGAATTGTTCTGTTGAGGTCTTTTAGGGCCTGATTGTGAGAGGGGGATCTTATTAGCAGGTCGTCTAGGTAGGGGTAGATGTTGATTTCCTCCATTCGGAGCCTGGTAATCAGAACCACCAGGACCTTTGTGAATGTCTGGAGTGCCAATGTCAGGCCGAACAATAGGGCTCTGTATTGCCAGTGTTTCTGGTAGTATGATAATATGAGCCACTGCTTGTGTTTGTGGCATACCGGGATATGCAGGTATGCCTCCCTCAAATCTATTGGTGTTAGCCAGTCCCATTGGGATATTGCTGTACATATGGATCGCTGAGTCTCCATTCTAAACGGAGGCACCCTGACTGACCTGTTGCAGACTTTCAGATCCAGGACTGCCCTCCAATCTCTTGATTTTCGGGGGACAAGGAATAGTATTGAGTACATCCCTAAGGACTCTTCTGTCTTTGGCAAAGGTTCTGTTGCCCCTATCTGCATTAGCCTGCTAATGTCTTTGAGCATGGCTGTGTGCTTTTTTGGTTTTTGAGATCTTTGGGATGGGAGAAATTGGGGAGAGGGATCTCGAAAGAGATCTATAGAGTAGCCATAGGTGATCGTGCTGAGTACCAACGAGTCTGAGGTTACCTCTCCCCATTTGTGGGCATGTTCTAGAAGGCACCCTCCAATGTGTGGGTTTTGATTTTATAATGAGAACAGATGGTCATTCACTTTTGTTGTTTTGGTGTTGTTTATTATGGAAACCCGGTTTTCCCCGAGCGTTTCTGTTTCTCTGTTGTCATCGAGATCTGCCTCTGTTGTTTCTCTGGGAAAAGTAGGTGCCTCCCCTTCTGGGGAAATTATCACCAGAGATGGATGGTCTGTTATAGGGACGAAAAGTTCGTCTCTGGGGCTGAATTGCTGGAGGGAGTGCATCTTTGATTTGTCCGCAGCATCCTTCAGTACCTTATCTAAACACACCCCAAACAGTTTTGGACTCTGAAAAGCACTGGAAATCAATAGGTTTTTGGCATGTGGGTCCGCCTTCCATGACCTGAGCCAGAGGAGTCTGAGGGCAGCCACGCTGACAGCCATGGCTTTGGCTGTCCATGACAGTGTCTGTGGTGGCATCTGCTAAGAAGGAGATGCCTATCAGTAATCTAGAAGATAGAATTCTGGCTTGTCTGTGGGAGAGGTCTGGGTCCTGTGTTTGTTTGATCCATTTTAAAAGAGATCTGGCTCCATAAGTTGCCATGATGGCTATTCTGAGTGTCATGGCGGAGGCCTCGTAGACTCTTCTGAGACTGGCCTCTATTCCCCTGTCACATGGGTCTTTTGGGTATAGGTCTCCTTCTGAAGGAAAAACCGATTTCCTGGTCAGGGATGCAGCGGTTGCATCTGCTTTTGGGACCCTGAACATATCTGATTTTGATTTTGCAATGGAGATGGGGGATTCCTGTGATTTAGACAATCTGGTTACTTTCCCTGGCTGATTTCATTCTGCTCCGAACAGTCTCTCAAAGGATCTGTCCAGAGGGAAACCTTTGTATTGTGAGTTTTTTGTAGGTATTCTCTAGCTGAATCTTCATCAGTAGACTCAGAGGACTTTTCTTCCACTCCTAACTGTCTAGAGTGGAGGGCTTTTTTGATAAATTTAAGAGGGGTTCTTTTAGGGAGAGGGAGAATTGTCTGTCCTCTTTGTTCTCCTCTTTTTCTGGACTTGAGAGAAGCTGGCCCTTCTCTGATACCTCAGATTCGTGTCCTTGTTCCTCTATTCCTGTCAGAGCGATTGCTGCGATCCGCTCCTCCTTCTTGGTCTCCCTGGTCAGAGGCAGTATTGTTCAGGGTGAATAAGCCTCTTTGGAGATCCACCTGATCCCTATGGGGTGAGCTTTCTCTTTCAGACTCCGAAGCTCAGGAGTCCAGGAGAAATAGTTTGCTTCTTTTGGTGGGAGTCCTGCCTTTTCCCACCTCCTTGGATCTGCCCTTATAGGTTCTGTGGCATGAGGGGGAGGGAGATCACTTTAGTTTCCTTTTCCTCTTGCTCCTGGGGCAGCTGCGCTCTTCTGTGGAGAAGCGGTTGCTAATCTTTTCCAGAGAGTGGAGCATAGTAATTAGCATTGATAGCTGCAGTACTGCAATTTGTGGCTCCTGTGAACTCGTTCCCCCTGCGGGGCCAGGGGTTTCTTCCTTCCGGTCTGAGTCCCTGCTTTGGGCAAGGGGGCTTACCGCGTCTCACGCCACCACTCGGCTTCTGGTCGGCACCATGCTGCTCCTCGTGAAGCTTTCCCCTCAAAAGGGGTTCTCTCCCACTCTGCCCCTGGTGGCTAGTGGCAATTCTCCGCGGTGCGGGGGGCTGCAGGGTTGATTTGATTTTTTAGTTCGTGCCGGGAGGCGGGGATGGGAATGCGCTGGCCACTTCGTCGGTGATCTGAGTCTCCTGGTCGCAGCCCGTTTGGCGAGGCTGGATTCCTCAGGTCCTGGCTACGGGTCAGGGGGAGAGGGGAGGGGTGCGATCAGGGAAGAAGTATGGCTGCGAAGCTCGCTGCACTCCTTCCTGGTCAGAGGCAGCAGACTAACTGGATTGCTAGGGGTGGTCCCACGCTGATATAGCCAAACAGAAGCTCAGTGCTGCCTCTTGCTGGCCGCAACGCGGACCTTTCCCGTGAGTACTGACTAATGAAGAGTGACTGGCCAGGACCCATAGAAAAAGCTTCAATCATGTGCCTCTGGGCATTCTGACATGATCAAAGACGTGCCTGATTTGCATGCATGACCCTTCTCCTGACCTTCTAAGGATGCTTTCCTGAGCCCAAAGACTCACTGAAGGTAACACTTGAAAAAAAAATCTATAATTCTCTTTATATTTCACATTTAAATATACTTTATGTATTTTCACAAAATGGTTCAAGCAACCATTAAACAACAACTTGTGCAGTGTTGAATAGCTCCAGACTTTTATTTCTATTTTTATGGAAAAAGGCAAACAAAAGCTCTTGCTGTGGCAAAAGCGTGTCCCACACATTCAGGTTATGCAAAAGAAGGGGTATAATTACACAGTACTGCCAATATAAACTAGTCAGAGGAACAGGCAAACTACTGTGTGTGTTCCCAACACTAGGCAATATAAAGATACATATTAACAAGAAAACTCAACAAACAGATGATTGTGACAATTATTGCAACTGAAAATCCAACAAGCACTGTTTACATACAGTCATGTACAGACTTAAAAATAAAACAAAACAGCTTTGATATGCAAAATCAAAAAGGAGCAAGAAACCAAATAGGAGACAAAACAGTCCAGTCCAACAATCGTTTCGTCAATAAAAATTGACTTCTTCAGGGATTTCTCTATAGACATTCAGTAGTGCTCTCATTGTATGGTTCTCTTCTTATATCCTATGACTAACAAGTGTACCAACACTATGTAAACATACAACCACATATCACAACATGATTACTTGAGTACTCTTAATTATACCACCCCTGCTGGCAAAGGAATGAAAGAGTGCATTACTCACCGGGTTCAAAGGGGCCCAACGGGTAGTTAATTAATTATTTTCTTATCTTTTTACAGCCCCTCAGTTGCCAAACCTGGCATAACTGAAAAGGGAAACAAGGTTTCATAAAAAATAAATTAATACGTATATGGGAGTTAAATATCCCATCTTCAGTATAGCCCCTCAGGAAAATCCAACCTGGGGAACACTGTAGGCTCCCGATTATGGGTCTGCCAAAGCCCTGTGAAGGCACAAAGGTTTAGAAAAAGCTTCCTCACGCCATTTGCCTGCAGCCCATGGTTTAAATAAAGATCACATAGTCCTTTTTTAGTCATGCCTATTTGGTTTCTTGCTCCTTTTTGAATTTGCATATCAAAGCTGTTTCTTGTTTTTTAAGTCTGTACATGGCTGTATGTAAACAGTGCTTGTTGGATTTTCAGTTGCAATAATTGTCACAATCATCTGTTTATTGAGTTTTCTTGTTGATGTGTATCTTTATATTGCCTAGTGTTGGGAACACATACAGTAGTCTGCCTGTTCCTCTGGCCACACATTCAGGTTGCCACAGACATGCTGATCTTAGGTGGGCATAGCCTGCCTTCCTTCAATTACCAGACAAACTCCACAAGAGGGTCTATACTGAATACACATACAGAATGGAGGACTAGACATTTACTAATGTTAAATAGTAATGATTTATTCAAGTCTTATAGTTGCTAACCTGATGCTAAAACAGCTGTCATTAACAGCAAGAAATAAGATAAGAAACTAACTCTTACTTTCAAACCATCCTCAGGAAAGTCTCTAAGCACCCACGTGGAATAGGCAAATACCAAGTGCAGGTTCTCTGCACCTGGAAAAAAGACAAAAAACAGCAAATAACTCACCACCACCTAAGTTACTAGGAACTATACATTCAGTGATTGGCACAAGTAGTATGTATACATCCAGAAGTACTGAAAGCTTCCTTGAATTGGAAGTTTGAATTCTAAGGGAGAAAACTCTAAACCCGGGAGAAACCATACAGACCATAGCCCGTGCTGCCTTCTCTGTGGATTGGGTATTGTGTGGAAGGGTTTGCTAGTTCGGACGCATCTTAGGATTTTATGGAAAAAAAATTTTTTTACTATAACAGAAGTCCTGCTAAAATCTATACATAAGCCACAAGAGGAATAGTCAGTATGAATTCACAAGAGAGCTGAAGGACATGCCAGGTCTACATAATGGAGTTTGTTAGGAATATCCCCTTAGAGGGTCGTGCCAGCTATCCCCAACTTGCACTCACCCAAATGCTGTAGATACTGCACTGTCCTCTCATGGCCCTTCAAAGGTGAGTTAGCTTTCTTCGACTGATCCACTAGCACCTGCAGAGCTTGTAGCNCTCAGATTCTTTTCTATCCTCTGTATTAGGATACTCAAATTCCCCTGAAATAGAGCAATTTGGGCCACTTACCTTTGTGAATTGCTTTTCTATTGTTGCTGTTCTGGACACTGGGGAGTGATCTCCAGCATGATCACTAGGAGGCAGCATCTTATAAAAATTTGCTAGTGCGCATGCTCTACGGCCTGACTACCCCAGAACTTCAGTTGATATCTAAGCTATATAACCTACCTAAAAAAATCTAAGACCTCTAAAAAGAAAACTAAAAAATAAATCTCCTGAAAATAAAAATGAGGTGAACCGTTTACAATTTTGAAATTATAATAAAAGCCTCTTCTCTCTGTAGCAGCTAGCTATATGAGACTTGAAAAAATAAGCTAAAGACTAAAAGAAAAAACAAATGAGGGCAGGTCAAGCGCCTGGCCAGGACATCAACAATAGAAAAGCAATTCACAAAGGTAAGTGGCCCAAATTGCTCTTTCTATTGTGGTGTCCTGGCCAGATATTCTGGACACTGAGGATCTACCAAAGCAGTGTCCCCATTAGTCCTGGGTGGGTACTGTATCTAGTACCCCCTGCAGCACTCTGCTTCTGAATGCTGCTTATCCTGAATCCCAAACATTGTGAAAATGCTTCATACATGAATGTACTGAGGACCAGATTGCCATCTGGCGAACCTCCTCATAGGACGCCCTGGCTGAATAAGCTGTTCAGGTGGCCACCACCCTTGTGGAATGGGACACTATTCCCGATGGGGGCTCCAAACTCCAAGCCAAGTAAGCCTCCTTTATGCAACTCGTAATCCATTTGGCAATCAATGTCTTTGAAGCCTTCTGACCTCTGTTATGCGTGCATAACACATGAAGAGTGCAGATGTTTTTCTAAAACCTTTAGTGTGCTCCAGATACACTTTCAAGGCTCGCCTCGCATTCAAAGCATGCCATGAACGCTCTAAGGCATGCTTTGGAACAAAACGAAGGATGAAAAGTCTCCTGTCGCCTGTGAAATAGAGTTACATTTGGGCATGAAGAGAGAATCCAGCCGTAAATGAACTGACTCTTTTTTGAAAATGCACAAATGAGGGTCAATAGATAAGGCTCCTAGTTCTGAAATGTATCTAGAAGAAGTTATTGCTACTAAAAAAGCTAACTTCAAAGACAAAAAATAAAGGAAGACCTCCTGCAAAGGCTTAAAAGGCTTTTTCAGCAATGCCTTTAGTACAGTATTCAGTTTCCAGCTAGGAAATCTATGAACTAATGGGGGAGCCAGTCTCTTGGCTGCTCGCAAAAGCCTCCTTACATGTGGATCGTCTGTGATGTGTAAATTCCTAATTGTACTGAAAGTGCTGTTTAAGGCTGCTGCCTGTCTTGCCAGGGTGCTGCGTCGGAGGCCCTTTCTAAGCTCCCATGTAGAAATTGTGAAACGTCCTTCATTTTTTATTTTAAGATTGATATTCCGTGCCTAATACACCATCGATGGAATAGCCTCCATATACTCTGATAAATTCTATTTGTTGAAGGCTTTTTAGCAGACATCAAAGTATCTAATACCACAGTCGAATATCCCAATTTTCCTAAAGTTCAAGGACCATGCAGATAACTTTAGATATTCTGGATTTGGATACACTATGGGACCTTGTTGTAACAGGTTCACCCCTTGGGTCCAGAAAAAGTGGAGGTTTGTCCTGGCAAGCTATCAGGTCTGGAAACCAATGCCTGTGTGGCCAGTAGGGGACTACTAGAATCAATCTGGCCCGTTCCTTCCTGCATTTGGTTATCACTCTTCCTATTAATGGGAACGGTGGAAACGCATAAAGTATTCCCTCTGGTCATGGTTGGTAAAGAGCACTGCAGGCCTGTGCTTTCNATTCCGGCAAAGTTGTAAAACCTGGCTGTTCGTCCAGGCCTTTGGGGAGGGGGGTAAGGTTTTTAGCTCCCCTACCTTATTTATTCCCTGGGCTCTGTTTTAATAATTTTATATATGATTGTTATTATTATTGATGGTTTTAAATTGTTTTTATATATTGTATTTTTATTGTTGGAAGCCGCCCCGAGCTGTTAGCAGGAGGGGCGGGGTACAAATTCAATAAATAAATAAATAAAGAAGTGGTTTTTCGGCAGTCCTTTTGCAGAGCGGTCTGCTTATTTTGACTTGTATGTGGCAGTCAAAGTATTGTAGATGGTAAACCCTTTGGGAATGTTGCTGCCTTTTTTTCATTTGCTCAGAAAATAGATGTTGCTGTTAAGCTGGGCTTTCTGTTTCTTCCGGTTGTGAAGTTTCCATCTCAAATGGCAAATGTCGATATCAACCATAGTAGTGCAGAGAAATGTATCTGCACAAGATATAGAACACCACCACACAATTTATAACTTATTTATCTGGGATAAGTATAGTTTGTGTGTACTACAGACGGGTTCTGGGGTGAGACGGGTGCCATGGTCGGAGGAACTGTCAGACAAAACAAAGGACTTACTCTATTCCCAACCTGGAATGGATTATAAGGACACGGTCCTAAAAGCCGAGGACAAAGAGGCCATTCTGGCAGGGTTTGAGGGGATTATTGCTTGGCTGGTCCCCAATTTATCCAAAGACAGCCCGGCGATGAGATCTGCCTACTGCAATTCGGATTATAGCTGGTTTGATCATGATTGCAAAGCTAGCAGGGCTGAGCTCCGTAAGTTGTTTTGCAGCTAGAGGGGCAAATTGAGAAGGGAAATTCCATTATATTTCTTTGTCATGCGGAATGCTTACAGGCGACTTCTGAAAGAGAAAAAACTTGACCATTCTAGGTCTTTATAGGCTAAGTTAGCTTTAGCAGCAGTAAAGGATAAGAGTGGTGTGTTTTTTCTGGAAATTGATAAATGGAGTAAGCAGTTCTGGGGTGCATCCCTCTAGGCCTGTCACTAAAGCCAAATTGAAATTTCATTTTTCTACTTTGTTCAAAGCAAATGGGCTCCCCCAGGTCCCAAATCCTTTTCCCTTGGGTCTACCTGAATGGTCCCCAGCGACTAGTGTAGAGATTGAGTTACTCCTTAATCAACTTAAAAATAATCAAACTCTGAGTGGGGATTATATTGCCCCAGAATTGTTAAAGTCTTTTCAATTATGGTGGATCCCAGTTTTAGCATCCCTTTTTTTACAAACTGATAAGATGGGCAAGTTTCCTGCAGAATGGAACGCTTCTATCATCATCCCAATATTTTAAAAAGGCGATAGGTCTGCGCTAGAAAACTACAGACCAGTAAGTCTCCTTAGTATAATTAGATGATGGCCTTTTCAAAGAAAGCATCAATGGTTGATGAATGGACATAAGTTGGAACATGTCAAAACCTTTAAATATCCGGGAGTGATCTTTCAGGCTTCGGGAAGTTGGTCAGCCCATTTTCAAGCAGCAGCAGGGCATTCTAACAAAAGTGTTGCGGCAGTCCTACGCTTTTTCAGATCTCGGGGGGTGGGGGCGCAACCTGGTTAGCCCTGGTATAAAAGTGTTTGTAGCAAAATGTTTATCCCAGCTTACGTATAGGGCACAGCTTTGGGCTTTAAGCAAGCTGAACCAGTTAGAAATTGTGCATGCCAAATTTTTAAGGTTGCTCCTCTGTGTACCGCATTGCATTTCCAACGTTATAAATCGTGTGGAATGTGGGCTTCCGATGGTACAACCTAGGGTATGGTTTTTGATAATCGTATACTGGTTAAAATATTTGTTTTCTCTAGTTCCTGGGCTGCCTTTATCAGTGTTGCAGGTGAAATAATTCTGTTGGTTCCAAATGGTCTCTAAGGTTCAATCACTGGGGTTTTCTAAACTGTACCTTTATTCCTTGGGGTTTAGCAAGTCTAAGAGAGAAATTAAACAACGTCCCTGGGACACTGGCTGACAGGTTGACATTTCTATGATCTCCTCAGCATGTTCTTTATCACGTTATTACATTTTGATGAGCCCTAAACCAACAGCAATGCCATACTTGGAATTCCTATCCCCTGCGAAGCCATGGAAAATGCTGGCTTGGGCAAGATTTGATGCCTTCCCGTCTGCGGTTCTTCAAGGTCATTATAAGGGGATCAGTTATCCAGACCGTGTTTGCCCACGCTCCTCTGGGAAGGTAGAATCAATTTTGCATGTGCTTTTTCATGTTCATTTTATGACTTACGACAGAGGTTTATTGCCCCTATTGTGTCTGCTTATCCAGGGAGGACAGTAGAAAATTATCTGGGGATTATGTTAAAAGACCAAGTCCCCAGGTCCTCCAAAGCTGTGGCTAGATTTTTATATGCTGCATACAAAAAACATAAATTATCTGTAACAGTTGATGTATAATTATATATAGACTAATGGACTGACCCTTGTTAAAGGGATCTAAATGGTGGCCTTTTTACTTGATGAAATGACCTAGTAGTATGGTAGCATGGATGC
>QEPC01009912.1:4844395-4881685 GCA_003113815.1 Sphenodon punctatus | reverse complement strand
AGAGTTACATTTGGGCATGAAGAGAGAATCCAGCCGTAAATGAACTGACTCTTTTTTGAAAATGCACAAATGAGGGTCAATAGATAAGGCTCCTAGTTCTGAAATGTATCTAGAAGAAGTTATTGCTACTAAAAAAGCTAACTTCAAAGACAAAAAATAAAGGAAGACCTCCTGCAAAGGCTTAAAAGGCTTTTTCAGCAATGCCTTTAGTACAGTATTCAGTTTCCAGCTAGGAAATCTATGAACTAATGGGGGAGCCAGTCTCTTGGCTGCTCGCAAAAGCCTCCTTACATGTGGATCGTCTGTGATGTGTAAATTCCTAATTGTACTGAAAGTGCTGTTTAAGGCTGCTGCCTGTCTTGCCAGGGTGCTGCGTCGGAGGCCCTTTCTAAGCTCCCATGTAGAAATTGTGAAACGTCCTTCATTTTTTATTTTAAGATTGATATTCCGTGCCTAATACGCCATCGATGGAATAGCCTCCATATACTCTGATAAATTCTATTTGTTGAAGGCTTTTTAGCAGACATCAAAGTATCTAATACCACAGTCGAATATCCCAATTTTCCTAAAGTTCAAGGACCATGCAGATAACTTTAGATATTCTGGATTTGGATACACTATGGGACCTTGTTGTAACAGGTTCCCCCCTTGGGTCCAGAAAAAGTGGAGGTTTGTCCTGGCAAGCTATCAGGTCTGGAAACCAATGCCTGTGTGGCCAGTAGGGGACTACTAGAATCAATCTGGCCCGTTCCTTCCTGCATTTGGTTATCACTCTTCCTATTAATGGGAACGGTGGAAACGCATAAAGTATTCCCTCTGGTCATGGTTGGTAAAGAGCACTGCAGGCCTGTGCTTTCGGGTGATAAGTCCTGCTCATGAATCCGAATGTCTTCGCATTATGAGATGTAAACAGATCCATTACTGGTTGTCCGAAGGTAGCAACTATCTGCGCAAAAGACTCTTGATGAAGAGACCACGCCCCTGGGTCCAACCATTTGCGTCTTAGAAAATTCAAAATCTGATTTTTCTGGCACTTGATATCATGTGCTGTGAGAGACTGAAGATTTATTTCAACTCAACTCACGACAGCCTCGAAATGAAGAATCGATGACCTGGAACCTCCCTGATTTTTTATGTAGGCTAATGCTGTCGTATCGTCCATCAGAATCCTGACATGTTTTTCCCTCGAGAGCATTTCTAAAGCCCTGCAACGCCTGATGAATTGCCCTGAGCTCCACCCAAATCATTGATTGGCGTAAATCCATCTTCCTTCAAACTCCTTGGATGCAACTGTCCCATAGATGTGCACCCCATCCTTGCAAACTGGCATCTGTTGTCACAATTATACTCTGTGGATCCTGAAGAGGCCAACCCTGAGTGAATAGTTCTGGATTCATCCACCACGTGAAGGAATCTGCTACTTCCTTGGATAGTTTCAGGGAAATTGACTGATTGTCCATTATGTACTGTTGCCAGGGTATCAAGAACCTTTGGAGAGGGCGCAGGTGTAAACGAGCCTACTGCAGGTGCTGAATGCATGAAACAAAGAGACCCTGGAAGGAAGCTAGGAGTTTTAGGGGTACCTTTCTCACACCTAAGATTTGAACTATTTGACACCTGATCTTCACCTGTCTCTGTTGGGAAATAAAAATCTGACCCTTTTCTGTATCGATTAACACGCCAAGATATTCTAGCTCGTGTCAGTTGCAAGTGACTTGTTTCTGTATTTAATAGAAACACATGTGTTCGTAAATATTGTATGGACGTTGCTAGATCCTGGTTAGCTGCTCGCTGTTTGGGCTCTTATCAGAATATCATCTAGGTAAGGTGGATTCAGATTCCCTGCAAGCAAAGGTTCACAATCACAGTAAATAACATCTTTGTGAAAGTCCGTGGCGAGGATCCCAGACCAAATGGGAGTGGTATTACCAATGAGTGTTCTGGTATGAGAACCTCGACCATTTTCTGTGGATTGGTCTGACTGCAACGTGAGATCATTGCATAAATTGTCCCTAATGTCTCCATTTTGAATTTGCGTAGATAACGATACCAATTGAGCCTTTTAAAATCTAACACTGCACGCCAGAATTTGGTTCTCCTCTTGACCAAAAGAAGAATTGAATAATGACCTAGACCTCTTTGACCATCTGGTACCTCCTGAATTGCTGCTATTGAGGATAACCTCCAAATCTCCTGTATCATAGCCTGTTGCTTTTCTTTCCTTGATGAGACGGGTGACTCTCAAAAAGGAATCCGGCAGGTTCCTCCAAAATTCTATGGAGTAACCCTCTCGGATTGTCTCGAGGACCCACCTATCGGTGGTAGACTCCTCCCAAACCTGGGCAAAATGGAGAAGTCTTCCCCCAACCGGAAGTCCCCGATTGAAAATTTCCATACCTGAGAGGAAAGAGTCATGTCTCCTGTTTTCCTGAGTCAGATCTGTGAGACTGCCTGCCTCTCTGTAAACCTCGAAAACATCTGGGCCATCTTCCCCTGCCACCTCTGGCTCCTCTGTTGGAATATGGGAAAGACGTTCAGGTGTATGATCCTGAGGCATATTGAAAATTGAAGCTTCTGTAGGGATGAAAAAAGGACTTTGGTGCATTTAGTTGATTGAAAGAGTGCTTTTTATCTTTATTTGATGCTTCCGAGAGCACCTGATCCAAGGCAAGACCAAAAGCTTATCCCCATGGAACAGGGCATTTACCAGCAAATTCTTTGTGTGATTGTCTGCCCTACATGAGCGAAGCCATAAACTCCTTTGAGCTACTACATTTGAAGCCATTCCCCTAGCAGACCATAGAAAAGCATCCATGGCAGCATCAGTTGGAAAGGCCACAGCCAATTGGATATTATCCCGTAACTTTATGGCTGCTCTATCGGACAAATTTGGATCTTTGCCCATACTATACCACTTCAGAATTGACCTAGCAAAATATTGAAAAATACTTCATATACTCTGCATAATCCAGCATTTACCCTTCTATCAGGGTAAACCCTTCTATCAGGGTAAACATGCCCTTCAATAGGAACCACATAATGTCTACCAAGAGAGGTGGCAGCAGCAGCATCTACCCTTAGTGTGCAAGAAAAAGATTGTTTTTTCTCTGAAAAACAATAAAGACTATCCTCTGCCCTAGTTAGCTTATGAACCTTTCCAGGTTGTTTCCATTCCTTCTTAATTATCCTTTCAAAAGCAGTATCCAGTATCAAATCCTTGCCACTGAAATGAGCTTTGGGCATATACTCGTGGTCTGATTCTTCAGAAGAGTCATTCTGCTCCTCTTTACTTAACTTTTGTTTCAAATCTAGTGTTTTAATTGCCTTTACCAGAAGTTTATCAGCAAAGCTAGTAGGAAATTGTCTGCCTGATTCTACAGAGGCATCAGCATTAGAGCCTGAGGGATTAGGGATGACTTTGTCTGGTAAAGCACTGTCCTTCTCCAATTCACTTCCCTCTCTGCTACTGTCAGAATGAGATGGACCACTGTCTAACACTGGACCTGAAGCAGACAGGACTGAATGAATTAAGCCAGATTCAAGCTCTGGATCTGAAAAATTATCTTCCACAGAAGGGGATTCTTCAACCTGGAGGATACCATCCTCACCCTCAGATGATGTACCAAACAAATCCTGTAAAGAAACAGGGGGCTTTTTGTTCTCCTTTTGAACCGTTTTTCATCCCGAACAGCACCTGCTTTGCCCTTATTGGTTTGAGTCTGAGCCTCAAACCATCCAGAGTAGGGAACGGGTGGATACGCACTAGAGAGCCAAATACTTTAATGTCACTCCAAACCACGTTTTGGGAAGTGGTTGGGCTGGGTGCCTCAGGCTACAGTTTTGCAAAGCGGGCCCGATGTCTAGAGTGGGAAGAGAAAAGACCGTTGGGCTGAATTGCGGCCTCGCACCCTCGGGTTATGGAGGCCCCTGTCGGGCAGAGGAACCCACCGTTGGTGTAAGCAAGACCCTAGTCCTACGGGCTGTACAATATATAAACAATCTTATTAGGACTATTATCCCAAAATAAAATTATAAACCCAAACCCAGAACTGGGAGACCCCGACCGTGACGGGGGGGGGGAGGAGGAGAAGAACCCTACTGGGCCAAGAGAAAATATATGATGTGGAAGAACCTAAGCCACACACTCTAAGTAAATTTCTATTTAAAAAAAAAACCACAAAAAGACTCTTAGCTGATGTGCCCTGCACACTCGATGCTCCTCCTGTGTTCAAGGCAGAGATTTAACAAAACAAAACACTTTACAGTTTTAAGAAACATTAAATGCACAGCAGTTTTTAAAACTAAAAGCTTTCCTCTTCAAAAATATCAAAATCATTTTAACTCTACCTTAAACTCCAAAAAACATACAAATTAATTTACAATTAAACATTCAACTCCATACATTGCAACAAGATATAAATGCCAAAAAAACATGGAAATTATTTCAGAATTTGAGGAATATTTAATATTTTATCCTCATCAACATAAACGTAATGTATTTGTACTTAATTCCTTACCATACATACTTTTATTCATCATCATCAATAACTAAACTTTCACATTTTTTCATTAGTAAACTTTAATTTATTATCATAATTTGACAATGAACAATTTTTTCAGAGTGCATTAACTNTTTTTAAAAACAGAACAGATAGTCTTACAGCCCCCAGAAAGCACATCAAGTTCCACAGAACTACCTGCAGCTGAACAAACATGTAGCAGTCAGGCTCTATTTCACCAGTCCTCTAAACTAACAAAAGCGTTGAGATTTTGTTAAAAAAATTAATTTAAAAAAAAATCTCAAAGCTATTTCCAGTCTTCTCTACAACCCACCCCAAATTTCTGGGGGCAGAGTTTATGTTTTAGTGGTTTTCAGGGAAGGGCACCAACAGGGAACTCACATGGAGGTAACATTTGAGCAGAGTGGTGTCAATGATCTGCAGCAGCTTCTTCTTGGATTTGATGGTGGGTGTTCCCTCCATGAGGGGTGAAGTGCTGGACTGATTATCCGTATCATTCAACTTCTTCACTACCTGACTTCTTTTCTGCAAAATGAAGAGATTTAAGTCAAGTCAAGTTTAGTTTATTAACAGCGTGACCTTTGGTCATTGCTGAAAGCAACAGCAAGACATTACATTATGGAATTGATAAAAACAAACATACAATGAACAGAGTATATAAGGAAAACACTAAATTGATATAAAACAACCCCAAAAGATCTTTAAACTTAAGAATTTTTTGTAATTAACTGACCTAAATAGTGTCATGGCTCTATAAAAGGTCTCATGAAAGTAATTTGAATTTTAAGATGACATGTATTTGCCAAGAAGAAGGGAGTTCCAGAGCTAAGGACCCCATCAACAGAAAGTGACCTGTCCCTTACAACTGCACAGTAAATCTATATATAAAAAAACCAACCACTATAATATACTTTTGACCATCCACACAATCATAATTCATCCCACCTAATAACTGTTAGATTGCAACTAACACAAACACCACAAGCACTCCATTCTGCTATGTAGAATTAAACGTAACAAGAATATAGAACAGAAATTGGTGGTAGGAAGAAATGGAAAGGGATACCAACTAAAAGCACATATGAATATATTCCATAGTAAGCACAGGTTTCTCATGCAAACTTCTGACCATTTTCCTGCTATGTAATGCCACCTGCTGGAGTAATCAGATAACAACAGGACATCAAGAAATGAATTCCAAAAAGGTAGATGCTAAATTCTTACCTGAGTTAGATAATCTATGAGTGCTAAATGCGCCTTTTCAAGCTCAGCCCCAGATAGCACTGGCAGTGGATTAGGATACTGGAGCTGTTTCCTGTAATCAGTGGGAAGCAGGTCAGGATACAGACCCATCACATGGGTGGGATCTAAGCAAGAAAAAAAATGCTACTTCAAAGCTGCACATCTTGGTGTTTATTCTATAAAGTATTCCAAGTTATGTTGACTTCTTTGTGACTAGCGACAATGTGAATAGAGAACTCCATAGTGCTTACACAGTGATTTCATCTTCCTCATGCTCTCCAAGTAACTGTCAATGTTGCAAAGTAGTTAAGCAAGTAACCCCATTTTACAGCATGGGGACATGAGGCAGAAGTCAAACAAGGCAAGAGGGAATTGGTCTCAGAGTTAGCAACCCATATGTTTTTGTCCTTTGGTTCTATGCCAATACACATTCTGGATTGATTTAAAAAACCAAACACACACCTAGACTACAAACTCCCACTAATAATTATGTTTGCCAAAGTTTAGTATAGTAGAGAAATTAATGTTATGGGGTTGGGTGGTGGCGTTCTGTATCTTGTGTAGATGTTGAAAGTTTGCTTAGCTTTTCGTTTTTGTNCTTTTGAAAACTTGCAAACTTTTCACTTGGTATGAAAACTCCCACCCCTACTCGGCTCTCAGCTCCCAGAGAGGGGAACCATTGGGCTGTGAGGATAACTGCAGGACTCCAAAAAGCCAACAAGTTAGCTAGCAAATACGGCTATGTCAATATAGGACAGGTAACCCTCCTTCAAGGCATGATACACTGCTTTCGAGGAGAGGGGAGCTGCTACTGCTGAGAATCTGGGCTGGCACCGTGAGAGGCAGGTCGAGGTTAATCCTGCAGCCCAGGCTCCTCCAGTTACCTCGCCGAGTGCATGCAGGGGGCGGAATTAGGCAGCTGTTTGTGAATGGAACTGGCTCTCTGGATTGTGCTGTGGGTGGGGGTGGCTGCTCATTCTTGGCGTCTGTGTGTGTGTCTCTGCCCAGGTTTCTTTTAGCCCCCCTACACCTTTGGCTGGGTGTGCGCGCATTGGGGTGGCTTGGGTGTGCAAAGCAGGGCAAGAGAAGTTTATCTCTGCTGAAGACAGTTTGGGAAAGGCTGGTGGGGGCAGGGTGTTCTCCTTTGCAGCTCTTCTGAGGGGGCCAGCTTTTCACGCAGCGGGAGCTTGTACAAATGATCAGCGAAGAGAAACGTTTGAAACTTCCTGCCTTCTGACAGTGGCTGTTGCAGGGGTCGGAGAGGTGAAGAGAGAAATTGCTGCTGCTTCCTGCGATCACTTAGACACGAGGCTCGCAGCCTTTGGCTGGGGGGGAAGGGAGGATGGATTAGGTAGGGAGCTTAACCTCAGAGGGAGGCTTATATCAGGTAAAGGATCCATGTCCAGCTTTTAAAATGCAGTGAGAATGGGGGAGCTGTTTTGTTGTGATACAAAGTATGGTCTCCAGTGGGCAGGCAGCTACTAAAATCGTGGCAGGGTAAATTTAGCCAGAGTGCACTTTCACCCAGGTAAATGTCCGACTCTCTTTGGCATTCGGTCTCCTCCCCCTTCAGGAGTTCCGACGAGGATATTTTCCAGAGCCAGACTCCTTTAAGGACTCTGAGTTCCCGTGCTCCTAGCTGGAACTGCCCTCCGGATCGGACTAGCCATTACTCTTGTGGCAGTGGTTTGTAAATTGTGGGGAGACATGGTTTGGGGAGGAGAGTACACCAGTTTTGTCAGCGCTCGCTGAGTGCCTGACCCTCTCTCAGCCTCCACCCCCTTACCCATGTCCCAAACTCTCCAGACTATTTGTGCAATTTCAGAGCGTGAACTCTGAGCTCAGTCTCTGAAAATCAGATCTTCTTTAACAAGCAGATTGTGTCCCTAGCCAGCCGGAGACAAGACTTTGCAGCTACTTCTGCCAGAACACGGGAGTGGAATGGGGGATGTCTAGCACCCATTGTAAGTACCCTCTGAAGAGACAGGTCACAAGGAAATGGGGTGGGAAGGGTCACCCTTTGTGCCCCTGGCTCACAGCAGTGTCTCTTGGCTTACAAGCAACCAGCAGCAATTTAAAGGAAAGTTATGTGACTACTTTTTAAAATCACATAACTATCAGAAGCCAGCTCTGTCCAAAGACTTGAAGATCTAGTCAGTTTCATGTCAGTTACACAGCACCCAGCTTCCAGGCTCTCGGCTCCGCTCCTCTCCCCTCTCCGGGAGCCAGGGAAGCAGGGCGCTGTGTAACTGACATGAAACGGACTACAGCTTAAAGTATTTGTGACAGAGCTGGCTTCTGATACAGTTACTTGATTTTTAAAAGTAGAGTCACGTAACTTTCCTTACGCTATGTTTTGCATCAGCAGCTGCTCAACTGAGCATGTGCGAGCCAGCAGAACCGATTTTTAAATAATTAATAACTAGTTTTGGCTGCACCAATCACTATCATATTACAGAAGCAGTTGTTATTGATCTCATGCTCCAAGCCTGTGATGTTTGGGGGCTCAACTCATCCAGGGGGAGGAGATATTGATAATTCAAAATCGTAAGGACGGTGTGCATTTTAACCACAACCAATTAACATTTAAAAAGTCAGAACATTTTATTTTCCTGATGGATCTTCTTCCAACTTTGTGCATATGATAGTCCTCACAACTTACAGCCATGGATAAATTTTCAGAAACGTAGCTCAAGCGGTTTCCTCAAAATCGGGGCTTCAGCAGTCCCCTGTTTATAATGGAGAGTGGTTGTGCATTTAACTTCCTTACAGCTATCGCTGTAAGGAAATCAAACTGAAGTGCTGGGGTTGTGAGGCCCTGGAGCATGCGCACTAGCAAAACTGTATAAGATGCTGCCTCCTAGTGGTCATGCTGGAGATCGCTCCCCAGTGTCCAGAATGTCTGACCAGGACAACACAATAGAAAATGGCATTCTTTGGAGATACCCCAACCCAAGCCATGTGCTCCTCAGCACCTATCAACACCCCCCCCCCCCTTTTTAGTGCCAACAGCTGGGTTCCATTTTGGTTAAGGTAGAGCCCATCCTGTTGGCATAGACTCCCCCCTTCCCCAGAAGGTTCCCCAGTTCCTAATGAATCTCAAGCCCTCTTCCCTGAACCATGGTTTCATCCACACATTGAGACTCTGGAGCTCAGTCTGCCTCTGGAGTCCTGTGCGTGGAACTGGGAGCATTTCTGAGAATGCTGCCCCTGGAGGTTCTGGACTTCAATATTCTACCCAGAAGCCTGAATTAATTTAGCTTTCAGAACCTTCCTCCAACGATCTTCCTAGGTCATTGGTACCCACATGTACCATGACAACCAACTCCTCCACAGCACTCTCTAGAATTCTGTCTAGGCAATGTGTAAGGTCTGCTACCTTCGCACTGGGCACGCAGTTTACCATGCTGTCTTCACGGCCACCAGCAACCCAGCTATCCACATTCTTAATAACGGAATCACTAACTACCAACAATTACCAATTGGGAAGGGTGGCAAATAAGTTTGAATAAATACCACAGCTACCCTGAACACACATTCCTAGAGAGGCATCCTCAGTGTGGGTGTGGGTGTCACACATTGCCTGAAGGCAGGTCCCAGCTACGGGACCACTTCTCACCATTCCACTTTGATACTCTCCTTCTTGGAGACCTTGCTCCTCCAAAGCAGCACAGAGGCTGCCAAAATGGAGGTGGGACCACTCTACTATGTCCCTTAAAGACTATGTACCTTTCTTTCTGTCCCAACTCCTCCAGCTCTACTACTCTAGCCTCCAGAGACCACACTCATTCTCTGAGAGCTAGATGCTCTATGCACCAGCTGCACACATATAACCTCTCCCCAACAGGAAGATAATCATACATGTTGTACCTGATTATTAGTGTCCCCTTATTGTATTTAAATTTTGAAATGCTGATAGTTCTCTCATGACACCATTCTCCCAAGTGATTGCTTCCATCCATATATACCTGCTTTGCACTGCTCAGTCTTTAGTTCAGACTTTTTACTTGCCTGAGAAAAGGCCCTACGCGGCCCAAAAGCTTACTTACTCTTACTAATGCAAGTTGATCCATTAAAAGATATAACAAGTTAGTGACAGAAAGAATGCTCTTGGATGCAAATTTAAGTTGGCTAGTAGTTTTCGTTTTACCAGGGCATTTAACACTAATTTATTATTTAAGAAAAGCGAGAAACCTCAGTCTTCTACTCATACTTGATATTAGAATCGAATACTCTGGTCTACTAGACAACACCGTTAAAAAAACTAAATTAAATGCAGCAATGGTTTCCGATAAGACTTACTGTTATCCTCCCACACTTAGCCCCTTAACTCCAAGCTACCTGGTTTAGTTACCTGTACCAAGCTTGGCAAAGACCTGCATGGACTCATCAAAGCGCTTCTGGCAGAAGAGGTTGAAGGCATAGAGGTTTTTAATGTGATGAATCTGTTGTCGTTTCTCACCATCTGAATCATCTTTCATCTCCTAATCAAATTAAAAAAAACAAGAACAGGAAGAGTTATTGTTCTTACATACAGATAAACACAGGCAGTTTACATTTGTTTGTTTTTTTAAAAAAATTAAAAATGAAAAAGCCCAATAAAAGAGAAAGAGGAAAGGGGGGGGGGGGGAAGAATTCCCCTCAGCTTATGGAACACCACTTGCCAAAAGCAGGCAGTACTTGATAATGGAGCACAGTTCTGATAACAGAATAAAAAATATTTTTAAAAAAACAACACTTAACAGTGAACAGCAAAGGGGAAGAAAGGAACTAAGGGAAAGAGGGACATCAGTAGCCAGAATACAAGCTCCAAGGATCGTATGCCCACAGACTGCAAAATCTGTTGTAGTGTTACATACAGGAAAGAAACCTTTTGTTTATAAATATTTATGAAAATAAGTGCTGTTAAGTTGTGTAGATGTGGAATTAATGATGTTGGAAAAGTATATGTGGAACATGTGATGTAATTACCAAGTGATATCTGGTAATGTATTGATATCTATACATAGGAATATCCTGACTGACATCCTGATGACATGTAGTCCCCCTCAGATTGCCTCTGTCTGTGTACACCAGGGTCTCATCCTGCACCTTTTACACTATCATTTAATAAACCTTTATCTACTATGACTCCTTGGATTTCTGTGCAATTCCCCCTTCAGCTTTGTCTCAACAGATCCTTCCAACATACACAAAAAGCTTTAGTACATCTTGGTATAAACGACAAAAAGGTTGTTAGTGCACCTTGGTATTCATCTTTATGGAGTTCTTTTTTAATGTGCTATTTCTGTTAAGTGGCATAAGAATCGCCTTCATTTTGTTAGAGAAATTAGTTCATCACTGGACCACTTTGTTAACAACCCTGGTACTGCAAATTATAATAATCATATTACCACACACCTCATCTTAGACTAGCAATTTCCCCTTGTGATATAAAAGTAAACTCTATTACAGCTGAATACATTTATGGTGATCTGAAAGCAGCAACCTATATGAGACTATAATGGATTTTAGGTGTGGTACATGGAAGTTTGGCAATGGATGACACTGCCTAAAAGACAGTCTTATTTGCTCAGAGCTGTGAATCCTAGAGCTGGAAAGACCCTCAAGGGCTATCTAGTCCAGCCACCTGCCATTTAGAATTATCCATAGTACTACACCATCCTTGACACATGCCTGTCTAACCTATTTTTAAAGGCCTTCAGCAATGGGGCCTCCATGGTCTCTCTTGGCAAATTATTCACTGGCTTAACTTTCCTGGAGGTTAGAAATTTCTTTCTAATATATTTAAGCTAAATCTTTTCTCCTTTAATCTAAGCCCATTACCTCAGGTCCTATCTCCAGTGACCAGACAGCACGACTAGGCACCATTTTGCTTATAGCCTTTTACATATTTGAAGACTGTCATCGTTATCACCCCTTAATCTTCCCATTTCTAGGCTAAACATTCCCAGTTCAATTTTCTTTAAATTTCTCAGAGGGATTTCCCTCAGTTCCTGTTATTTTTGTTGCTCTCCTCTGAACCCTTTTGAGCTCGGCAGTATCCTCCTTAAAGTGGGGCACCCAAAACTGGATGCAATAGCTGAAGCATGATCAATCATGTCACTAGCAGTTCCTTTGTTCTTTTTACAAACATCTTGATGAAGCGATACTCTTATTACAGAAGGTGACATCAACAGGTAGATCCAGAACCAGATTTTATAAGATTGGAGAATTGATAGTAACGGAAGGCACATTTACCCTACATCGCTGAAGAATAGCTACTTACTGCCAGCTGAAGAGCCAGTTCAAACTGTTTGTCTTGGAGAAGCTGTTGGATTTGAGTTGCTATGGAGACTGGAATGAGACGCCAAACAAAATGATTGCTGGCGACATACACAATATTCGTACTGAAAGGGAGAGAGGAGGAACAATCAGCAAAATACAATAGCGAAAAGGGACATCTTTAGTCTGTACCTTAAAGTCCTGGCTAATTCAATACAAACAGGCACAACGCAGCAGAGTTTTCAAAGAGAAGATGAAAAAGAAAAAGGAAAAAAATGCTCTCATACCCGCCAGAGGTGATGAAACGTGGTCTTTGTAACTCAATACTCTGCACCAGCAGCCGAGGTTCAAAGGTACGGATCTCGACATACCTTGGCAGCACAGCAATAATGTATGGAGGCTGATGTTCTGTTTGAGAGAAAGAAAGGGCATGCATCAAATGGACATTGCTCCAAAATATCCTTGAGATAGTGATGCTATGGTTCTTATCCCTCAGTCATTTCCAGTAATCTAATCTCATTCATCCCCAAATCCAAGCAGTTTACTGCTAGAAATTAACAGCAGGTTGTTTATATGTTGCCACAGCTTCCTATTGGTTACTTTTCTTGCCACTTCTCTGGTACTTCAAAGCACTTTAAAAGGTAGGATTATTCCCATTTTACTAAAAGGGAAACCAAGGCACAAAGTTGGGAGCAAGTAGCAGTCAAAGGTTAATCCATATCCATTCATTCACCTGAAGAGCATAAGCAGTAGGTCCTGTTACCTAGTGCTCAGATGTGCACAATAAGTTAAGAAATGTGTGACAAAACTCAAACATCAGGCTAGTACATTTAGCTCTGCTTGGTTTGTGTGGAACTGCAAAAGGCTGACTTGTATGCAGCAATTTGGGTAACAATAAGAATAGAAACCACTGTGAGTTCTCACCCATGGCTATGGGTATATCAGTCCAGTTCAAGGCACATTTCTGCGTACAGGTCCCTTCTTCGTTCAGTACCACCGTTAAATCATCTTGGCCAACTGCAACTTTTCCATCTGCTAAAGGGGCTACCAATGGCTCAAGCTGCTTCCCTGTGGGGAACAGTTCTTTGATAGACCCTTTTCCATCCACCTACGAGAGGAAGAGGAAGTAGTCATTCAACATTGTCAACAGCAGTTTATGGAGCGATTGCCATGTCAAAGCTGTAGAAGCAGACCCATGAAGAAAGGTTAAAAAACAGCCTTTTGGAACTGGTTTCTTGAGAGAAAAATATATACTCTTAATGAATAACCACTATTACAGTATCGTTTTTCAATGCTATTTGTACAATGTCATTTGACAAGCATCAAAATCATAGTCTTTACCATGCCACCTTCATGCAGCCTCATGTTCAGGGTGCCCCTAAACCTTCAGTGCTAGAAGCTGGAAGGGAGCAACAAGGGAACAGATCATTTCTTGTTCATGTGCTCTTCCCCTGCAACATCCAGTAATGGCTTCTGTCTGACACATGATAGTGGACTAGATGAACGATTAATCTTAGAATAGTGGTTCTTCAGTGTTACATGCAATTTACATTTTATTAGTGGTTTTCTCTTACTGCAAGAAAATAATCATTGATTATAAATGGCTGATCTTGTTATGAAAGCATCACAAGGATCCACAGCTTAATAGCACACAAGGCATCAGTGAAATCAGAAACAATGTACAAACAGCTTCTAAATTGCACAGGTTAAAAAGGTAACAAGGAGACCAAACGCCTTTAGCGCAACTAAATGGTGAGGTGAAGGAGGCTATTCGAGCCAAAAAGGCATCCTTTAAAAATAGAAAGCTAGTTCTAATGAGGAAAAAGGGAAATTTGGTCCTTACCTTGGGAATTTTCCTTCTACAAAGGTCTTCCTGGACAACCAGATTACACTGTGGGGTAGATCCCTGCCACAGCCAGTAGGAGGCAGACTTGACTCTTCTGGAGCATGCTCAGAGGGCTTGCACCCCTCCTAGCTCCAGTTGACTATCCAAGCCCTACCACGTCTCATTATCTGCCTATCTTTAAGTAAGTATCTAAACGTATCAACTAGCAAGTACTAACTACACCAAAATCTGAAAAAAGCGTACCCGGGTGGGCAGCTGGCCATCCAGGAAGACTCCTGTAGAAGGAAAATTCCCAAGGGAAGGACCTAATTTTCCTTTCACCCAGGGGATCTTTCCTGGGTGGCCAACTTACCTCTGTGGGGATGTACCAAAGCAGTACCCCTCAAAATTATTCAGGGTGGGATATAAGTAGTGCAGAGTAAACAGAACAGAGCCTAAACTGCAATATGGATTCCCTTAGCTAACCTCACAATACTGCTTGGAGAATTCTTAGCTAACCTCACAATACTGCTTGGAGAATTCTTCTCCCAAAAGCAGCTTCTGCCGATTCTAACAGCTGAATTCTGTAACGCTTGGTGAAACTATGCACCGAGGCCCATGTAGCAACCTTACAGATCTCTTCACAAGTCTTCAGGAACTATGCAACTTATGAAGTAGCTGCATTCCTTAGGGAGTGAGCCATAATCCTCCCTGAACGGGGCTTAGTCTCTGTCCTATAAGCTTCCACAATGCAATCCCTAATCCATTTAGCAATCACAGTTTGAGAGACACTCTGATCCCGCTGCTGAGGAGCATAAGCGACAAAGAGAGAAGAGGATTTCCTAAAAGTCGCTATCCGGTCTAGGTACACCTGCAAAGCTCTCTCGACATCCTTAAAACCTGAAGAACATGAAAGCACGTTACCTAGTGCTGCTACCAATCTGGCTAGTGTATTTGATTTGAGACCCTCATCTGACATGACACCCCTTGATCTCTGTGGAGAATTTTCTCAGGTCTAGGTACATCGCCTGTAGTTCCAACCAATTGATATGGTGTTTTTTCTTCCAGAGTGACCACTTGCCTTGCACCGATTTCTGATTCAGATGCACTCCCCATCCAAGGAGGCTCATGTCTGTTGTCAAAGCAATCCTGGGTGGATAAACCATAGGCAACTCCTCCTGGATCCGGGCTGGTTCTTTCACCAAAGGAGAGTCCCTGATCGACTGAGGAACGAGGACCCAGGGGTTCTGACCCCAAGTCCGCTCCGAGCTGCCTGTGGCAGGAGGTGGCAGGGTATAAATTCTTAAAATAAATATAATAAATAAATAAGCCAGTTGGCCCTGGGAAAGGATGCAGAAGACGATGAAGTAGCCAAGCATGGAATCTGGCCCACTGGAGCAGTTGTATACAGATCATAAGACTGAGGAGGCTTGCCAGGATCTTTAAGCTGCAACTGTGGCTGTTCCTTACTTGATTTAACAGTTGCCTCTTTTTGTCCTGTCTCTGATTGGTAACCAATATCCTGTGCACTCTAGTGTCCAGAATCATCCTCAAGATGCTCCAGAAAGGGTGTAGGAACTAGGTGGCTTTTCTTGAAATGCACCACAAAGCCGTGATCCTGTAGATAAGCTATGGTCTTGTCCAGGTTCCTTAGCCCCTTGTCTCTTGATGGTGACCTGATCAATAGGTCATCAAGATATGGGTAGATCCTTATCCCTTCCAATCTCAGATCACCACCAGGGGAATAAGCACCTTCATGAACATTTGAGGTGATGAGGCGAGACCAAACGTGAGAGCCACATACTGTTAGCCTTGTCCTGCGTATATGAAGAGCAGCCATTTCCTGTGCTTCTGGCAGATGGAAACATGGAGGTAGGCCTCCCTTCAGGTCCAGGAACATCATCCACTCATCCCTTGCAAACGCCAGATGAATAGACTGGAGAGTCTCCATCTTGAACTTTAAAAACTCAACAGGTGCATCAAATTGCAAAAGTTCTCCATTCATCTGATTTTTTGGGAACCAGAAACAAGAACGAGTACAGGCCTTTTCCTTCTTCCTCCGGTGACACTGGCTCTATGGCTCCTATGTCCCGTAGCATGGAGATAGCTGTCAGCATCGCCTCATGCTGCTCCCCCCTTTTGGACTCCAGTGAGAGAAAAAAGGAGGACAACAGGAACCTGGTCAGTTCTATTGCATACCCTATGCGTATTGTCTGTAACACCCATGCATTGATGGTCGCCTCTTCTGTAATCTGCCCCCCAGGGCTGTAGTCACCCTTCAGGGCCCAGGATTGTAATTATGCCTCATTTGGATTGACCCAATCCCCGTTTGGAACAGTTTGGACCTCCAGTGTCCTTCTGACCATACCATCTGGGTTTGCTCCTGGCCGGCGTCCCTTTATTCAAGTAGTATGGTCTCCAATAACCCCCTGCTGATGTGCTGCTAGGATTATTGGGGCGAAAGGGCCACTTGAATCCCAAAACACTCTGTAGGGTCTGCTTCTTAGCCTTACCTGATGCGTCAACCAGAACTTTATCTAAACATGCCCCAAACAGCTGACTAAAGTATTCTTTGCCATGGAATCCCCTTTCCATGAGCACTACAGTGGTTTATGAGCTGCTACACTGGAGGCTGCTGCCCTAGAAGCCCAGCATAGGATATCAGTAGAAGAATCTGCCAGGAAAGCATATGCCAGCTAGATCCTAGTTGCCAGGATCCTAGTAATTTTCAGTGACACCCTGGGATCCCTAGCCCTTTTCATCAGGGTCTGAAAAAATAGACCAATTCATTCAGACCAATCAGGGTCTGAAAAAATAGGAGAAGACTGTAGCAATTTTAATTATAGCTGAAACGTCCTCAAAGTTCTTTCACAGGCTAACTTCGATCCCTCTGTCTGTTGGCTCTTTTGGGAAACAGTCCCTCTCCAGGGGAAAAACTGGCTTTCACACAAGGGATGCGACTGCGGCATCCACCTTAGGGGTGGCCAAAAGTCACTCCTTGGACTTGGTGAGGGAGTACAAGGACTCCTAGGTTTTATTCATTTTGAACACTTTGGTAGGCTGCTGCCATTCATTTTTAATTATGCATTCATCAGCTTTGTCCAGTACTAACTCCTTGTTGGGTTCTTTTGAGGATTTGAAGGGGGTGTCCGAAATTTGCCCTTCCCTTGAGGGACAAATGCTTTCCTTCCTCTTCAACCGAGGAATCCTCAGAGGCTCGCCTCTCCCAGGCCTCCTCTGCCTCAGCATGGAAACTGGCCTTGACCTTTCGGGGCTGCCTTGTTCCGGACGCCTGCTCTGTGGCTAATTCTACTTTCTCAGGGGGAAGGGCTATCTTCCCTAGCTTCTTCTGAGCCAGAGGTGGCGAGATACAACAAAGGTTTCAGTTTTTGCACCTTTTTGGGGGCTGGGCGCTTTCCCTTCCCCAAGTGTTTAAAGCTGCCTTTGAAGGAACCTTTCCTCACCTTCTGTTTCTCTGCATTAAGGGCACTTAAGCTCTTGAAGGGCAAAGACAATTTCTCGCAGCACCTCCATGGGGGGGTGGGGTATCCACCACAGGGGGACCTTACAGTTTCAGGGTTCTCTTGCGGCTCCTTCATATCCCTCCTTGTTGCCATTTCATTGTGAGAGGGCCCTCTGAAGTGGCTCGTTCCCGACATCACTTGTGCTGTCGCAGCCGCTGCTGATCCCCATGCTCCATCGCTAGCCCCCAGCCTACCCGCCTACTTTTGATTTCCCCCGCCGCAGCTTGTCAGAATCTGACAGCCTGCCAGCAATCCAAGCACAGCTATGTCCCCGGTCCAGGGGCAGGGGCAGTTTGATGGTCTGCAGCAGGGCTTAAGCAGCAATCCGAGCACGGCTATGTCCCCGGTCCAGGGGCAGTTTGATGGTCTGCAGCAGGGCTTAAGCAGCAATCCGAGCACGGCTATGTCCCCGGTTCAGAGGTGGGGGCAGTTTGGTGGTCTGCAGAGGGGCTTAAGCAGTCCAGAGGAGACTGGGAACTCGGCTGTGCCTGCTTGTCCCAACTTCTGTACTAACTGGAACCAGAGCGTGGGGAAAGTTGGAGGATGGGAGGGGATGGACCGCTGGGTCTCCGCTTCACACTCCCCTCTGCGGCTGCTGGTGAACCGGGAGGTCGTTCGCACTCCTCGGCACCTCCTATCTTCTAAAGCTATCTTTCTCCTAGGACGAAGAACAGGAATCCACATCCTACCAGTGTGGAGGCAGACACTAAACTGGAGCTAGGAGGGGTGCAATCCCTCTGAGCATGTTTCGAAAGAGTCAAGTCTGCTTCCTACTGGTTGTGGCGGGGATCTACCCCACAGTATAAGCTGGCCATCCAGGAAAGTTCCCCTGTGAGAATAGGAAAGAACATAAGCACTGGCAAATTAGATGTAAAGCGTTACTAAAGCAGGCCAAGAAAGAATTTAAAGAGATTCGCTAAAGAGGTAAAAACTAATAATAAAAACTTTAAGTACATCAGAAGCAAGAGGCCTGCTTGCGAGTCAGTTGGGCCATTAGATGACCGGGGGTGAAAGGGGCACTAAGGGAGGATAAGGACATTGCAGAGAAGCTGAATGAATTCTTTGCTATGGTCTTCACGGCAGAGAATGTTGGGGAGATACCCAAGCCAGAACTGTCCTTTGTAGGTGATGAATCGGAAGATCTGTCACAGATCAACCTGAGACTGGAAAAGGTTCTAAAGTAAATTCACAAATTAAAAAGTAACAAATCACCAGGACCAGATGGTATACACTCCAGAGTTCTGAAGGAACTCAAATATGACATTGCAGATATACTATGGGTCATTTGTAACTTATCACTAAAATTTGCCACTGTACCTGAGGAATGGAGAGTAGTGAATATAACTCAGATATTTAAAAGGGCTCCAGAGGCAAACCTGGAAGCTACAGATCAATGAGCCCGGCTTCTGAGCCAGGCAAAATGTTGAAAACTATTATTAAAGACAGAATTACAGGGCATAAAAGATGGCTTAATGGGGAAGAGTAAACATGGATTTAGCAAAGGGAAGTCATGCCTCATTAATCTACTGGAATTATTTGAGGGTGTGAATAAGCATATGGATAAAGGAGAGCTGGTCAATATAGCGTATCTGGATTTTCAAAAAGTGTTTGATAAGGCCCCTCAGGAGAGACTCTTGAGGAAATTAAGTCATGGGATTGGAAGCAGTATCCTGTTGAGGATTGGTAAGTGGCTAGAACATAGCAAACAAAGAGTAAATGGAAACAAACTGACTAAATGGTCAGTTTTTGCAATTGAGAGAAGTAAATAGTGGACTGTCCCAGGGATCTGTACTGGGACTGGTGTTGTTTAATGTATTCATTAATGATCTGGAAAGAGGAGTGAGGTGATCAAATCTGCAGACAACAGCAGTTTATTCAAGGTCGTTAAAACACAGATGGACTGTGAAGAATTGCAGGAGGNAACACTTTGGTAGGCTGCTGCCATTCTTTTTTAATTATGCTTTCATCAGCTTTGTCCAGTACTAACTCCTTGTTGGGTTCTTTTGAGGATTTGAAGGGGGTGTCCGAAATTTGCCCTTCCCTTGAGGGACAAATGCTTTCCTTCCTCTTCAACCGAGGAATCCTCAGAGGCTCGCCTCTCCCAGGCCTCCTCTGCCTCAGCATGGAAACTGGCCTTGACCTTTCGGGGCTGCCTTGTTCCGGACGCCTGCTCTGAGGCTAATTCTACTTTCTCAGGGGGAAGGGCTATCTTCCCTAGCGTCTTCTGAGCCAGAGGTGGCGAGATACAACAAAGGTTTCAGTTTTTGCACCTTTTTGGGGGCTGGGCGCTTTCCCTTCCCCAAGTGTTTAAAGCTGCCTTTGAAGGAACCTTTCCTCACCTTCTGTTTCTCTGCATTTAGGGCACTTAAGCTCTTGAAGGGCAAAGACAATTTCTTGCAGCACCTCCATGGGGGGGGATCCACCACAGGGGGACCTTACAGTTTCAGGGTTCTCTTGCGGCTCCTTCATATCCCTCCTTGTTGCCATTTCATTGTGAGAGGGCCCTCTGAAGTGGCTCGTTCCCGACATCACTTGTGCTGTCGCAGCCGCTGCTGATCTCCATGCTCCATCGCTAGCCCCCAGCCTACCCGCCTACTTTTGATTTCCCCCGCCGCAGCTTGTCAGAATCTGACAGCCTGCCAGCAATCCAAGCATAGCTATGTCCCCGGTCCAGGGGCAGGGGCAGTTTGATGGTCTGCAGCAGGGCTTAAGCAGCAATCCGAGCACGGCTATGTCCCCGGTTCAGAGGTGGGGGCAGTTTGGTGGTCTGCAGAGGGGCTTAAGCAGTCCAGAGGAGACTGGGAACTCGGCTGTGCCTGCTTGTCCCAACTTCTGTACTAACTGGAACCAGAGCGTGGGGAAAGTTGGAGGATGGGAGGGGATGGACCGCTGGGTCTCCGCTTCACACTCCCCTCTGCGGCTGCTGGTGAACCGGGAGGTCGTTCGCACTCCTCGGCACCTCCTATCTTCTAAAGCTATCTTTCTCCTAGGACGAAGAACAGGAATCCACATCCTACCAGTGTGGAGGCAGACACTAAACTGGAGCTAGGAGGGGTGCAATCCCTCTGAGCATGTTTCGAAAGAGTCAAGTCTGCTTCCTACTGGTTGTGGCGGGGATCTACCCCACAGTATAAGCTGGCCATCCAGGAAAGTTCCCCTGTGAGAATAGGAAAGAACATAAGCACTGGCAAATTAGATGTAAAGCGTTACTAAAGCAGGCCAAGAAAGAATTTAAAGAGATTCGCTAAAGAGGTAAAAACTAATAATAAAAACTTTAAGTACATCAGAAGCAAGAGGCCTGCTTGCGAGTCAGTTGGGCCATTAGATGACCGGGGGTGAAAGGGGCGCTAAGGGAGGATAAGGACATTGCAGAGAAGCTGAATGAATTCTTTGCTATGGTCTTCACGGCAGAGAATGTTGGGGAGATACCCAAGCCAGAACTGTCCTTTGTAGGTGATGAATCGGAAGATCTGTCACAGATCAACCTGAGACTGGAAGAGGTTCTAAAGTAAATTCACAAATTAAAAAGTAACAAATCACCAGGACCAGATGGTATACACTCCAGAGTTCTGAAGGAACTCAAATATGACATTGCAGATATACTATGGGTCATTTGTAACTTATCACTAAAATTTGCCACTGTACCTGAGGAATGGAGAGTAGTGAATATAACTCAGATATTTAAAAGGGCTCCAGAGGCAAACCTGGAAGCTACAGATCAATGAGCCCGGCTTCTGTGCCAGGCAAAATGTTGAAAACTATTATTAAAGACAGAATTACAGGGCATAAAAGATGGCTTAATGGGGAAGAGTAAACATGGATTTAGCAAAGGGAAGTCATGCCTCATTAATCTACTGGAATTATTTGAGGGTGTGAATAAGCATATGGATAAAGGAGAGCTGGTCAATATAGCGTATCTGGATTTTCAAAAAGTGTTTGATAAGGCCCCTCAGGAGAGACTCTTGAGGAAATTAAGTCATGGGATTGGAAGCAGTATCCTGTTGCGGATTGGTAAGTGGCTAGAACATAGCAAACAAAGAGTAAATGGAAACAAACTGACTAAATGGTCAGTTTTTGCAATTGAGAGAAGTAAATAGTGGACTGTCCCAGGGATCTGTACTGGGACTGGTGTTGTTTAATGTATTCATTAATGATCTGGAAAGAGGAGTGAGGTGATCAAATCTGCAGACAACAGCAGTTTATTCAAGGTCGTTAAAACACAGATGGACTGTGAAGAATTGCAGGAGGTTCTTGCAACACTGGGTGACCAGGTACCTAAACAGCAGATAAAATTTAATGTGGACAAGTGCAAAGTGATGCACATACAGAAAAACAATCCAAGATGTACGTACACAGTGCTGGGTTCTAGAGTTACCACTTAGAAAAAAAGACCTTGACGGCATTGTGGACAATATATTGAAATCCTCAGCTCAGAGTGCAGCAACCATCCAAAAGGCAAACAAAATGTTAGGAATTATTCTTAAAGGAATAGAGAATAAAACTGAAAATATCATAGTGCCACTATATAAATTTTATGGCGTGACCCCACCTTGACTATTGTGTGCAGTTCTGGTCACCCCATCTCAAAAAAGATATAGTAGAAATATAAAAGTTACAGAGAAAGGCAACAAAAATAATGAGTATGGAACAGCTCCCCTATGAAAAGAGGCTGGACAGGTTGGGGCTCTTCAGCTTGCAGAAGAGATGACTAAGAGGGGATATGATAGACATTTATAGAATCAAGAGTGGTGTGGAACAAGTTAAAAGGGAATTGTTATTTACCCTCTCAAATAGTACTAGAACTAGGGGACATTCTATGAAACTAACAGGTAGCAGATTTAAAACAAATACAAGAAACTATTTTTTCACTCAGCGCACAATTACGTTGTAGAATTTGTTGAGAGACAATGTGGTCAAGGCCAGTAGTATAGTTGAGTGTAAGAAAGGGCCAGACATGTCTCTGGAGGACAGGCCCATTAGCAGCTATTAGCCAGGTAGGCTTGGGGAATGTAACCTGTTTTGTAAGCTGGTGGGAGGGAATGAACAACAGGGAATGGATCGCCGCATTGTGACCTATTGGGTACTTCTTCCAAGCGACTGAGATTGGCCACTATCGGAGACAGTTGCTGGGTTCGATGGACCATTGGTCTGACCCAGTATGTCACTACTTATGTTCTTAAATGCAGCCTCCTTTTATATCACATAGACTTCAGTCAGAATACATTAGATGCCATTGCCTATAGCCGCCACACTTCCCTATAATTTCAGCCTCTCAATTTTAAAACAAGTGAAGCAATAGCATTCAAAACATGGATGAATTCCCATTCCCAAGGTTTGGGTCAAATAAATAAACAGAAGATATTTGTATCTTCAGCTTCTGCTGACTGGACAGTCTGAATAATTAGTAGTGTCAAAATGTAGATGCTTTGAGAGGATTCAGATGAACCTGTCCTACTCAACTAAAGCCTTGGACAACAACAATCTAGTTCTATGGTGCCTTGGACAACAACAATCTATATGCATGCCATCATTCAAAAATACCACCATGTGAGAAAAACAATGGAACTGCATTCTGGCAAAGCCTTGTCTAACTGAAGAAAAATATTTTCAAAATAGTTTGTTCTCTTAGTATTACCTGCAACAACAGCACACCTCTCCAGAAAGATGTGCTTTGGAAGAACTTCAGTGTGTTAACAAACGAGAAATTAGCCCACATTTGCCCACACCATGTGGGTGTCCACGTGCCTGTTTATTAGGTGTTTGCCCCCACGAACCATGTGGTCACCACCCATCAGATATGCATCCCACACTCACGGTGGCGTCTCCGAGAATGCAGAGCCTGCTGTGCAGGCAAACGTGCACCCATGTATCTGCATCCCATCAAATACATTGCGTGCAGCACCTCCGCACATACAGGTCTGCCACCACCACAGAGCTGTGGGCAAAAATCCTAGACTGTCCGAGTAGCAGCCACTTCCTGCCCCTCTCTCCACTCCCACTGGCAGTGCCAGTGGGGGCTGCTATAAGCACATGAAATACATTAAGGGTGCTGCCTGTTTATTAGGCTGGACATGCTAAACATGCGAATGAGGGCTGCACGGACCAAACCGAATCTGCAACGGACTATCGTCTCATTTGTTTTCACTATGTGTCTCCCTCAAAAGCATACAGGACAATGCACCAAGAACCTCATCGCTGGCATAACTATCATAAAAACATACCTCCCACTCTGACTCCTCCACCCTCAGAATCCATTTATGTACATTCCCTAAAATGATTAACAGCCTTTAGATACTTCCTGTTCTTACCCTTATCAGATAATAGTCTCTCTTGAAACCGACACAGATGGAGTTTTCACACCATGCCATTGACTTCGGTACATCTGGCACACTGAAATCCCCCTGAAAGACAAGGGAAAACAAGTCTATTTGGCTAAGACATGAATTATCTATATCCTTCATCCTGGAAATTCAATGTTACATATTTGATTGCAAGGGAATTGGTGAATTAGTATAATAAGCATTGTAATTCTTTCTCCACTGTTATGCTGTATAAAAGGTTTCGTTTATGGCTTCAGTTCCTATATCTAGTGAACCCCATGTAATTATTAGGATTTACAGAAGAATGGAAAATTCTAGCTACAGTATTTAATGCAGGAAGAGGCAAGGCTCTGCAAGATGAAGTAGCAGAGTTCATCTTGGAATCACCCCGCCGTTGCTAATCTGAAAATGACAGCAGAGCTAGAAAACCTAACTCCATTTCTCCATTGCAAGCTACAGCTAGAGCAAGAGGCTTGCCCAAAAAGGAATTTTTAATTCAACATCTAACTGGACAAAAAGAACTAGAATGCAGAACAGCCTTCAAAGAAAGAAAGGGTTTAGAACATATCTAAAGCTTTCAATCTGCTGTCCCATAAGAGTCACTTAATCTTCAATTTCTTCTTCATTAAGCCTCGGCCATGGCGAGAGTCAGTGCTGCAATAAACCAACCAACCATCTTCATTAAGCCATACTGTGCTATTACCAAGTATAGTTAGGAGACAAAAGCTATATTAGACTGAACAGAGAGTATTAAAAAGAGATCTCTTACTGTTGCTGGGCTCTCTCCAACAAGAGGCTGATGTAGCACTAACTCACCTGCAGTTCATGGAATTCCCTGTCCTTCCAGAAATAAAGCTGTAGTTTCTTCTTTACTGCCACACACATCCTCAGCACCTCCTCCCCAGTATTAGGGTGCTGTGAAAACAGACACCACCATATGTATCAGTGCTAAAAGCTACATAAGACAGAGGAGGACCACAGTTCTAACCCTGTAACACAAGTGACCAAAGAGCAAAGTCACACATATAGGCTCAAAAATGTTTCTAATGAGTCATGCATCAGTGATTTTCCCCTGGTCCAAACCCAATGGGTTGTCATACAAGGTGATTAACTTGGCATGAGAAATACCAAATTCTTTTGTGAAATACCAAATTCAAGATCAGTTAAGATGTACAATTGGGTGGGATTCTAATTAAAAATATTAGCACTAGTGAACTACCAGGATAACAGCCCTTTTCAATAACTCTACAAAGGAAAGCGTTTGAACAGTAGAGGGGCACTACCTTAAAACTCCCCAGATAGCAAATGAGGTTGTGAGTGGTAGAAGAGAGCCACAAGAGTCGATAGATCAATGTAGTTGGATAAAAGATCAACAGATCCTCAAAGAAAATTGTAGAGGTTGGCTCAGCTACCCATGCACAGTTCTCAGACACGATCTGGCCCACTGTTATCACCAATAGAAAGGCAGCTTTCAGAGGAAGGCAGTTAGGGAAAGAAGTTGTAGTTCCTTTAACCACTTAATACCCAAGATGGGGAGGTTTTCTGTTGGAGAAACTTTATTGCAGCCCAATTGTCAGGCATAATGGGCAAGACTGTTCGGAGTTTTGGAGTAAGGTGCCATCAATATGCTGACAGTCCACTCTCTCTCCTTTTCATCTGACCCAGGTCCTGCAGTCTTGGTGCTTACCCAGTGCCTGGCTGCCATTGGGGACTGGATGCAGGCGAGCCGACTGAAGCTGAATCCATACAAAACCAAGCTGGTAACGGTTGGCCGACTATGTGACTTGGGAGACGTAGGGACTGGACCCCTGTTATTGATGGGTCACTCAGCCTCCTTTGGTCACTCATGTTCGCAGTCTTGGGGTGCTCTTGAATCCACTGCTGTGCATGGATTGTCAGGCTGCAGCAGCGGCCAGGAGTGCCTTTCACCAATCCCATCTGGTGTGAAGGCTGCGACCGTTTCTATCAGATTTGGATTTGGCCACCATCATCCATGCCTGCATAACCTTGAGGCTAGACTACTCCAGCGGTCTCTATGTGGGGCTGCCCTTGAAGACTATTTGGAAGCTAAAGTTAGTGCAGAACACAGCGGTCTGGGGGGTTTTTTGTTTTTTTTTGGGGTGGGTGGGTTATTACACTGGTGCGCCAGGGTCTACACTGGTTGCCAATAGGTTTCTGGGCACAATTCAAGGTGCTGGTTTTAACCTGTAAAGCCCTAAATGGCTTGGAGCCCAAGTATCTGAACGACTGCCTCCTCTCTTATGTCCCTTCATGGCACCCGAGTTCAGCTGGGGACGTCTTGCAAGTGCCATCTCCCTGTGATGTTTTTATGACTAGGGCGTGCAGGGAGGCATTCTCGGTAGCTGTCCCACGATTACGGAACTCCCTCCCCTTGGAGGTCTTCCTAAGCCCAAGCCTGTTCATCTTCCGGAACTGACGTAAGGTCTTTTTATTTGGCCAGTCATTTGGCAGGCACGGATAGGGTGGGAGGTGTAGGGGTGGGGTATCGGGTTTGTTTTTACTGATTTTAATGGCGTTTTATTTTGTTTTTATTATTGTAAGCCACCCTGAGCCTCTGCGGGAAGAGTGGCATAGAAATATTAATAAATCAAATAAATACTGAGCAACCAAAAACATCCTGTGAAATCTGTCCTCAAGTAATGCAAAACTGTTTAATATACTAGGCCCCCATGACAATATAAAAGTCAGTTCTTGTTCGAAGACACTGTCCAAACACTTGAAATATTAAGTTGTCTGCACTTACCAGTAAATCACAGGTGAAAAGAGATGCACCCTTTGCCTTGGAGACTGTTGTGATTTGTTGAAACGTCAACAGGTCATGGACATATATGTTGTTTTCTGTTTGGAACAGAATTCCTTAGTTTCAATTATTTTTAAGATGCAACTATTTTGTAATTCAAACAAACTTTCTCAAACACTGCACAAACAAACAGACACATTTAGAGGTGCAAGACTTAAGGATCGAGTACGTTTTCAGGTACAATCTGAAGACAAAAATCAATAGCATAGATATATAAGACGGCTGTTAGTGTGCAGAACAGAAGACACACTAACAGTAGCAAGATTGCAAAAGTGAACTGAGGAGCGTAAACAAGACTAGAGAGTATGGGAGGGCACATAGGGAGCACAAGCCAGAACAAATTCATAATTAAAGTTTTTGCAAATGAAGGTAATTTCGAATTAGCTCTTGAATTAATGAATAATCAGTACATTTGGGCAAGTGTGAGGTGGTCAAGCTTTCATGCTCACAAGAGTGCAGGCAGGAGCATTCTACACATGCTGGAGAGCTGGTACTTGGAGGTTATTAAAAAGAATTGCAACACAACTAAAATAGGCACGAAATCTTGTTCAGCCAAGTAACTCAATTAATTGATCCTTGTACCAAAATAAAATTAGCTGAATACCAACACACATTTGTTCCACTTACCTAACAAGCTGACCAGAATTTTAAATTGGGGAACAACATGAATCTGAAAAAAGATAATTCTATTAAAATAACTTCCTTTGGTCCCAGCTAGAAATTCTATTAATCTATGCAAATAGTTCTAATTACTCAAACAAGAAAATCAAAACAGGACTGCAGTTATTTTATGCGAAGCATTCCTCAGGCTATTTACAAAATGTATTGATTTACTGATTATCATTATTATTGTGTTTTTTAATTAATGTTTGATGTTTATTTGATGTTTTATTGTTGTTGTACGCCACCCCGCATCCCCTTCTGGGGAGAGGAGGGGAGAGAACAAATAAAAATAAAATTTCCACCTCTACCTCAGAAATATCTGAAATTTAGCATTTATGGTTTGTAATTAGATTTAGATTAATTATTCCCGCAAGTAGGTTTAGGAACTGGAGTAGCTCTGTACTTGTCATCCTCTTTTACTACTGTTTAAGAGATGCTTGCATACTGATTGCCTAGAATCCTTTCTAATAAATTTAAACCTTGTTTTTCGCATGATTGAGCAAAAACCTATACCAATTATATTTAAAAGATATTCTGCTGCAATGCAATCAGTATGAAAACATCTCTAAAACAGTAATAAAAGAGGATGGCGAGTACAGAGCTACTCCAATTCCTAAACCTACTTGCAGGAATAATACATGAAATTCTACAACATTTTTCATTCAAGGATCCTTTATATTCATTAATTCTCTCATTTATATATAGGGACCCATGTTTACTAGGGATGGGAAGATTAGGATCGTCCGATTTTGAACAAACTTGAACGATTCTTATTGATCCGATCCTACCAAGGGATACAATCTCCCATTGGATCCCCCACTGAGGATCTATTTAAGCTACTGCTTTCAGCTTGTGCCAATTTCATCCTGCACCCAGTTGTCTTCCGCAGACCCCTACCAGCCAGCACTCGCCTCCCCCAGACACCTGCCAGCCCACCCCAGCACCTGCCACAGCAGCGCTACTGAGGTGAGCAGGCACTCGGGCACAGCAGGAGTCCAAGGGAAGCAGGCGGGCTGCGCAGGGGTGGGAAAGGGGGGTAGTTGCTCACTTAATCTAATTTTTTTCCTAAACTTCATCCAAACCAGCAATGAGCAGCACATTTTGGAAAATGGCAGCCAGTTTGCACATACTCAGCCGGCAGCAGGGCACGTGCAGACAGACTGCCATTTTCCAAATGGCACCAACGCATGCACAGAATGGCCATAGTGGCCATTTTGCGCATACACAACGGATATTCTCTGTGTTAGGGTGTTTTCAGACATGACACTAAGCCCAGTTTAACCACACTTGAACATTTCTTATGCATGTTGCAAGGCTGCATAGGACACCAATACACCCCTGCAACATGCATAAGAAACATTCTAGTGTGGTTAAACTGGGGTTAGCATCATGTCTGAAAACACCCGTAGTTTCACTTTCTACCCGGGTCGCCGGTTCGGACGGAGCCTAGGAAAAAAGTAAGCAACTGCACTCCTATTGACTCCTGCGCAGTCCCTCTACCTCCACCTCCCCCGGACTCCTGCCCAGCACCTGGGCAGGGCAGGGAGATAGAGCTGGGGGAAGACATTGGATTTAGGCTTATACTGCTCAGAATCGGACACAATTTTTAACAATACGATCTAAAATCTGACCTGAAATCCGGTCGGTCTAAATCTAAACCGATCCCAAACTTAAATACGATTTCCCATCCCCATTGTTTACTGCACCACTGTTATTTGTGCTGCTTTTCTTGGTGTCAGCTGAGCTCCACAGTGATAAGATGATTAGCTTCAATAGCTTTTTAAAGGCCTCTATGCTTTTCAAATGGCCATGGAACTGAGCTCTGCTGCGATAAGGTGATAAGATGTAATTACTTCTTAAAGGACTCCTTTGTTGTTGCTGTGGAGGGAGAGGTTCCCTGCTCTGTTTGGAAACAATGCTCCCCCTTGCTGTTCTTGCCTGAAAAAGGACAACCTCAGCTCTGCAGACTGCACAGAAGCTGCTGTAGTTCACCACACTTCCTGCTGAGGAGGAAGAGCTCATAGGCAACCTGCATCCCATATTACAAACCCCGCACATGCTTTGCCTCCCAGATTCTTTCCCGGAAGCAAATGATGCGCGGACAGTAACATGGTAAAGCGCTCTGAGACTTGAAGTACAGAAAATCTAAATGATTTTTTCGAAGCAGCAGAAATTCTGAGAGACAAGAACTAAGAGTCCCAAATCCCAAGAATCTGCTTGAAACAAAACACTCTTCCACTGTAGGATCAAGGATATAAATGAGATCATAATTACGCCAGTCTCAGCCACTCCAAGTAAAAGTTTACCCTACAGAAAAGCTTCCTAGGCTCCATTCCAGACCAACACATTGCATTTTACACCCACTTAGCTGAAACACACTGGCAATTTTCTTAGTGTGAACACGTGCCATAGCCTACCTGCTGAATCTTTCTTGAGAAGTTCTTATTGGATTTCTCTAGTGTCACTTCAAACCTGTTGCAACCTACCAAGCAGAGATTTAAAAAAGAGATCCAATTAGACTACAAATGCCTTTAATTTACCACGACATCAGCCCTTATACTAAGTACAACCTACAAAGTCACATTATCATTCTGGGGGAGTCGAGAGTATCTTAGGTCCACCTGCAGACTAAAGAAGTTGTGAGATTTAACTTCACATAGTCAGCAAGTCTGAAGACCCCACCATTAGCCATCTTTGCTTATCACCTAAGATCCTAAAGAGATTTAACAAAGTATTTCAAAACACGATTGACATCCCCATAGCACCTTTTATCTAAGCCAAATATCAGCTACTCAAAACTTTAGGGAGTATTTCAATGCAAAAAGGACAAAGAATAAATCACTTCATCACAAGGATTTAAAGGAGTTTTATGGATACAAACTTACAGATGCTTTCTGATGACGTAACCTCTCCTGGTGTTGATGCAATAAGGGGGACAAATTTACCAAGTGAGACAAAAGCAACTCAAGTCTAGCACAATTTGACTGGAACAGACTGCCTACAGAGACTGGGAAAACTAAGCTGGAATTCAGTCTTAGGGGTCCAACAGGCTACTGAGGAGAACAGCCTCCCTCCAAAAGCTGGGACATTTGAGGGTCAGGTGAGCCAGACCCTGCCTCTTTTCCTTTTCAATTCTGTATGAGCTTGAAGCATGGTTAGTCTAGATCTATATACACTGCATCATAGTTGGTAGCTAATCAGAAATGAAGATGCGTACACTGCAAGTTATTTTATATACAATCCTAAAAAACAATAGAGCTGTATATGGAATTCCTAATCCAACAGTTATATGTGACTTACTCCAAGGAGAGAGAGGAAAAGAAGTATAGGTTCAACAGTCTAGGTTAAGAGTGTGAACCATTTGATTTTCATGATGACATGACACTAGAGGACCTGTGCTTTTAACGTATGTTCTCCGATTATTTCATGGCAATTTCACCTATCTGCTAATGAAGTTATGAGTTAGATTTCCTTGGTTATTGACTACTAGCAGATTGCTCAAGTTCCAACCAAGGATAACAATGTCTTCATACATATATTTGACTAGTTTGCTTCAAAGTTTAAGTATTTAGTATAAACTCTGGGGGGAACCCTGCAGAAAAGGTTCCTTTTTAAACTAATCAGTAAATTCAAAGATACCGTTACCCATGTGTAAAACTGGATGCACAGCAATGGCTCTACATAAACTACATTTATTAAACTGTAGACGACAAGGTCTGGCATTTAGGATACCATGATAATGTTCTCAAGTCACTAAAGTCCTGGAAGTGAGACACTACCACAATTGTACACAGAAGCTTAGTTTCTACTTGCAAGCTCACCTATTTCCTTCCTAATTCTGTACAGCAAGAGATGCCCTTGTTTGGTCCCAACGAGAAGCCATTCTTCTGCAAAAACAAAAAATAAAAGTTTGAAAAGTTCCAATAAGATCCTACCTCCTCCAGCTAAACCAGGGGTGAGGAACCTTTTCTCTCCTGGAGGTCGCTTTGAAAATTAGTACAAGCTCTAAGGGCCACACAGAAGTTGGTGTGGGCCAGATCTGTGGAGGGTCCAGATCTGTGTCCTGGATCTCTCTCCTATCCTTGGGCATTTTCAGACATGATGATGGCAAAGTGTAGAAATCCATGCTAAGCAAGGAAATCCATGCTGTCATCATAGCTGAAGGCAGCAGCCAGATTTTGGCCCAGAATGGAACCCGGGTTTGCATGAGCTGCAGCGGTGCTTAGTACGGGCTGTTCCTCAGGACCCTCCCCAAGGAACAGCCCGTGCAACCAACACCAGATTGGTGTAAAGCAGGACATCACATTTGATGGCCCGCTTACTCATACCCTGGTCCGAGTCCACAGTGCTTCCATGCAGCCACAGCAGCCTCATGGAAGATTTAGAACACATTAGGCAGATTTCACCTAGAATGACTCATTGTTTTCCTGGAGTACTTGAATGTGTAGAGAAACCCATTTCCAAGAATTAAGAGGCAGCAAAAAAACATAACACTGATATAACACACTACTTATGCACAATGAATTAAAAGGACAAGTTAACTACACACACTGTAAATCATCAAGGGACCCAAGATCTAGTAGCAACTGCAAATTTTTCTACCCTTAGGAAGGCATGTGGATATTGGTGGTCTTCAGAGATGCAGTAAGAAACTGTTCAGTGACTCACCAGCTGAAGAGTACATAAGAACATAAGTAGTGCCATATTGGATCAGGTCAATAATGGTCCATCAAGCCCAGCATCCTGTTTCAGACAATGGCCAATCTCGGTTGCTTAAAGTACCCCCCAACAGGTCACAATGGGGAGATCCATTCCCTGTTGTTCGCACCCAGCTCCTGACAGTAAGAAGGTACACTCCCCAAACCTACCTGGCTAATAGCTGCTAATGAGCCTATCCTCCAGAAACTTGTCCAACCCTTTCTTAAACCCAGGAATACTACTGGCCTTGACCACATTGTCTGGCAACAAATTCCACAACTTAATTGAGTGAAAAAATATTTTATTTTATTTGTTTTAAATCTGCTACCTGATTGTTTTACAGAGCGTCCCCTAGTTCTAGTACTATTTGAGAGGGTAAATAACTGTTCCCTATTAACTTGTTCCACACCACACATGATTTTATAAGCTTCTATCATATCCCTTCTCAGTCATCTCTTCCCCAAGCAGCTTTAAACCTGTGTTTTCTTGGTTCTGTTTTGCACAGGACTACACAAGAGCATAACATAGCTAACTGCTTGCAAGCCTGAGCCAGTTTGTTTTGGAAATGGAATTTTGGTTTAGTTAAGTTGGTGTAAATGGAGCACTCATTTTCAAGGAGGTTTCTGTCTCAACACCTTAGCTGACTCAGAGACAGTCACAGTGGGGACAGGACAAATTAAGAGGTCGCATTTGAGAAATTAAACTGAATATATAATCCCTGTACTGCATTTATGAAGCCTGAATGACCTGTGAAGAACACCTCGAAACTCGCCTAAGGTAAAATGAATATGTTTAATTCAAAATGGGTTTGGCATACATTTACTGTTATCTTGTCACATCTTTAATGGGATTTATATAGAAAAATTTGCCTTGGGATGAGGAGTCTAAGCGCTGGTCATGGAGCCTGGAACAAGTGGATTCTATTCTGCACACCAGCAACAACTCCCTGTCCAGTCCTGAGCAAATCACCTCATCCTTCCCCAACTATAGAACAATTAGACTTTGGGTAAAAACAGACACGAGGCCAGTGTGGAGGCTCCCCAACCCAGGGCAGGAAACAGTGGCGGCCACTCTCCAGGTCAGCAGGCGGCACTGAACAAATGTGTCATCGCTGGGAGAGTCATCCCATCACCTACACAACCCAGGTAGGAGTCACAACAGACTGGGCTGCAACAGACGTGCGGGTGACTTGCCTCACCCCACCCACCCCATGATGGGTAGTCATAGCACCCGATCGTGGTGGCCCCCGTCCTGCGGTGGAGATGGTAGAGCCAAACAGATGCGTTGGGCGGCCCCTGGCCTGGAACAGACACCCAGGATCTTCTGGGGGATGCATTCCAGACCAGCCGTCTAACCAGCCCCGGGAAATCCCGGGGTAACATCTGACAGTGGGGAAACAGACATGCAGGTAAGTCCCCGGACCAGGCAGGCCATAGCGTGTAACCATCACGACTTTTTTTATCCATTTTGGACGGCCAGACAGAAGAAAGCTGGGGATATAAGTTACCGTAGGGATCGTCAAGCTGCTTCACCAGCTAAACCCTATTTATGCCAATCGGGCTTGTGCCAACAGTGCACATTTGAGGATCAAGCAGTTAATAATTGCAAAGAACTTTGTATTCAGAAAGCACCATATACCTTGCATTTGGAGGTAGCACTTGCAAATGTCTTTTTGCATCCTGGGATTTTAAGCCTTACTTCGTTCCATAGACTGAACACATTTATTTATTGCCTAACTGAGCTATTGTAGCCTGTAGATTTAAAACATTACATACTTTACAAAAAAATAATAATTAAGTGTTTCGTAAAACTTGAAGATGAAATGTGGTATATAACCAAGAAACCATTGCCTAGTTTGTTTACAGTACAAATAAAATGAGTACCAAAAAAAGCCCCTAAAGTTTGAGAGAGTTCTGAAAAAGATGAATTAGTACCACATATCAAATCCCTTAATCTGTAAAAGGAAGCTCCCTCATTCCAAATGCCCTTGCTTCAGAAAGGGAAAAAAAAACCTGTAACAAACACCAAAGTAAGAAGCCTCTCAGAATGTTCCAAAACAGGTTTTCTGGATATATCATGATTTTAAGATTTCAAACTGTCAATATTCCTGGACTAAACTGTCCATACACCTTGAGTCTCACCAGACTAGTTTTTGTGGGGAAAAACCATGCAAAAATATGCAAGATTTTTTGTAGATATTTCCAAGTCTGTTTTCCATTAAAACAATATCTAATCTGCTCACTGACTTTAAGTATTAGAAAATATGTAAGCATATGAAGTGCCAGGCAGAGCACAGGCATAAATGCAGTCTACCACCAAGATATTGCTAATATTGCTAATATCAAGGGGCTATGAAGTAAGCACCCCACATTCTGTGAAAACCATAGCTTTGGAGTGAGGTAGTGAGGAAATAATTTTATTACAAGTTTTAGATATGAAACACAAGGTAGTTTACAAAGTCAATCCACAAGATACTGCCTGGATGATACTGCCTGGATGACACTTCCTTATAGGTTATATATTTCTTTTCTCTCCGCCTCCCAAAGGGTACTCTCACAATTAAGCTGTGTGTATAACTTCCTCCAAGCTGCAGCTTTCTTCCCACACCCACTCAAGGGTTGATGGATAATAGCAAATCCCATTTGAGCCAAATCCTACTTTAAACAACGCTTCTCGCCTTTTTGGCTGGGACGGAAGCTGCAGAACTGCAATAAGTGAAGGAAGTTGGGGCTCTCAACAGGACGGGGAAGGGCGGAATAAGTATGGGAGCCTCACAGGGCGCAGGAGCAGCGACGACGGACCATGACCAAACCTTGAGGCTCCCGCGACAGAGACCCGGGGGAGGTTCTGTCCTAGCCTGCCCTGCTGCCTTGATGCTTGGGGCCATCACCTGGGCCTTGAAACTTCCCTAGGGTGACACGGGGGGAGTGAAGGGTCTCGCCAAAGGGAAACAGCGGTTTGCGGCAGCTTCCCTCGGTGCCCCCCCAAACTCGGTCTCCGCAGCCTCTGCCCAGCCCCACTCACCCCAGGCCGCCAGACAGTCTATCTGCAGCGGCAGCTTCTCCAAGATCGGCACCGGCTCGAAGGCGTCGTGCATGATGGCGAGGAGCCGCTCACTGCCGGGCAGGACACGGCTGCTCCCTTCGGCCCATACACGACCCACCGCGGGGGTGACAGCCCGGCCAGACTTTTCCCAGCGGCCCCAGCGCCTTCCGCTTCCGCGGCCTGGCTCCTCCCCGAACAAGGCTCCTCCTTCTGGAGCCCCCTGGAGAGGATTCCCCCCTTGAGAACAGGGCCCCTGTTTGGCCCAAGCCGCGCGAAGACTAGGCCGCTGTACGCTTTACTTACCGCTGCCGCCCACCCGCTTCTCCAAAGACACCCCATGCCCAACCACTCTCCCCCAACCGCCTTTATTCCGACCCTCCCACTCCCCCTAGACGCTGTTATTTTGATCTGCCAAGCCTACATTTCCTTAGCACTTCCCCCGCCACTTTGCAGCGCTTGAATGCAACTCCCCTTATTTTCTGATGACAGTCCTCATAGGAAAGCTTTCCTTGTTTCAAGTCCCTAAAATATAGGGCGTCTGGTACCCTTACTCCCCCACATGTATTTTTTATTTATTTATTTGCCCTAAAGTCAGCAGCAGCCACCATATATACCAAGTAGATTGCATAGCTGTGAAGCAAACAAGTCAAGTACAAACCCCCGCAGAAATTACAAAGGCTGTTGAGTCAGGAATCCACAAAGGGCAGCGCTGGGAGCAGTGCAGGGCTTAATTTGTATTGGGAGGCAGCAGGGCTCAGCCCCAGCAATGATATTCAAAGCGGGAGGCTGAGCGATAGAAAATGTTCCCAGTAGGAGCCTGCACCCCAAACTATGAAAGACCAGGAAAAGGCCAAAATTGGCCATTTTGGGGGTCTGAAATGAAAGCCAGAAAAAACTTGCATGGTTTATTTGGTTTTCATTTACTTTCCTGCCCCACCTTCTGCACAAGCCATAGTATCACTTAAGGCCTCATTCACATCAGCAGTGGCGGCAGAGAGAGTGGCAAGGGAAGAGGACACAAAATCCTGCCCTGACATGCGCGAGAGAAGCCGCGGCAGATCCCCGTTCGCACCAGCTCTTTTCCTGTCATCCGGCTCCTCCCCGCTGTCAAGTCTTCTCTCACCTCTCTCTCTGCTGCCACCTCTGCGATTGCAGCCTCAATTTTAAGAACTCCTGTTTTATATTCAGCTGTAGAAAGGCAGGCTAATCTAGTGGTTGGGTTGTAAGCTGGAAAACAATTCATTTCCAAATTCTAGGCCAGAAGGTGTGTGGCTTCCATCTCAGCCATTAATTTTTTTTAAATGGGAGAAAACAGGCACTAGTTCCCAGTGTAAAAAACTTGTGTAAGTATAGACAAGCTCCCCCTAATTGATTTAACCCAAGAAATATAAAGGCCAGTTGTTCAGTAATTTCCCCCCTGTATGATACTCTTCTATCATTCCAAAGCCAACGCCTCAGCCTCTTCCTTAAGTCCAGAAATTCAAAGGGGACCAAGGAAGATGGAGGCTGTGTGAAATGGTGGTGTGGATCTTCTCCTAAGAAGAATGTTTAACAGTTATCTTTATTAAAGGTGACATATGCTTTCCTTTTGCCGGTGCCCTTCTCCTTCCCTGCTAGACCATTGCAAAGCACTGGCATTAAATGAGGCTGACGTACCCAGCCTGACTCACCTCATCTCTAGAAAGCTTAAGAAAGGTACTCAAGTGGTCTGGTAGGAAACACACCCCTGCTTGCTACAGGCCTGCAAAGCTTCCTGCCATAAGTTTATAGTATAAGTGAATGAAATTTCAGTGATAGATGCAGTTCCATAGCGTATCTGTGGCACAGTGCTGCATCTAGGAAAGATCATGGGCCACTACCTAACAGAAAAATATTTGACTGGTAGACATGCTGACTTGCCCGTTAGAAAAAGAGAAACCTTACCATAAATCAGGGCTGTATAACTGACAGCCTGTGGGTTAGATCCAGCATAGAAACTTAAGGACAGAGGTTGGACAGCCCTGTCAATATTTTATGTTCAATTAAAACACAGATCTTCACAAGGTAGGGCTCCTTGTTGTGTAAGGCCTGCTTCTGTTACACATCTATTGTGGGCAAGGAATTGGAAGAACGGTTACAAATCAATGTGACGGAGGATGTTCTAGGGTAAATTGGCAAACTGAATACTAACAAGTCACCAGGGCCAGATGGCATTCACCCCACAGTTCTGAAGGAACTCAAATATGAAATCACAGACCTACTGTTAGTAATTTGTTCACCTATAAAGCTCTTCACAACCTTGCTCCCCCCTACCTCTCTGCACTTATCGCCCTCCATACTCCAGCCCGTGCACTTCGCTCCTCCTCTGTTCCCTCTCTCGCCCTTCCAC
>QEPC01009912.1:4801396-4827457 GCA_003113815.1 Sphenodon punctatus | reverse complement strand
AAATACCAACAGGCAAGGGAGCTGTAGTTATGAAAACATGTATTCAAAATCACACACACACTAGATGTGTGGTTGTAATTAAAACAGCCAATTCTAGAATGGCTTTAACATTTAGACAAGTCAACATCATAAAGACTGAGATTCGCCCTAGACATTTTGGTGCTTCAATTTCCAAGGCATCTAACTACTACTTGTATATCACAGATACTCACACATCAGTCACTGAGGAAGGAACATTCTCTTCTACCCACTTTAGATCATCTTCCTGCTAGAAAGAGACAAAAACAGAGGAACAAGATACTGAAGCAGTTTGAAAATGGATGCATGTTTCTTCTAGCCTATTTGAGAAACAGTCACATTTAATAAAGAGTACGCTTAATTTTCTATGGTGTTTTTTGCTGACTTATGATTTACCAGATTATTAAGTCTCTGTCTTTTGTGTATATTCTTCCAACATATCCATTAGACATCCACCTTTGCTATATTCTTTGACAGTCCATGAAATCGGTACATAGGGTGTTAACATACATACACAATAGTGGATTGAAGAACATAAGTAGTGCCATACTGGGTCAGATCAATGGTCCATCAAACCCAACATCCTGTGTCTGACAGTGGTGACACTTGGTCAGGTCAAAAAATTACCCAACCGGGTATAATGGAGTGATCCATTCCTTGCTGTTCACTCCCAGCTCCCATCAGTGATTACATCTCCCAACCCACTTGGCTAACGGCCATTAATAGACCTATCCTCCAAAAATATATCCAATCCATTTTTAAACCCACCTATGGTACTGACCAGTTACTGGTACTGGCCTTCCTAGTTTCAGGAAATAACCCCTAATCCTACTATTTGAGAGGGTAAATGACTCCCTATTTACTCATTCCACACCACTCACGATTTTATAAACTTCCATCATATCCCCTCTGTCGTCTCCTCTCCAAGCTACAGAGCTCTAACCTATCAAGCCTCTCCTCATACAGAAGCTATTCCATATCTTTGATCATTTTTTATGCCCTTCTCTACCTTTTCCAGTTCTACTATTACCTTCTTTGAGATGGGGTGACCAGAACTGCACGCAGTACTTAAGGTGTGATTGTTGAGAGCCGCCCCGAGCTGCTATTATGAGCAGGAGGGAGCGGGCTATAAATGAAGTATCATAGATTTAATTAGTAGATATTTTCTGTTTTATTCCCTATCCCTTTCCAAATAACTCCTAACATTTTGTTTGACCTTTTGACACACTGAGCAGAAGTTTCAAATAAATTGTCCACAATGACTCCAAGGTGCTTTCCTCAGGGGTAACACCCAATTAAGAACCCACCATTGTGTATGCATATTTAGGATTATTCTTCCCTATGTGCATCACTTTGCACTCGTAAACACTGAATTTCATCTGCCATTTAGTTGCCTTGTCACTCAGTCTTGCAAGATCATCTTACAGTTCTTCACAGTCCACCCTGGTCCTAACTAGCCTGAATAACTTTGTGTCATCTGTACATTTGTTCTTGATACAAAACTTCTACTTCAGTGGATGGCCAATTGCGTGACCTGTCAATACTGGGCTTAGCCTTTACTTGTACAGCATGGCCAAGATGAGAAATGCATACTCACACTTTTGCTCACTTTAGTATTTCCATTTGGTTCTTGTTTTGTACTTCTCATTTTCATTCCTTCTGCATGGGGAAAGAACATGACAGTTTAATTATGTATATCTCTTGGGAATCTTATATGTTGATTAAGTTACGTCTCAAACCACAGATCACTCAATGACTTGCAGGGGGAGAAATTAAAAAGAACAGGCCCTTTTCAAAGTTCAAGGACAGCACTAATTTGAAAACCTTTGCACTTCATTGAACAACTGTCATTACTAGAACACAGTAAGATTAGAGGAAAACAACATCTATATTGCTTCCGTTCACTTCTAAATTTGTCAGCACTTGGTATGCAATTCATTTCACTGCTTCCCTTATATATTCAGTTTTCCCTTTTACAATTGGTCTCTCACGTGAGGTTTTCCCCCCCGTTTTTAAGTAAAACCACAAACTGGAAGAATGACCCAAGGACTGCTTTCCCTTTTATACTTTGCCACTATAGTTGCACCCCACCTTAGCATTTGCTTTTAAAACACAAGCTTAAAAGGGGGTGCAATCAATTTTAAAAATAAATAAATAAATCACATTTCTACATGACCAGCTACTACTCTTGGCACAAGCATGAACTAAATTACTGGAGAGACAGAGTGCATTTCTGTTTTTTTAACTTAATAGCTTTTTGCATGAATGTAGTCAGTTTGTGTTTAGTCACTTCCGCGGGTTTCTGATTCACCAAACTCCAACCAAGCCAGTAAACAAGACAGCCAAAACTCAACATGGAGTAGAGGTATATGTACAGACAGATGAGATTTGTTGCATCATGCTCAGACCTACCAAAGCCTCTCCCACACAACCCACCTCTTCCTCTAAATACAACCAGGGGAAAATATCTATGTTTTAACTGAAAATTAAAAGTCTAAAAAGTTAAGTTAATTATCCCATTAATTGAGAAAAAAAAGAGAAGTCCTAGATAAGAGCAAGTGGTGGGGAGGGTGGTCAGGGGATTGGTAATAAAAGTTTTTCACCATGAATATATCTTTCCAAATCTCATTGGGAAATCAGTACTGTCTGAAAAGACTCCACCATCCAAAGGCTGGGGGTCTATGTGGAACAACTTGTTGGCCCCAGTCCAGTTCTCAGCAGACAAACAGTGAATGTCACCAGACTGCCATTACTTAGCAGCTTTGTTTGAAAGTTTAAGATGAGAAGTTGAGAAATGAACAGGCCATGTAGAAATTGAAGGCAGCAGCGGTGGGGTTCCTCCACTAGCTCAAAGTTGAGGCCCATGAGAGACAGTATAGAAGAGTTTGCACTGCTGGTCCCTGGGTTTGTCTGTACAGTCCACAGCTATCAATTCAGCACTAAGGTTTCACACAAGTCAAAAAGGATCCTATTCCTACCAAAGCTTTCCTTCAGCATGGGCTCTTTCTGTTCATCATCATCCTCTTCCTCAGACAGGGGTGAAAAGGCAAACCTTTGAGAAGAAGAAAATTTAAAGTATCATGAGAATATTACAGAATTCCAAACAACGTTTTGCTAAAGGTTTCTTTTCTTATGTGTGCGTTGGCTATTTTGCACAGTCCAGCTAGATTTATGATCACAAGACATTAAAGCCACTCCCCTTTTGAAATAAATCTCACAACGGAGAGGCTATGCAGCGCTACAAACACCGCTTCCTCTTTCTCAGATCAGGAGGGAGATCATCATCCACTTCACCTTCCTCCCAAATCCTGTACAAATGTACACAGACCAAAAACCAGGCAGACCAGTTATACTACAAGTAGCACAATAGAACTGCTGGAAATGTTTTGCTTGCATAATCCCACATGGCATGCCTATCAACATCATTTTATAGAAGCTAAGAAATGCTAAACCTTTGGTTATTGGCCGACGGCCTCCAGAGAACCATGATGACAAAAAGGATCATAGAGAACAACAACCGCCAGATGGCATCATCCACCCACAGCTCCTGCCAATCCTGTCAAAAGCAAGAAAATCAAAAGAGTGAAAGATGCTAGAAAGAGAACCTGTTTTCTTCATCTTCTTTCCATAGATGAGCTACAAACACATTCAAGGAACAATCAGGCCGAGATTCTGTACCAAAAAGCTTTCCAGCTGGGTGCAGCCCACTAATACTTCATGTGTGCCAATGTGCATAAAATAAAGATTCCCAAGAGAGAGTCTATTTTTTGGCTTTCTCCATGTTCATTCACTTTCAAATCCTAATAAAAAGAGAACACTGATCAGAGAAGCCACTTGGGTAAAAGATGCAAACTCACCGACTGACAGTCCACCAGCCTGAACTTCATGGTGGTCCAGATGATAAAAACAATAGATGCTGAAAATTGAAAACAACACTTGGTACAAGAATTTTAAGTCATAGTCTAATGCAGAAGTCCAAAGTTTCTCTGTCTTGAGTTATTTTTTAGCCTTTTAGTACCATGACAGCTATCATACCTGGGAGCATGAATACACTTGTGTTGGATGTTAGCTGGCATGCATTTGGCCACATATGTAGTGCAAGTGAATAAAAAATTTTTTATCATCACTTGCTCTTTTAAACAGAGAAAAAAAAATGTATGGACATTTCTTTTTAAAGAACCACTCTGCTTTTACAATTCCATCCATGGATGGAGAAAGTTTTGGGAGTGTCAGAGGACACCCCCAACACCGGAGAATCATGGAAAAATCACAACACCCCCATGCAACAACTACACTGAGACTGCACCTCTAGAGGCAGCTATTTCCCATTTTTTCAGCAGACTTCTGCATGGAAATTTACCAACAACAAAACATGAGGATCTATAGCATGGGGAGAAGGGACTTGGAATGAAAAGCAGTTGCATGCACTATTATATATACAGCGCACCCTGATTATAAAGTGGTATGCACTCCATAAGAGCACTATTTAGGTTATAATGTGGGGCAGGAATAGTTCCCAGCATCTTTAAATCAGTATCGTATTTCAGAGCAGGCAGAGGAATGTCTCCATCTGCCTTTGCACAGTACCAATTTAAAATGTTGGGAGTCATGCTGTGGGGGTAGAGAAGCACTAAAAGAGTGGGGAGTGAAAGGAAAGCCTAAATCCATGCTTTTATCACCTCTCAGTTAGACTACTGTAACATGCTCTATGTGGGGCTACCTATGGTGACGGCTCGGAAGCTGCAGCTGGTGCAGAATGCGGCGACCTGGCTTTTGGTGGGGCTGGGTCACCGGGAGCACATTACACCAGTGCTCCGATCTCTGCACTGGCTGCCAATAGTCTTCTGGGCCCGATTCAAAGTGTTGGTTTTGACCTATAAAGCCTTACANTACATGGTCTGGGCCCTGCTTATTTGCAAGACCGCCTCACTCCCCGGGTTCTGGACTGGCCCCTGCGGTCATCTGGGGGTGCCCTGTTGGAGGTCCCTCGGGTCTCCCGGGGGGCCACGCGGGACAGGGCGTTCTCAGTGGCCACGCCGCACCTCTGGAATTCCCTCCCCGTGGGGGCCCATCTAGCCCCGAACCTCCCAGTTTTCCATAGGAAATGTAAGACCTGGCTGTTCCGTCAGGTGTTTGACGAGGGAGAAGGGAGGAGGTAGGGGTTAGTTAGGGGGTTTTTTTCTCCTCATTTTTACTATTATTATTGTTATGTGATGTTTTTATATATTTTATTGTATTTTATTGATTCTGACTTTGTTAGCTGCCCCGGGCTGCCTGGCAGGAGGGGCGGGGTATAATTTTTTAAAATAAATAAATATACTGAAGGGAGCAGCAGGAAACTGGTGCCTTAGGCTCTGCTTTAATTCCCGATTCTCACTTAGTGCTGATTGTTCTATTCACTCAGGAGTGGCAGGCTACGGCATCAAAACAATGAACTATGACGTTCCTTAGTTGCATTCATAATGAGCTGCCTTAAAGAACAGCTTCAGTGAATTATGCCAGCTCCATAACAACTGAAAAGCGAGGACTGAATTTCGAAGCTCACCTGCTACTGCCAAGATGAGAGTGTTGGTGAAGTGCCGGTAAAGAGAAAGCTTCACAACATTCCTTCGAAGTTTCAACAACTTCATAGTTTGAGTCAAACTGATGAATATGTATTGTAAGTCAAAGAAAGCAAGCTTATGAATCAATGAGATGAAGCTCAAGCAGTCCTCTCAATATTGTCATGCTTTGCAAACAAAGCATATCTGAAAGCCTGCACAACAAACAGGACATCCAGGTAACCTGACCCCTATGACCATCAGTGGAAATTACTCAAGAGACATTGTTCCAATGGGAGATTTCTCATACATCTCCTATGTTACTAGTAATTCCAGGTGTAGTATTTTGTCAAGGCCACATCAGCAAGCCCCTAGATGCAAAGTTCAAAAACAAATTCCTCACTGACTGTAGCTTATACCCTTAGAACACCTTCAGTTATAGGTTTCTGAAGTCAATTTAAGTACCTGATTAGGTTATGCATAATCGGACAAAAAGTTTTCATATCTGCAATAATTCACAATAAGCACTGACACTGTAGGATCACATGGTTTGTTTGTTTTTTTTAAAAAAGATTTGTTGCAGAAGAGTGACCCCATGAAGACCCAACTCTTAGGCCACTTTTATACGAGGCGCTGAAAAGCGCCTCCCGAGTCCCGCGTTTAGAGAAAAGCCGCGCAGGGAGTGTTTATGTGCTCCCCGCGCCGCTGGAAGGGACGTGCTCCCCGTTGTCAGCAGCAGCACAGGGAGCACGCCACTTCCAGCAGCGTGGGGAGCACGTGAACACTCCCCGCGCGACTTTTCTCTAAACGCAGGACTCAGGAGGCGCTTTTTAGCGCCTCGTATAAAAGCAGCCTTAATAAGAAATGAACGCTCCAAGTAAGACAGTGAAGAAGGATATCCACCAGCAGAGGGCAGTATCTAGGAAAGCCAGCGGAATAAAAGCCAAGGAGGCAAGATCATTCTGTGCCTAGAGACAAACAAAGAGATAGTGAGAATAAGTTAGACGGAAGGCAAGACAAGAGATTTAAGAACCCAGTCCTAAGTAATCATGTTACTATAAAAAAAATATACAGAACCATGAAGACACAAATGCCACTTTTCTTTGCTGCTGAAGCAAAAGGCTGGAATCAACTTGGTAAGGGTGCAGAATACAGCAGAGCTGAAAGCCATCAAAACTGATAGGACAAGCTTTCCACCCCTGTTTTAAAACAAGGGAAAAGCCACCTTATAATAAAGGCAGAGCCAATGAGTTGATTGCTGTGCTGGTGCCTCTCTGCCATAGCACGCCTGAAAAACTACCAAGCTTGCTCCCAACATGTTTTTTTAGTCCTGGAGGGTGGGTCTTCCACCCTGCTGCCATCTGAACCGATTTCTCCAAGGATGTGCTAGATTGTTTTGGGCGAGTGCTCAAGTGGATCGAACCTGCAAGGGACAGTCAGAAGCTTTCTCCACACATCCTGAGTTGTTCATGGTGAATTTCTTAACTAAAACAACACTTATACTGTTCTCTGTACCAGGCGCTCAACATGTGGTAGATAAAACTAATCAAACTGGACAACTTCTAAAAGGATATCCAAAAAATAATACAGGAGTCAATCACTGACAGACCTAGATTAACTATCCGAGCCACAGGACCATCGAAAAACTGGGAGGAAACCAAAAAAGTTAGCGGCTTGAATAGGAGATTACCAACACCCAAAAAAAAAACCAACACACAAAAAACTGCTATAGGAGTACCAACATAAAAATCAAGTCCAATTTGGATAAAACATTTGTTAGAAAGTAGGGTTCCAAATGAAATCTGGACTGGTGCCACCGAAAGTGACATCACTGCCTTTGTGAAGGGGAACTCAGTCTCCAGGGCAGAATAAAACTTTCAGACCCAAATACTCTTCTGGGTGGCATGCGCGGGGAAGGTAAAGGGTGCACCTCCACCAAGTCAGCAAGGAAGCATTTGTACCTAGACTGTACAGGCTTTGCATTAGGTTCACCAAAAGCCTGGATTATTAGGCTCAATATCAAAATCTTTGTCAATTTAGAAAGAAATTTCAAGTATCCTACCTTCTAACACCTCCCCCACAACGATTTACAATTAAACACAATTACATTTTGGGAAGCAGAGAAGTCATGAGAGCAGCAAATTTTGGGACGCTGTAGCCTTTTTAGTAACTTTAGATACTCTTCCCCGCTCCCCAAGAAACAGGAATTTCCTTCTCCAAAGTTTGATTAGCCTGGGGAGAGCGTCCCATCACTACACAGTGTTTCAAATAGGGCAACACACCAAGACCTATACTGCTATGCATGTCAGAAGAGTAGCAACTCAGGTAAGTGGTTACTGACCCCCGTAACTCTAAGGACTCCTTCCATGCCAGAGAACAATAAATAGAAGGCCCCCGCCATCACAACTTTGTGAAGAGTGACTCCAAGACGAGGTCTGTAGTGGGGAAAAATAAAATTAAAGTGAAATAGTGCCAACACGTCTAAGATATTATTATTATCATCATCATCATCATCATCCCTCTTTCTGCAAAGTGCATTTTAATTGTTCCTGTCTTCTTTCCCTCTAAGTCTCAAGATTCAGTAAGAACACAACATTTTTTTTCCCTTTTTGCTCCAGTCTAACACTGGATTCCTTTCATGTTCAAAGGAAAAGAAATCTCTAATTACCATATTGTTGCAAACCCACTAGAGTCCAATTGTTTGATTTTATATTCACTGCCCTGGATGAAAGTAATTTTGTATTCTTGGATGCTCTCTGTTAGATGCCCAATTGTGCATGTCACCTAGGTTTCACACACTTCTAACCACATTCTAGAAAAATGAAGGAGACAGTACTAGCAGAAGCCATTACTCAGCTTCATTGCTAACAACTACTAGTTTTTATATGACACTTCCTTGAAAGCCATCCAAATACTTCTCATGAAGTGCTTTCACCAGGATGATAAGTCTATTACCCTGCTGACAAAGGCCAGGATACAGTAGCCACTTACCCTAGAGCTTATCACTGGGCTTCAAAAGGGACTCCTCCAGAGAAAGTGGCTTATGGATCATGGCCAAACTCCCGAGCTGTCTTCAGGAGGGGCGGGGTAAAAATTTAATTAATAAATAAATTTAATTTGTCTACTTGGTGAGGTACCAAAATAAGATTTCTTTAATATTTTTCTTCCCATTGTTTCTTTTTTTTTTTTTTAAAGTACATTTTTGCTTTACTTCTGAGCACATTTTTTTCCTTTGTTTCAATGTATGCCTCTGCGCTATTCATTACCCAGTTTCATTTGGCTTTCCTTTACTGTCCCTTTCTGCAACAATTTCTCCTTGTCTTTTTTCTCCCATGCCCACAGACATTGTCCTCACACTGGACACACAGATATGCCCAATGTTGAAAACCTAAATGAGCCAGTTAGCTGATGCATCTCTGAGAACAAACACCTTTCCATAGATTGCTTTTAAGCATCCACAGGTGAACACTATAAAGCACCAGAAGAGTCCAATGGCAAGCAAGTGCCATTTAGTGATGAGACAGTTTTGCAAAGCACTACACTTTAGAGACTGTTACTCACTTGACTATTCCGTATCCCAGGCTGACTATAATGACCAGAGTTCGAGCCAATGAGCGTTTCACTGCTGAAAGCAGCTCTGCAAGTATCAGTGCACCTTGGACTACCGAGAACAAAGCACAAGAGACTGGGTTACTCAACACAGACTTTAGCTTTCAACACCAGTACTGCAGAAAAATACTAGTGTAGTTAGGACTTTTCCAAGAGAGAACACAGAAATTAAAATGCATCAGCAACATTCTTATTGTCTGTTCTGTTGGTGGAGCAAGTTCCTATGAGATATTAAGACACTTCATTAATGAAAAATAAGAAATTATATGTTAATATATGGTTTGCAGAAAGACAGGAATAGTAAGGTCAGCCTTTTAAGTGCATTTGTGAGAGATGACCTGCACAATGTCATTTCAGTCCCCCACTTCAACTCAGAGTACATAACTCATTAAAACAAACAGTGAGGGATATTAATAAATATGAGTAGCTAGTGAGAAGAAAGACTGTAGGTCAGCAAATAGCTGGCTACTATTCAGGTTTTATGAGCCAGACAAATTGCACTCTATTGAAAGAACTCCCAGAACCTCTGTCAACAGAATTATCTGTGAACACTTGGAAAACAGGTAAGATGCAAGAAGACTGGAAATGGGCAAATGTTGTTCCTAGCTTCAAAAAAGGGGAAGGCGGAGGATCCAAGAAATTATAGAGCAATCAGCCTGACCTCAATATCTGGGAAAATACTAAATAATAATAATAATAATCATTTTTTTATATATATAGTAACACCCCCCCCCCCCCCAATATATGGTACTCTGAGCACTTTACAAAAACACTTTTCAAAAGTTAAAAACATCATAAATACTACAAAGCAGTTTAAAACAGTTATTCAAAATGGGTAGAGAAAAAAGGACAAAATACACTGAGGGCACCAATCAGTGGATCCTAAAAGAACCTAGAGAATAAATAGGTTTTCAAGTGCTTTTTAAAAGGTAAGGAGGGAGGAACCAAGACAGACATCCAGAGGGAGCAAGTTCCACACCGAGGAGCCCGCCACAGCAAAAGCCCAATCACCTGCCAACTTCAGATGCGATGGCGGAACCCCCAGACAGCAGGTGATTCCAGAGTGCAGATACCCATCAGTGTGAGGTTCCAGAAGTAAGTCTCAAATATAGCCGGGGCCTAAACCATTCGGGGCCCTAAAAACCAGCAGCGCAATCTTAAACTCATATCAGTCACTCCACAGGCAGCCAATGCAGAGAATGCAGGGTGAGCATAATATGATCACGGTTGCCCAGACCAGTAAGCAGCCGCACTGTCGCATTCTGAACAAGCTGCAACAGATAAGCACTGCTGGCAGCCAGGAGAAGAAGGAGTTACAAGAGTCAAGCCTCGTAGTCACCAGGGCATGGGTTACTGTAGCAAGGTCAACCCAGGATAAATAAGAGTAACTTACGCAAATCGCATAGTTGAAAAAAGCATTTCCACACTATGTCCGACACCTGGTCTGTCATGGACAGAGCATGGTGGAAAATGATGCCCAAGTCCTTTACCTATTACCTTTTCCCGGACCCCAGTCATGTTCAGGGGGTCCAAGGGAGGCAAGGGCATCCTCATATCAGCTACCCCTTCCCATCACCACCACTTCAGTCTTCCCCAGACTGAGCAGGAGGTAGCTCTGACACATCCAAGCGGCTATGTCATTCAGGCATTTCTCCAAGGCAGAAGCGGAGTTACCAGGACTCACCGGGCAAGAGTTACACTGTTGTGTATCAGCATACTGATGCTCAACTCTGTGCTTGATCATGACATCCCTAAAGGGCTGCACGTACAAGTTGAACATGAGTGAAAGAATAGAGCCTTGTGGGATACCACAATTCAGTCCCCTCAGGAGGAGACTCTTTCTATGGCAGAGTCAGAGTTTGAGGCCGTGGAGGTCCAGCCTTGTCCTTTTTATTTGGATCAGTTTCAATCATTATCACTCGCAGATGTGGAGGATGTGTAGGCCACTACCACAACACACTACTGCAAATAGTACAAAGGTTCAAAAGATTTAATCAGGAGAAAAACATAAGGTGGCCCAAAAAATGAAAATGCATGAACATATCTAGAAATGTCCCATAAATCACCCACAGAAATATATCAATAAATGTCCCAATGTTTCGCCAGAAAAAGCTGGCTTCTTCAGAGGTATTTTCAATCTTCTTTTTCTAGGGTAACATTCCTTGACAAATCTAAAAGGTACAAAGATAACCGTGAAAAACACAATAATTAACCATGCAAATTTGTAAGACTATTTAAGGCAAACAATTTCAAAAACCCCTCCAGGAGACCAGTCAGTCACTTGGTCAATTAAGTACCAGATAAATATTTACATAACAACCAGCAGTAAAATACACACAAACTTAAACTAGCAGGAAAATCCTTTCATCCAATATTTACATATCAATCAGCAGTAAAGACCACACAAACAGTGGCTTACAAAAAAGATCTTTCATCCAAACGGGGATTGAACCATATTGCCTATAAGAATTATTCTAAGCCTCTCTACAGATACATTGGTGTAAGTTACACATGCAAACATTGCTGCCCCTGGGGTCTGGCCTTAACCAAAAAATTACTAAGGTTCTTTCCTCTCTTGTATGCGAATAATGGTGGTACACCGCATCCATCTACACGATTAATAATATTCCAATTGCCCAGAATGATCTTCTTCAATAAATGAGAATGTGTATTAAAAGTTGTAACACAGCCTGTAAGCCACAGTTTGTGTGTATTTTACTGCTGGTTGTTATGTAAATATTTGTATCTGGTACTTAATTGACCAAGTGACTGACTGGTCTCCTGGAGGGGTTTTTGAAATTGTTTGCCTTAAATATTCTTTCAAATTGGCAGGGTAAATTATTGTTTTTTTCACTGTTATCTTTGTACCTTTAGATTTGTCAAGGAATGTTGACAAGGCATGGCACCCTGTAATTGCTCAATGCCTCCTGCCTCCCAGAACCAATCATGGGGGCTCTGGGGAGGGAACTGCAACCTTTTATGTTGCAGGTTCTGTTTTGATCTGTAAAACCCTGAACAGCTTGGGACCCTGTGATGAGGAGATACTGGGCTACATGTAGACTACAGGTCTAACAAATATGTAAAGGTCAAACATGTATGTAATGTGAAAGCTGAGAACTGGAAACTCGCTTCATGCAATGGAGAACTGATAAGTTCATGACCTTGAGCGATTATGTAATCAGAAAAAAACCTAACACCTCTACAGACACTAGCAGTAGGCTATTTAATTGCAAATGGATCTCTTCCTGTGGACGTGACTGAAAGCACAGAGTCACCTGGTGGGAAAAATCAAACAAAGGACCCTGAAAAAGTACTTAAGGGGGAAGACAAGACAAAGAGGAGGTTGGCTTCAGGAGAATCATCAGAGCTTCATCTTCATCACCACATCTTACCAGCCAGAGAGAAGGGCTGCACCAAAGAAACTATTAAGTAAGGAGTCTTGGAAACTCCAAGACTTGTACCCAGCCAATCTTTCCATCGCTGGCTGTGACATGAACTGAAATACCCTTGGACCTTGATTAGGGTACGCCTAAGTCAGGAGAATCCAAGTACAGATAGGAATGCGTTATTAGTTATGTTATTTTGATTTCTGCGCTCGAGTATAAACTTGTATTGCATGCTTATACATTAAACTTCTTTTAACTGAACTTAGTATGGTTCAGTGAAATTGCTAATTCTAACATTGGCAGGACACAGTTTGGGGTTAATTCTAATTTACAAACACAGAAGAACCTAGAGAGAAAGTTTGTGCTGGGAAACTCAGGCTGAAAAAGGCAAGAAGGTTTACCCGTTGCAGGCTGAATCAGTTCTAGAGCGCGCTGATCCGGTGGGAACTGCCAAGTAGAGAAACTGAGTCATGACGGCCTAGAGTGGGGTAGTGAGACCCCAATCCCGTGACAGACCCACTTATCTGGAAGATCGCCTGGCCTACCATGTCCCATTGCGGCCTTTGAGGTCGGCCGGGGATGCCTGTCTGGAGATACCAGTTTTTAACTTGTACCACGACAAGGAGGGCATTCTTGCCCCCGCCCCAGGAAGTTCATTAATCTCCAGGCTTGAGCACCTTTAGGAGGCAGTGCAAAATGGTTCTAATCGCAAGGGCGTTTGGCAGTACGGGTTGGAGGGGGATAGGCATGAGCTAGGAGGTTGGGGGAGCTGGGGTAGAGGGATTGGTGTAGGGGTTGTGGGATATTTTATGTTTTTCTATTTGCATTATTATTTTAATATTCTATAGTGCCCTGAGACACCTTTGGCAGGAAGGGCAGGGTAAAAAATTAAAACGCCGATGACAACATCATCCATCTATCACCACCAACTGACTCCTCCATTCCAGGTATGACTGAAACCACCAACCAGCAGCTCCCATCACACCAGCAACATCCCTCAGCCACCAAAGCAGCAACCCATGGTCAATTGTATCAAATGCTGCTATAAAGGGTCCAGCATCACCAAAATGGCCAGCTGTCCTCAATCTAAAAATCAGCAGATCGTTAGCCACCCTGACAAGTGCAATCTCTACCCCGTGAGAAGGCCTGAACCCGGATTAGAATTTCCCCAAAATATTGTTGAAATCCAGGTGTCTTTGTAGCCGCACAGCCAAAGCCTTCTCGATTTCCTTCCCTAAGAAAGGCAGATTGGAGACTGGGCAAAATCTGGTAAGCACTCCAACATCAAGAGACCATTTCTTGAGGAGGGGGTGGACCTCCACACATTTGAGGGCAGCCGGCACCCTCCCCTGCCTAGAGGGGGCGTTAATGCCTGTCAATAATGGTGCTACTGCCTCAGCGCCCACCTTCAACAGTCAAGATGGGCACAGATCGGAGGCACAAGTGGTGGGTTTCAACAATACTAAGTGCACAACTTCCTTGTCACCAACCACACAGAGGTCAACCAGGGGAATACAGTCCCTAGGGACTCCACGGCTCTCCGTGTCGAAAGACCCAATGAGTCCCACCCTGAGTCCCTCTATCTTCTCAGCAAAGAACATAGAAAATTCTTCACAGCGCTCTACTGAAGAAACTGTAGATGGATTGAGAGTCTGGATTCGCCAGGCTGCGCACCACTCAAAAAAAGTTGCGTCTATCTGTTCCCAGCACAAGTGCTTGGTTTAAAAAAAATAGCCCTTCTGTATGCACGCATAAACTTTTTGTCCATATGAAAATCAGCATCCAGGCGGCTTCTCAAGCATATCCTCTCCAATCTGCGTCCCAGCCTCTTTAAGTCCGCCAGATCACAGTTATAACACAGCGACAGTGGTCTAAGGACTGTCGAGACAACCAGGGTCTGGCGAGGAGCCAGGGAATCAAGGACCCCTCTAACAGCTGAAAATAGCCATTTGTGAGCCTGTCAACCTCCTGGTTGGAAGGAACAAATGTATTAACTCCAGCACTAATAATGAGATTGCTGAAATCCATCGAATTCAGCAATCTCCATGGCTGTACAATTGATCAGTTGTGGTGCTGTCGGTCAGGTAGGGCAGCACCCACACTACAACACACGAGGTGATGGTCAGACCACCCCACAGAGGTGATGCAACATCCGATACTAAAAAGCCCAGCCTGAAAACAATGTCAACTGCTCAGCCGGTACTGTGGGTGCTCTCCTGGATGCTCTATGTAAAACCCAGAGATGCTATTGCATCGAGGAACTCAGAAGCTGGACCCCCAGAGCCGCCACCCCCGTGCACATTAAAGTCCCCAGGACAAACGTTCTGCAACACTACAATAGCGACGCCGATGCCAGCTCCTGAAATTCAACCTCAAAGCCCCCCATATTACCTGGGGGTCTATACAGCAGCAGAACCATAAATCTTGGTCCTACCCCAGTGGCATAAAGACATGGCCAGGCACTTGAATGTCCCTGCCTCTGGTGTGGGCCACCTTGTGCATTGTAGGTGGGATGAGAATTAAAAAAAAAAAAAAGTCACACCCTCTCCCTCCCACCACCACCCCCTTGTTCTGCATGAGGCTGGTGGATCACCGAGAAACCTGGCCGAACTAGCCATGCCAAAATAGGGCCTGCAGCATCATCCAGCCAAGTCTTGGTGATACATGCCCGGTCTGGGTGGCACTTGCAATAGAATCGCACAGAGTACTAGCTTTATTCACCACAGACCTGGCATTAGCCATCCAGATCCTCATGCAGGAGGAATCCAACTTGCCCATTCCCCCTTGGCAATACTCACAATGGACTTCACAGCAATTTTCTTAAGGCATCTAACACAGGACACCTTCCACAATTGCCGCAGATCTCCCCCTGCTTGTCACCCTAATGTGTATCCTAAAATTGGCTGTCTCAGTTCCCTCACCCACTCCAGGTGTCCTCCCTCCTTGAGGGACCATCTTTCGTTCACACAGACACAAACAGACAATAATGATAGTAGCTGCCCAGAAAGGAGAGACTTGCCCTCCTGCCCAGGAGAGTCACCTGACAGCACGAACACAAGGGGTAGGGGGGCACTACTGCCTGTCCTAGACAACCACTGACCACTATAATCACTTTAGATTATAAAACAGTCAATCTGTAAGTACTTTGACGGCAATGCAGTGATTGCCCATAGCCAGCATGGAATTGTCAGAAACAAGTCATGCCAAGTTAATCTTATCTCCTCCTTTGATCCAGTAACTATTTTAGTGAATGAAGGGAACGCTGTGGACGTACGTTTGATTTCAGCAAAGCATTTTACCATGTTTTACACAAGATTCTCATTGCCACGCTTACACAGTGTGGGCTGCAAGACGCTACAACAAGGTGGAGTCACAGCTGGTGGAAGAACTGTACTTAAGAGTGATAAATCAATGGCTCATCAGACTGGAGAGAGGTACTGAGTGGGGGTCTTGCAGGGCTGTGTCCTAGGTCTGGTGCTACTCAACATCTTTATTGAGTCGGATGAAGGGGTGGAGGGTTGTACACTGTTGCTGGAGGTTTTGAAAGAGAGGCCAGACAGCCATCAGTTGGGGGATGTCATAGCTGTAGTCACCCTGCATCCAAGCAGGAGGTTAGACTAGATGATCACCGAGGTCCCTTCCTAATTGAAGATTCTATCATTCTCCCTATCTAGCACTGTTCCTCCGCATTCCTTCCTGTTCAGGAAGCAAGCCTTGGGCATTTTCTGGATATTAAAGCTATCCCAAACAGCCAACAGAGTACACTAGACAGTGGATCTGGATAGTTGCAAAAGAAATAATTCAATAGAACCACCTTTCCTTAAAGCTACGCAGGAAACCTTGTGCTAGCGCATCTCTGAGCACAACCCCAATTATTAACCACCACCCAATTGGGACAGCCTCTTATAGAGGCAAAGGGGGGGAGGGGGGAGATTCGAAATGTGTCACATGGTATCATGACACCAACTAAATTGTCCAAGATAATCCAGAGCTGGAAACAGAGCCCAAAAACGATAGCATCGAATTCCTTGCTTCCACCCAAACCTATATTTTAAAAAAAAATAACTATGCATATATTCCTGTATTAGCTATAGTACTACCAAAAAAAAGTCATAACCCCCCGCCCCCTTCTCCTTCAGGTGAAAACATTGAGAGGCCACATACCAGATTCTCCTTTGTAGCGAATGTTTTGGAATTCTGCGTAAAAGACTGCTTTCTCCAGCATCCCCAGGAAGATAACTGCACCAATCCAGAACTGGATCCTCAGGAGGTCCCGCCAGTAGCAGGCTGACCACGCAAGCCACAGGACTCCAAAGAACACGTACACGATGCACATCACCATGAAAAACTATTACACAAGGGATGGAGGCAAGGAAAAGATTAATAGAACGGCAAGTTACAGCCATCACCACTTCTAAATAGCCCATGTATATGGATTTAGCATACCTTGATTCTTAAGTACAGCCTTGAAACTTCAACTAATTATGTGGGTAATAAAAGAAAATTTTTACTTTGCATTTTTCTTCCTTGGGGTTTTACAATTGTCTGGAAGCTCAGTGTAATTCTCCAGTACCAGCGTACAGAAATGGTTCAAAAGCTCAACACTATTTCACTCTTATTTAAAAGAGGAGCCAGTTAACTTATTCTCAGCTAATTTTTCCAAAGCAGTAGTATACTTAAGCAAGTTTAAAAAGCAGGACTTGCAATCAGGACTTATATAGATATCCCTGAATATCCAAGAAACCTTAGCCTTTTTTGCCTGTTCATTCTTCTTTGCCACTCTTAAGGCACACTTCTCCGATACCTTCCTGTGTCCCTCTGGAAAGCGTTAACTCAAAAAGCAGGGTTACTCCTTACAACAGAAATTCCCAAACTGTGGGTCAGACCCTAAGCAGGGTCATGATCTAAAATGAGATTTAGATATGTAGAGCCAGTGTAGTCTAGTAGATAGCCTGCAGAGCTTGGACCTGGGAGACCAGGGTTCAGATGCCATCTTAATCATGAACTCATCCACTATCACCTTGTTATTTTGTGGCAAATCACACTCGTTCATCCTTAGTACCCAATCTGTAAAATGGGAACAACAATCATGACCCATCTCACAGGGCGATTGCGAGGGTGAACTCGATAAGGATTGTAAAGCACTCTGAACACTGAAAGTGCTATAGAAATGAACAGAAGGTGATAAAGATGCACATTGGTTCCCATTAACCCCGAATTCACATCTGTCTGAACGGTGGTCATCAGAGGTTTGCCACAGGGTCACCCTGTGGTAGCTGCACGCTGCGTTATTCCCAAGAATGCAGAGAACGCCGTGCAGATCAACCCAGCCCAAACCAGGGCAACAGGCAGCGCTGGGCCAGGTCTCATTTGTTAGGGTCCCTTGCAGCCTCAAGTCTGCCAGCACTATAGAGGTGCAGCTAGCGCACGCCTGTCAGTTGACAGCTGGCTGGGAGAGGGGAGCGCAGGAGTCCCCAGAGGCTCTCAGGGGTGTGACCTGCACTCCCCTCCTCCAGTCAGTTGTCAGCTGAGAGGAGCATGCTAGAGTTGCCTCTGAGGAAAAGCGGTGGGGGTGTCACAGCTAGGGAAGAAGCCTTCCCCGAGAAAACCACTCGAGTCCTCTGGCCCTTCCAACTACCACCCCATTTTGCTCCTACCCTTCACTTCCAAGCTCATGGAGCAGGCTGTCTACATGCACCATCTTGATTTCCTCTCTTCAAATTCCTCGCTTGACCCCCTTCAAATCGGGCTTCCACCCTCTCCAATTGACAGAGACAGCTAAGAGAAGGTCATTGGTGATTTTGGCAAGAGCAAAATCTAAAGGCCTCTACTCCATTCTTGTACTCCTCAATCTCTCTGCCATCTTTGACATCGTCGGCCATGCCCTCTCAGCTTACAGCCGGCTGGAAGAGGGAAGCGCAGACACAGGGGGGTTGTGACCCGCATTTGGCTGGAGATGGCAGGGAAGGGAGGGAGGACAGGAAGCAGCCTGTGCTGCATCTGCCTCTGGTTCCTTCCCCAGCCCTGCTCCTAGGAAGGAGGACAACAACCATTACCCATCAGGATCCAGCCACCTCTGCAGAGGGGATTGTAGAATCTGTGCACCTCCTCCAGAGGGGCCACGTGCTGCCTTTGATCCCTGCTCTTCCTTTCCCATGGAAAGGTGGGTCACGACCAAGGAAGAAGCCTGGCCATGCCCCCCTTTCCACTGGAGCCAACGCTAACACGCCCCTCTCAACTAATAGCTGGCAGGGAGAGGAGTGCGAGTGATCGTTGGGCCACTCTCAGTCCATGTGTTAACACACCCAGCATTTCACATACTTTGCACGTCTACATTGCTGTCTGGAATTAGAGGCAAAATGCTTGGAAACCGCTGCTTTACACGGTTTCTTACATTGCAAATATCGAGCAGGATTAACATGGAGGTAATTACTTCTGCAAAGAAGTGCCACTTAATTCAGAAGAACTATCATGTACTGGAGGAAGATGGGGCCCCTGTATGTTCCTAAGCCCACCCCTCTTCCTCTCCCATTTGTAGGAGGCAAAATATCATCTCTGCTTCACTGACTGTCAGCAGGGAGAGCTTGAACAACAAACAGTTACCTACAAGTTCCCAAGCAGGGAAATCAAAAGAAGGGAAGAGAGATTTAACCCCTTGTTTCTCCTGCTCATTGGGAACATCAGTAGAGGGGAATAACTACCCTTGCTTGTGAAAAAAAGTCCTATACTGGACATTTTGTTTACATCCATTTCACTTCCCAAGAGAAACCATCAAGGGTTGAGTCAGCAAGCAAAAGAAGGACATCACTGAGAAGTTCAATAAACCTGCCATCTGATGGCAGGGAAGCCCAGAAACAGGGAAGGACAAGGGAGGAGGAAAGTGGCAAATATAGAAAAGAGAAAGGAAAGGCAAAAAAGTGAAAAATAGAACAGAGGTTTCCAAGATGCAAGTTGAGAAAACAGGAACTTAGAGCTGCAGTTCACAAGGGAGTATCTTAAACTAATGGTATGAATTCCTTCTTGTTTTACACGTCTACACTTTTTACGTTAAACCATTCAGACAAGAAACATTAAATAACTGACACTAACATGCTAATTCTTTAGCTCTTCAACACCAGTACAAATGAAAGATCAACCACACCAGTCACACTACTTGTTAAGCGTTCTTCATTTCCGATTAATCAAGACCCCTTGTTTAACGATTCTGCCCAAGAAAAATTAGCAACTGGGATTTACATAAACTCTGCAGATGAATCAAAAATTGAAATTTTACTTACAATCATAAGGGGATAGTCTGCGAGAGAGAGGTACTCATACGGACCCTTGACTTCCACTATCACTGTCAAAACACAACAAAATAACTAGTTTGTACAAAAAGCAGAGCAGGGAACCAGGATATCCACCTAATTTGAACTTTAATGCAGGAACAAAAACTATCCTAAGGATTAATCTTGTCCACTGAAGTCAGTGGCTCAGTTCCCATTGACTTTACTGGCGGAGGACACTCTCTAGATTTCTGCTGGTGCAGCAGTTCTCGTTCCAGCTCACAATTCCATAGAACTTAAAACACTCAGAGATACAGGCATGTAATGGAAATAACATGTTCCGTTATAGAATAGTCCATGTCAGTTAACAAAATAATTGTGTCAAGGAAAAGCCACTCACATGAGTTTTGGACAGTGTCACCCTCAGATGCGAGGGATGCTCTTGGGACTGTTCGAGCCACCAATTCTGAATTAGATCCATGCCCGTCCTGGCTGGTTAAAGCTAGTCAGGAGACATTGGGTCCATTGCTGGTGGGGATAGTCAATGCCTCCCTTGGGGAGGGCAAGGTGCTGGGCTGTCTCTAGGAGGCGGTGGTGCAACCCCTGCTCAAGAAGTCATCTTTGGACGTTGATGTCCTTGCCAGTTATCAGCCAACCTTCCCTTTTTAGGGAAGGTTATTGAATGGGTGGTGGCTCAGCAGAGGCATTTGGACCAGATTAATTTTCTTGATCCCTTGCAGTCGGACTTTCGTCCGGGTTATGGCACAGAGACTGCGCTTGCAGCCTTGGCCGATGACCTCTCCCGTGAGTTAGACCCGGATCATTCGACCCTGTTGATCTTGTTAAACCTCTCGGCTACATTTGATACCGTTGATCATGAGTTGCTGGTGACTCGGCTGCGGGACCGGGCAGGGATTGGCAGGACTGTTCTTGAATGGTTCCACTCATTCCTGGCCAGGAGAACCCAGCGTGTGGTGCTGGGGGAGTTTTCATCAAACCCCCCACCCACCCCCAGGGCCTCATGTGTGGAGTACCACAGGGTTCCATTCTATCCCCTCTAGCCTTTGAGAGAGGTTGTTAGGGAGTATGGAGTGAGTTGTCATCAATATGCTGATGACACCTAGCTATATCTTTCCTTTTCCTCCGACTCAGGCCCCGCCAGTCTCGGTGCTTACCCGGTATTCGTCCGCTGTAGGGGATTGGATGAGGGCGAGCCGCCTGAGACTAAATCCTGACAAGACAGAGGTGATGGTTGTGGGGAAGTCTGGGGGGGTGGGGGTGGCCCCCATCATTGGTGGGGTCTGCCCCCCCTCTGGTTTCTCAGGTCTGGAGGTGCTCCTGAACCCACAGCTCCACCTGGATGCTCAGGTGATGGCTGTGGCAAAAGAAGCATTTCGCCAGTTACATCTGATGCGTCAGCTTAGGCCATATGTCTCAGACTCAGATCTGGCCATGGTCATCCATGCTTTTATTACCTCGAGACTGGATTACTGCAATGCGCTCGATGTGGGGCTACCCTTGGTATTGGTTTGGAAGCTGCAGTTCGTGCAGAATGCAGCGGCCCGTCTCTTACCGGGGACGGGCCGATGCAAGCATATAACACTGGTGCTTCGTGCTATGCACTGGCTGCCGGTAGGTTTCTGGGCCCAATTCAAGGTGTTGGTGCTGACATTTAAAGTCCTAAACGGTTTGGGCCCCGCCTATCTGCAGGACCGCCTCACCCTCCAGGTCCTGGAGCAGCCTCTGCGGTCAGCCTGGGGCGCCCTCCTTGGGGTTCCCAGGGTTCCTGGGTGTCTAATATGAGGAGGGCATTCTCCGTGGCTGAGCCGCAGCTGTGGAACTCCCTCCCGTTGGAGATCCGCTTGGCTGCCGACCTCCCCTCTTTCCACAGACAATGCAAGACCTGGCTGTTCCACCAGGCCTTTCCTGAGGGAGATGGGGTGGGTGGGAATGAGGTTTTACATTGTTTTAATTGACATTATTATGGTTTATTTTAATGTTTTAATATATTGTGAGCCACCCCAAGATGCCTGAGGCAGGAGGGGGCAGAATATAAATTGTAAAAATAATTTAAAAAGTAATAATAAGTGTGCTACAAAGCCTGTGAATATTACAGCAAGCTAATAAGCATTAACTCTGTTTTCTCGTTTTCCCTAAGTGCCTATGTACTGTGGCCAGCTTTAGAAAAATCATTTCATTTTAAAACGTTTAAAAGCATTTCATTTTAAAACATGCCATGAAAACTTATTATGTCACAAAAGTTTGAAAAAAGATTCATAGGTGCAATATCAAAGTGCTTTCTTTGGCTGTATAGTGTTCTAGATGGCCCGATACCCAATAATCTAAGAAACCACCACTCTTGAATTTTAAGTACCAGTAAGAAATGAGGAATTTCGGAATATCCATAGGGAATATCCATTAGTCCCACTGATTAACTATGGATCATACTGACTATGACTGATGATTGGTTAGAAATCACTGAGAACTGGTTAGCTTTCTCTATTGGTAACCCACAGTCCAAAACATCCACCGTAGAGAAAATAGGGTTTGCTGTGTTTTGGTCCCAAATATAGGTAATAGAAACAAAGTAGTAAAGCCATATCTTTTATTGAACCAACTACAGTTGATGGAGGTATGCAAGCTTTCAGACCTCACAGGGTACTTCGTAAGGCAGGGTCCTTCCTCCATGCTGACGAAGGACCCTGCAAGGTTCAAAAGGCAGCATACCTCCACCAACTGTAGTTAGTCCAACAAAGGTATTACTTTACTACTTTGTCTCTATTGCCTGATTTTTCTGGACATTAATTTCCTAAGGCAGAAAAGATCTGTAGCAGGGAACGTCAAATTATACGAGACGGGACAGGATAAACTTTTAGCTGAACTGAGTAGCACAGGACACATTATTAAATACAACCAGAAAAAAACAGACATACATTTAGTAAGTTTAAAAACAAAAACAAAGCGCAATGGAAGACTAGGATATACTGCTTACTGGTGAAATGCCTCTCTTGTAGATTAGAAGAGGGTGTAGTTTTCACCAGTTCCTCATTGGTCATCCTTTTAACTTTGGTACTAGGCTCTTTCAAGGTTGAACTTCCAATCTGCACAATAAAGATATAAGGCCCATCTTGCCAGGTTTTCATCACAGCATTCATTACCTAGAAAACAGATCCATAGATGTGTAATGTATAACACACAACTAACACGGAGCAAGCAAGATCTAAACTGAAAGATCGCCTGTCCTTCCATGTCCCTCCCATCACAGTCCCTGCAATCAGCCGGGAGCACCTCCCTTTACAAAGTAGTGAAGGGATATCTTTTATTGGACCAACTCCAGTTGGTGGAGGTATGCAAGCTTTGAGACCTCACAGGGTTCTTCATCAGCATGGAGGAAGGACCCTGTGAGGTCTCAAAGCTGCATACCTCCACCAAGTGGAGTTGGTCCAATAAATACCCTTGTTCATATGACAAGGGCTCACAGGAAGGCATTCTTGGTTGTTACCCCAGTGCATTTAATTCCCTTCCCCTGAAAGGTTCATTTGACCTCAAGCCGGAGTGTCTTCCAGAGGCTTTGCAAGACTTTTTCTATTTGAAAAGACATTTGGAGGGGATAGGGGATTGGGATAGGGCGTGGTGGGCTGTTTTGAGGCAGAGGCATCAGAGGGGGTTGGGTGGGTAGGTGGTTTGGGGTGGCTTGTGTGACGGTGGGTTATGTAGGAGTTTTAGGGGGTTTACTTTAAATGTTTTTATGGATTATAAACTACCCTGAGGATCAGGGAAGGGCGGCATATAAATTTAAATAAATAAACAAACCCCAAGTCTTCTGAAAAGACTCCTGGAACTTTTTGCCTAAACTCTACAAATCAAAAACATGGTCTTAGTCACTCAAAAGCTATTATCTACATGACAAACAATACTGGATTTGGGGCCCTAGACACACCCACAGCTTGTACTCATCTATGCTAGGATCTTGCAGACCCTTATGAACAGGTTTAATTATACAGTTTGTACTAATGTGTCACGCTAAGCAGATGCTGAAGTGTTTAACAGATCAGGCCTTAAGTATTTGGGTTGAGAAGCTGAACAATTGTGTTTCTGGACAGCAGTAGTTGGTTAGATTTGATCATCACAGACCTCTAGTGAAATAGGCCAAAATTAAAACACAATCTTTAAAATATTGAAGATTGATTATAAAACCTTAGTTTCATCATCATTTTGCGTGGATTTGGTTTACATATTTTAGAACAACGTGAATGAGTTGAAGGTAAAAATTAAATTCAAGCTGTTTGTATCTAACTGGAGTTAAATATGATGTCTCATGAAATACATCGAGCACACATTCAGAGAATGAACCATTTCATATAAATCATGCTATAACTAATGTCAAATTAATCCACATTAATCTAATCTCACTCCCGCAACCCCTACCATCTCTTCTCAATATTTGCTTCCCTTCTGAAGTCTCCCTCTCCTCCCGCCCCCTTCCTCCCTCCCTCGGCACAGGATCTTCTCTCCTTCAACAACAAGAGTATAATAATAATAATAATAATAATAAATGTATTTGTATTAGCCGTCAGGTTATAACAAAATTGACAAAATTACAAAATACAAACAATTATCCATGTAAAATAAAACAAACACAAGTTTGCAAAAACTATACAAAATATATGCATCTCCCAGTCCACATATTGATATATACATTTCAATAACATATTCTTCCATCTAATAGCCATAAACTATTTCTAATTATGTCCCAACTGCCTCCAGTGTATCAATTTGGCTACCTCTTACTGAAATAGCATGCAGGCAAAATCTTGCAACACTTATAGCCCAAGAGTGATAAACTCCACCTTGCTATTGCTTCTCAACCCTCCCCACAATTCCTTCCCTGCTGTTCCACCTCCTGCCTCTCTTCTTCTCCCCAGCTTCTGTTGAGGTCACATTCCTCCTCTCTTCATCTAACCCCTCCACTTGCCCCCTTGACCCCATTCCCTCTCACCACCTAATGGCAATTGCCCCCAATGCTGCACCTTCTCTGCTGCACATCATCAATCTCTTCCTCTCTACTGGGTCATTTTCATTGGCTTTCATCCCCTATCCTTAAGAAAGCCACTCTTGATTCCTCTGACCCTTCCAACTATCAACCCACTACCCTTCACTTCCAAACTCATGGAGTGGACTGTCTACATGCATGGTCTTGATTTCCTCTCTTCAAATTCCTTCCTTGACCCCCTTCAATCGGGCTTCCGCCCTCTCCACTCGACTGACTGCTCTCACCAATATCACCAATGACCTTCTCTTAGCTAAGTCTAAGGGCCTCTACTCCATTTGTGTCCTCCTCAATCTCTCTGCCATCTTTGACATCATCGACCATGGCCTCCTCCTGGATTCACTATGCTCCCTTGGTTTCCGGGACTCTGTTCTAGACTGGTTCTCTTTAGCTCTCTCAAACAACTCCTTCAACGTTTCTCTTGCTGGTGCCTTCTCAAATGTCATTTCCCCTCTCTGTGGGAGTTCCCCCAAGGCTCTGTTCTGGGACCTCTTTTCCTTTTACACGCTTTCTCTGGGTAAACTCACAGCTTCCAATACCACCTGTATGACAATGACACACAACTCTCTCTCCCCACTCCTGCGCTTTCCCCCTCCATCCAGTCTCGTATCACTGACTGTCTCTCTGACATCTGTGCCTGGATGTGTCGCCAACTCAAGCTTAATGTGGCCAAAACTGAACTCTCCATCTTCCCCTCCCCTCGCAAACTGTTCCCCTCCTACTTCCTTCTCAATTTCCATTGAGGGAGTCACCATTCAGCCAGTCTCAGGCACGTAGCCTGCGATTCATCTTTGACTCCTCCCAATCCTTTACGCCTCAGATCCAGGTTGTTGCTAAATCCTATTGCTTCGCTCTGTATAATATTGCTAAAATCCTGCCCTGCCTTACTGTTTCCACCACAGAAACCCTAGTCCATGCTCTAGTCATCTCGCTTTGACTACTGCAACTTCCTCTTACTGTTCTCCCCTGCTCTGATCTAGCCCACCTACCCATAATCTCTGTTCAATGCTCTTCTGCCAAAGTCATCCCACGGGTTCCAATACCATCTCTATGCTGATGACACCCAACTCTATCTCTCTACCCCCTCTCTCTCCTCCTCTGTCCGCTCGCGCCTCGTCGACTGCCTCTCTGATATCTCCGCCTGGATGTCCCGACGCCAACTCAAACTGAACATGGCCAAGACTGAACTCCTC
>QEPC01009912.1:4755382-4782830 GCA_003113815.1 Sphenodon punctatus | reverse complement strand
CAACAGCGGCCCATGGTCCACGGTGTCAAAAGCTGCCAAGAGATCTAGCAGGATGAGAAATGTCGAACATCCTGCATCCATCTCCCGGCAGAGATCGCCGACCAAGGCCACCAACGCCGTCTCGGTGCCATAGCCGGGGCGGAACCCAGATTGAAAAGGGTCCAGGAAACCAATGCTATCTAGATGCGCCTGGAGTTTGATCGCCACCGCCCACTCAATAACCTTCCCTAAAAAGGGAAGGTTAGACAGAGATCGGTAGCTGGCAAGTGCGTCCACGTCCAACGATGGTTTCTTCAGCAGGGGGCACACCACAGCCTCCTTGAGGCTAGGCAACAACCTCCCCTGCTGCAAGGACGCGTTAACCACCCTCGCCAGCACCATCCCCAACGTCTCCCTGGAGGCGTTCAGCAACCAGGACGGACACGGATCATGTTCACAACTGGTGGCTCTCACAGACCCCATGACATCCACCGCATCAGCTGGCATCACTTCCTGAAACTCCCCCCACAATGTTGGACCAGACAGGACCTCCGTCACCTCGCGCTCTCCACCTACTGTTCCTAATCCACCGTCAAAGTCGCTCTGAATACAAGCGATCTTGTCTGCGAAGTAGGTGACAAACTCCTCACAGCGGGCCTGGGACAAGTCCCCGTCCAGGTGGAGGGAGGCCGGACTGACCAGCCCCCGCACCACCCGAAACACCTCCGCCAGGTGTGACTTCACAGACGCTATGAGGACAGCAAGGAACTCTTTCCTTGCTGTCCTCACAGCCTCAACATAGGGCTGCAAATGGACCCTATGGAGAAGTCAGTCCGAGTCAGATCGAGTCCGACGCCAGCATCGCTCCAGCCTCCTGTCTACTTGCTTCATACACCGCAGCCCCTCAGTGAACCAAGGGGCCCTGCAGCGACGAGACCGAGGCAGAGGGTGTCTTGGAGCCACCCTGTCAATGGCCTCTCCCAGCAAGATGTTCCAATGCTGGACCAGCTCATCGACAGAGTGACCGTCCAGGTCCAAGGTTAACTCCCTAAGGACCTCTTGGAACCGCTGAGGTTCCATCAGCCTCCAAGGGCAGACCATCCTAACTGGTCCACTCCCGTTCTGGAGGGGGTGCGCTGAGAGACTGGCCTGGAGGAGATAATGGTCCATCCATGACAAGGGCACAGCCCTAGCCTCCCCCACTACCGGATCCCCTGCCTCAAGGCCAGAGCCGAAGATCAGGTCGAGGGTATGCCCACCCGCACATGGGTCGGGCAAGTGACCACTTGGGACAAATCCATGGTTGCCATGGCGGCCATGAATTCTCACTCCGCTCCTACAAGGCCGGCATCGGCATGAACGTTGAAGTCCCCCAGGACCAAGGTCCTGGAGGAGCCCAACACCACCTCCGAGGCCAACTCTGCTAGAGCGGTACAGGATGCTGCCAGACAGGAAGGGGCCCGGTATACCAGCAGCACCCCTAGCTTGCCCCGAGCCAAATCAAATACCACATGGAGGGCCTCAATACCTGAAATCTCCTGAACTGGATATCTCCTAACAGGCCAGTCCTCTCTAAAAATAATTGCTACGCCACCTCCCCGGCCACCCATGCGGGGCTGATGCTGCACAGTATACCCGGCCGGAATGAGATCCGCTAAAGTTGGGCCAGCCATCTCATCCAGCCAGGTCTCCGTAATACATGCGAGGTCCACAGTCCGACCCGTGATTATATCCTGGATAATTGGGGCCTTGTTGACAATGAACCTTGCATTCAGCATCAACAGCCCCCCACGTGTGGACCTTGGACTTGGCTCCTCCCTCCACCCCAGCGGGGGGATGGCAAGCTGCACTTCCCGCAGGCACCTAGGTCCCCTAGGGGCACGAACCATCCAACCCCATGGACCATACCGTCCACGTCCAAGAACCACCCCTATAGCTGCACCTTCCCCCCCCATCCACCAAATCCTGGCCCCCCCAAACCTGGCTTCTCGCCCTGCGGCCTCCCACCCCCGTCACCACCACCCAGATTTGTGTTTATTATAAAACCAGGCAGCTGTGGTATGCCATTAGGTTGCCTAACTCTCCGATGGCCCTGTCCTCTGATGCAGACATCTTCAGGAGGTTGTCCAGATCAGAGGTGACATGTATCCCCTCCATCTGGAGGCTGGTGATCAGGACTACTAAACCTTTGTGAAGGCTCTGGTGAATGATGCCAGTCCGAAAGGAACAGTCCCCTTGAGATCTTGTCAAGCCAGTGACCATGAGTGTATCCAAATGGAACCTCTGGGAATTTACACAGCAATGGAGTCCTTGAGATCAAGGACAGTGCACCATCCCCCATTTCTTTGGGACCGTAGACAATATCGAGCATAGGCCAAAGCCCTTCTCTCACTCTGTGATTGGTTCTATAGCTCCTTATCTTATACAGGCAGGTTAGCTTGTTTGTCATGAATTTGTGTTTCTCTGTGGGTTTTTTTTTTTTTTTTAAATACAGGAGACATTAAAAAATTCTGAGGGTCTCCTCCTGAGCTCTATAGCGTCTCTCCCTTATTCAACTGACTGGTATCACAATGGCCCACCTGTCAGCGAACAGTAGTAGCCTTCCCCCTACAGATGGCTGGGTCTCTGGTACAAGGTCCATCCCCGTTTCGAGGAGAGAAATCCTGGGAACCTACATCGTCTCTGTAGGCAGTCCCTTCATGTGGGTCCTCTTTTCTATTGGAAGGAACTTCCCCCTTCTAGGGTAGGACAAGTTGCAAGGGGAAAAAAATTCACTTGAAATTATTAAATTGTTGTAACGTGTGCTTCTTTGTTTTGTGTAAGGCATCCACCAAAACCTTGTCCAGACGCACCTCAAATAGTTTTTCTCCCCAATAAGCCCCCAGGATCACACAAAGAATCTGAGAGTCAGCCTGCCAGGATCATAACCACGGTCTCCTTCTGGTGGCTAGTTTAGGTCGATAAAACTCTTGTCACCCAGGAGAGAGCATCAGTAGATGCATTCGCTATGCAGGCTGTGGCTAAGTGGATTCTTGATGCAAGCCCTTTCACACGTTTATTAGAGAGGCCTGGTTCCCTTGTCTGTTTGAACTATCTAAGGAGAGCTCTGGCAGGGTATGATGTCACAGATATGAGGAGCACTGTTGCAGTGGCTTCAAAGTTTCTTCACAGGTCAAACTTCATACCTCTGTCAGAGGAGTCTTTTGGATATAAATCTCCCTCCAAGGGGAATATCGATTGTTTTGGTACTGAGGCTGCAGCTGCATCCACTTTGGGTGTGCACAAGAGTGCCTCCTTGTGATATGAGAAAATGAATAGGGCTTCCTGCATCTTGTTTGCCAAGCTGTTTCCAATGTCTCCAATGATCCGGTCAAAAGCCCTATAAAAGGATCCAGTTTCAAACCTCAGGCCTGTAAGAAGCAGGGCACAAACCAGCACCTTGGGGGCTCTGGGCACAACAGCTGACACTGCAGCACCACCGGTTCTTCCAAGGAAAGCCCTCTCTCTCCCCCTCTCCCACCCTGGGGATTTTGGAATGTATTTCTTCTTATTTATTTTCTCTTTGACGACTTTAGGGCTCTCCGAACGAGTTTAAACATTTTCTTCCTGTATTTGAGGAGTCCTGTATTTGAAATTCTCAGCCTGTCCCTTTCCCCCTCTGCCTGAGGGAAATCTGGAACCTGCCCTTCCAAGGGAGCCATGGAGAAATCCAGAGTGTGCAAAGGACCCCGGTATCCCCCTCGGGGTTCCTACTGGGGACTGTCACTTCCTTTTCTGCAATTTCTTTTGGAGAGGGGCTCCCTGCGTTTATTGGGAGGTAAAAGGGCATCTTCCCCTAAGGGGAGTTCCTCCTGGCTTTTTTCAGGTTCCTCATCCTCCTCCAAGGTGGGGTTCAACGTTTCAGAGGACTCTGATATGTCATCAGTCACTTGCCCTTCTTAGGGGCCAGCTGCTTCCCCTTGTCCACAGGCTTTGGCTGGCCCTTGAACCCCCGTCCCATCTTTGGGGAGCATCCATGTAATTCAGGGCCTGCCTTTTCTCACCCCTAGGTCTTCCCCCACCCCTCATTCATTTTCTCCAATGCGAGTAGGAATTTTGCCCAGCACCTCCACTTTGAGTGCCTCTGTCGGGGACATAAAATTGGGTGATCTTACTTTCTCTAGGTGGTCCTGTTCCATCTCATGCTCTAGTAGCTGGGGGCCTTCTGGATCTGCTCGTGGCTACCTGGGTGCCATTTTGCATTCTCCAGTGGTGCGGGGCCATAGAGTTCTCTCTAGCCAAGGTTTCTCTGACCCTCTGCTCTACTCTGACTCTGCCAGGCCCACCCGCTGCACGAGGTCACCGGCAACGGGCTTGCAGTGTGAGAGCCCAAAGGGAACTCTCCCCCGCCCCCCCGCATCCATTCTTCCCATTTCTCACACCAGCTGGGATGGGAGGAGAGGAGGGCTGCGCACCAAAATAGGGTCTGCAGTCCGAAATCCCTATTGGGGGATAAACATCTAGCTTTTAGGCTGAGCCCAGTGTCACTACTAGGGTTCAACATTTCAGAGGACTCTGATATATTATCTAACAGTCTCCACCAAGCTGCAAAAATGGTTACATATCTATTCAAGGAGAAGAAAACAAAGAATACAATAATGAACGTGAAACTGCCATCTGCTCAGAGTCCAATAGCTCTGCTCCTACCAGGTCAGGGGCAGAAATCCAACTGAAGCTGTGAGGGACTGATCCCCACTGAGCATGCCCCACTGCTTCTTTATCTTCTGCCTGCTACTGATTGAGGTGGGGATTGTCCCCAGAATGCCAAATTGACATCCAGTAGATCGGAGGAGAAGCAGCAATCCTCACACACCACACTCAGGAATAGTCCCATTGGATTGCTGCTAAATGGTGTCTCACCCCCAATGGTTACAATTTCAAAAAAAAAAAAGCAAGTTTCATCTTCAGCTTAGGCTCTATGGTTTAAGCTAGAGTTTTGTTGAATTCAAGAGACAATACTTTGCAAGGGCCAATTCCATCCAAGCAAATTGAGATCAGTGTAAAAAGTAATTATTCCCCTTCTCCCACAAAGAAACAGAACTAACAGTCTGCAACAAACACCTTTTGACCCAAATTCTAGAATCAAAATCCCATTTCATGTCTCAGATGATTCTCTAGAAGACATCAAGTTATTAGTAATAAACTAAAGACAGTTTATTACAGCTCAACAGGAATGAAAGATGTGGCGTAAGATCCTCCCTGGGTAAATAAAAGTGTTATCACACACAGTTGTGTCCCAAACCCCATCTCTGCAGTTAAACCCTCAGAAATAAAAAGTGAAGACAGCGATTACTCCACTTGTTCACAGAACTGGTTAAATGAACGCATGTGTTTGTGTTGACCAATGAAAGGAACCACAGAAGGATGCATATCAGCTGACAGCATAGTGTCATGCAGTATTCCTAGACTTGTATTTATTTAAAGAGATGTAGCCCCACTGCTCTTATCTCAGGCTAAAGTGGCAAATCATTCTATGCAAGCAACAACTGAGCACAAATGACTGCATATTTCCCATTCCAGCTCAACAGGAAAAAGCAACTCACTCAAACGGTTAGTTTCTGATCCAACTGTGGAGCCATTAACGCAAAGAAAAACTTCACACTTTAGAGCTCCCAGAACCAGTGGGAATACTGATGGAGGTAATCACAAAAGCTCCACAATTCATGTTAACTGGGAGAATCAGCAGTTATTGAAAATTAGAATCATACTAGGATCTCTTTGTAAACCTACAATAGGTACAGAACACTGCATAGTGGTTAGAAATAGGGAGTGGGCCTCTACAAAGTAATAATACAGTCTGAGAAGCTCTGTTTTATACGCCCTTTCAAATAATATTATTAGTTCTAAATCGAAGGCTGAGATCGACAAACCACTTACTCCAGAGTAAGCAGTTTATGGAAAGTGGTCCAAATTAGCAGTGGCTATTGTAGTACACAATCATCAGGATACTATTCCATAACGTAACCAAAGTTTGAAAGCACTTACACTTCAAGAAAATTGTAGTATTGCTGAAGAGTATCTTCCCAAAATTAAAAAACTTCTTGTCCTACAAAGAGAAAAGGAAGCAGACATAAGCAGCAGCTAGTTGGGCAACATTAGATAATGTACACACACTATATAATCTTCCCCGTCATATCTACCCGTAACCTTTTCAGGGAAGAGGCCATCTTTGTTTTATGTTTGCATACCAATCAGCAAACGGGGCTTTGATCAATGAGTAGGTTTCCTGGTCAGGATCTATCATTTCTCACCTTGGCTACCGCAATCTCCTTCCTACCGGCCTCCCCCAATCTCACATTGACCCTCTCACTTCAGTTCAACACTTCACTGTCATTATCATACACCTCACCTGCCACTTTGATCATGTACAACCCCTCCCACCATCACCTTTTGCATCTAGTACAAACTCCTCATCTTCACCTTCAGGGCTCTTCATCACCTTGCTCCTCCCTATTTTTCCCACCAGGAACTTCGCTTCTCCTCTGCTACCGTCCTCACCTACCAAACTCCTGCACCCTTAACCATCTTTGGCCCTTCTTCCATGCTGTCCTCTCTGCCTAGAGCTCCCTCCCTGAACTCATATGCTCTGATCCCTCTCTCAGCTTCCAGTCCCTCCAGAAAGCCTACCTCTTTCATCAGGCCTTCCCAAATGCCTCATCTCCATAGATTGCTCATTTATGCTTCTCTTATCATTCTGCTCCGCACATGAACTTTCTCAGCTTCATAAATGTATTCCTGTCTTTTCTTACATGCGCCTCTCCTTGTCCATTCTAAGGTTGTAAATCCCTCAGGGCAGGGACCTGTCTCTCTAGCCACAACTGTTCAGTGCCAGACACATTGCTAGAGCTATATAAACAATTAACAATTATAATTCTAAGTTATAAAATAAACAGAAACAATCCGCTTTATTGATTTTAGCATTTACAGCTTCATGACCAACCCCACTCAAACATACCGAGCTGCATCTTCAAAAATGATGTTAATGGATTTCTAAAGATTTAACTTGTGCTTTTTTTTCATCTCTGTTTTAATTACTTCAAGGAAGAGCTAAAAGGGTTTTTTAAAAAAAAAAAAAAAAAAAAAAGGCCCTGTGAAATAGCAATACTAACTCTAGATAGTTTTATTTTAGTGTAGGACCTTCAGAATACTGCAGGTAGCTCACTTGTGTAATAAAGAATATGATTTTAGCATTTACAAGCCAACACATTAGCTAGCATACTAATACACTTATGCAGACAGGCTACTATGTGTCTATGAACATTTGTCCTAAAATATGTAGTTACGCTGTAACCTCATTATAACACTCAATTTGGGAGCTATGCCTCACCCCATGTTATAACTGAATTTGCATTATAATGAGGATGGTTTGTACCCATAAAAGCTATTGATGTAACCCATGGGAGCCACATCTCACAGTGCATTATATCCAAGTTTACACTAAGGATGCATATTATTTTTAAATGTTTTAAATTGTTTTTATTGTTGTTAACCGCCCCGAGCTGCTGTGCAGGATGGGGCGGTATAAAAATCTACTAAATAAATATTATAAGGAGGTTGCAACATAGCTGAGGAAAACACTACACCTCCTAGCTCATGTTTTCAAAATGTCTTCATGAGCATTTTGACAAGTTGCTAACAATTTCAAGTAGGTGATGTTAAAAGCAAGATTTAAGCAACCTGCTTAAAAATTCCAAGTGACAAAGCTCACAGGCCTTTCTCTACACATCCAGAGATAATAATGGCTTTTCTTTTTCAGCCTCATCCCATAAGTTCAGCCACATGCTTCACAGCACTTTCACGGAAACAGGCACTGAAGCAAAGCCTTGACCAGTTCAGGAAAGTGCTCACAGGAGGAGGGAGACTCTTGCGGATGGACGGACTGACACTAACGCTGCAGTAAAAGGAGCTGACAACAAGGCCCGGTGCTTTTGAACTAGCCCCAGAAGCTCCTGCAGTGACGAGAACAGGTGCAGCAAGTTCTACCAGACTGCAGAGGGCAGGAGCCAGCGCTATTCTCCCTCCCCGCGGGTGCCTCAGCAAGACCCCGGCAACTCCAGTCACCCCCTCCCCTAGCAGCACCGGGACACGACAGCTCGCTCGCTCCCTTCTCGTCCTGTCCATCCCCCGCCCCTCCCCGAGCGACCCGGCGCGCAGGGGATGGATGGATCGGGACCCTCGGCTCCCGCCGCGCCCCCGGATGGACGCGCTGCTGTCCCGGGTTGGCGGGGCTCGCTCACCATAGGCACCTGCACCCGCCACTTGGAGAGCTGGGCCGCCCCGGCCAGGCCTGAACCCGGACCCAGCAGCTGCAACAGGAACAGGGCCGGCACTAAGGAAAGCTGTTGCTGCTGTCTCCGCCAGCGCTGTGCTGCCTCCGTCCCCGCCATGCCGCAGCCGCACACAGACAGACAGACAGCCAGCCGGGGGGGCATGCCCTGCCCCTTCCGGTCCCCGGGAATGCCAAAGTGACGGGACCGATTCCAGTTGGTGAAAGGACACCGAGGGGGCGGTGCAGTGTTTCTACCTGACTTTTACGTAATTAATAAGTATTTATATAGTGACCGCAATGTGCCTGGCGCTTTACAATCAACGTTTCTAGATAGATCCCTGTCCCCAGCGGGTTTACAGTCTAAAAGAAACAAGGGGGGGGGGGAGGGAGATGAAGAGACAGGAATACACCCAAGAAGCTGCAATGTTCCAGGTGCCCGTGCTTAGCTTAGCTTTATTGTGCTGCTGCTGCATCATCGTAGACTAACATGGATAGGACGTGGCAGTTGTGATGATGTTCTGAAAAGCGAAATCACAAAGTTATTGGGTTGCTTCATTGTGACAGGAGGATGCCTTGGCTATGGCCTTGTTATAAAAATATTGGTTTTATCCCCCTGCCATATGATGCTGTTCCATGATCACACCACTGCATTAAGTCCCCACAGTGAGACATTTTAATGTAAATTTTGCCTTGCTTTATTCAGTGCCTGATCCAGGGATGTTAGGGGAAATAGACTATGATTGTGGTGCTTAAGTTCCTAACAGGAATGTTTTACAGACTCATACTGACTTGCCCATTAGAAAAAGGAAAATGCTACCATAATCAATTTTCTATGTTCACTTAAACACAACATTCTTAGATTAAACAAATAATAATCTTTGTTAAGAGAGGAGTTAAGACTAACAAATTCACTCAAACTTCAAAAAGCATGGAAATGGTAAGTTAAGGCTCCTGCCTTAACTTGCACACCAGATGTTGTACTCCCTCGCATATTGTACTTGCTTACAACTTACATTGTGCACCCATCTTCATCCTCTGCAGGATGGGGGCAACACTGAAGTTAGGGACGGCAAGCTCCTCCCTCTCCCAGTATTATGGACATGATCTCTGTCTTCATTGTGGCCACAATTTCTCCTTCATTTATAGCTCCGTCCTTGCTCAGGCAGCAGCTCAAGCACATCTGCTCACTGCACATGTGATTAAGGGCAAGTGAATTTGGTTATTAACTGTATTGTGGGTTTGGGAGAACTGATGGTAACACTGTTGCTTACAGTCAGATTCCCAGTCAGATTCCCCTGCTTTGCACAAACTCTCCTTCATCCCATCTTCCCCCTTACTCAGTACTCACAAAAATCAAATCTCCCTTAGACTCAGTACAGCTGTTTATTTTGGAATGTCCTTTCTTGCCACAGATTTTTAGTGTTCCATTTTAGAATGTAGCATTTTAGAATGTAGCAAACTCTCACCTAAGAAGATCTGCTTTTCCAGTAAGATTAAAAGGTAAAGCAAATGGTCACTCCAGAAATAATTGTGGACACAGCATATTTCAGGCACTTCTACACCATTTCTTCTTCGCTCTCTCCTCCCTGAAACCTCCTGGCCTGATGCTCTAGTTAAGGACACATCTCTTCGAACTAGTTTTCATTTGGGTTTTTTTCTCAGAGCATACTGTGTTTCTGCTTCAACAGTGTAGCAAACCTAGCTCTACATTTCAGACACCTGCACCTGCCCTCTTGCGCCAAGACAAACACATTGATATCAGTGCTGCTTGTACTACCTCAACACATCTTTGTGGAGGAGTACTCTTCAAATATTACCAAATCACAGCACAGCCTTAATTACAGACTAGAAAAATTACCAAGGCAGGAAACAGCAAGGTTAACCTGGCCTCCCTAATGTTTCCAATCCCAGTATTTAACCGAGTCTGACCCTGATTATTATAATCTGGATGCAGACTGTCAGTAGTCCTACTGCTTTTTGGAGCATGACTGAATTTGTCTTGCAACCTTGTCAATCTCACCAGCAGGGAGAGGAGGGACTGAAGGGGGTGATTGCTTTGCAGACCCTTCCTCACCTGAGCATTTCCCTTGCTGCTCTGATCTTTGTCAGTTAAGTGCCTAAAGGAATCCAACTCATGTAATATTCTTCAATGCATGTAACTACATACAGTCTCTCTCTTGGCTCTATCCCTTTGCCAGGAGCAGCTGGAGTGATGAGGCGGGTGGGGGGAAGTGAGAGAGGAAATGGAAAGATGGTGAGGGGAGCTGGGTCCTCACACCCATAATTACACTCAGCTCCCTGTTATTTCAGCCACTCACAGCAGTCTCATGCCTGTCATTCCACCCAGCCTCCCATAACTCCAGCTACTCTGATGGCCTCTTACCTATCATTCCTCCCAGTCCCCCCCCCCCCCATTTCAGCCGCTCAAAGAGATCTCCTACCCATCATTCCAACCAGCTCCCCCTGCATTTCAGCTGCTCCTGGAGACTGCCTACCCATCATGCCACTCTGCCCCACCTCATTTCAGCTGCTCCTGGATACCTCCTACCCATCATTCCACTCTGCCGTGCTCCCCATGATTCTGGTCACTCTGAGTGGCCTCCTACCTGTTATTCCACCCACCTCCCTCATCACTCCAGCCGCTCCTACTGTCCTCTTACCCATAATTCTACCCAGCCCCCATCATTCTAGCCACTTCTGGTGGTCTCCTATCCATCATTCCACCCAGCCCCCCCAAAAAAATTTAAGATGGGGTGCTTTCAGAAGTGACAGCACCCACCACCGCCACAGGCTTACCCAGGTTGCAGTGAGCACCGTCACTCCAATTGGGATCTGGCCCAGCCACTGAACCAACATGACAGGGGACGGGGTGGGGAGACACACAGTGTCTGCCCAGTCCTGTGCCTAGCACAGCCCCCCCGCTGACAGGTAGCCAGTGATGACTGTCATGGCACCTGGAACTTCCAGGACTCTGGACCGGGTCCAAGTAAAGTGGGCTTTCAAACATGAAAGCTCGCTTTACTCTGGGTCCAGCAGCCAGATCCCAACTGGTGGGGGCTAGCCTGGGCTGTGACTCAGGGATTTCCCCGAGTCACAGCCCGGGCTAGTCCCCACAATGGTTGGGATCCAGACGGGGTAAACAACTGGCAGTCACATTTCAGTGTGACCGTAGACTCCAGGTTAAACTGCACTAAAGCGGGTTAAACCGTGCCACCATCCCATCTGAAAACACCCATGCCCTGAGTTGTCTCCTACCTGTTATTTCAGCAAGCTCCCCTCCACGTCTTTCAATTTCCTCTCCCTGGCTTCCTGGCTTTCTTCCCATCCTGGCTTTTTTTAGGCCCTTTTCAAATGGACCACGGGGGGTGGAAGGATGGGTGTGTGCCGGCGGCGGGTGAAGGTGGGTGTTCGGCCATTCCCACGGGTGCACACCCATCTCCACGCATGGAGCAACCAGCATTGGTGCCAGTTGCTCTGTGTGAGAGTGATGGGTGGAGTGTGGGAGCGCACACACACACACACACCACTGGCAGTGTTCCCATGGGCATCCCACTGCCACCGTGACCTGCAGCGTTCCTACGGACGCCCACCCACCCACCCGCATATGTGTGCGAGGGGGGATGTTTTAAAAGGGCTTTAGTCCTACCACCACCACTATCTTTTGGATTACAGATTCTCTACATGTTGTTGCATCTCTACTTAACAATGTATTAGGGATGGGCGAACGCGGTTTGGAAGTTCGGAGTTCGGACCGAACTCGACCAGTTCGGTCGACTGAACCGAACTTCCGAACCGAACTCGATTTTCTAACCAAACCAAATTTCCGACTCAGTTCTGTTCGCCCATTCCTATAAGATAATATTCCATTTAGTTCAATGGGGTTTGAATTTCCGAACTCTGTTTGGACCGAACTCAAATAGTTCGGTTAACTGAACCGAACTTCCGAACCGAACATAATTTTCGAACCAAACCAAACCAAATTTCCGAACTTGGTTCTGTTCGCCCATCCCTACAATGTTTTATGCACAATCATGGAGTTAAAACATCAAGAGGTTGCATCATACTATTATAGGAGTGCACAAAAATTAGTCTATGCTTTCAATTCAAGCATTCAAAATAACCAACAGAAAGCAACCGTGGTAACTTGGTGGGGGTGGAAAGAAAGGTTACAACACAGCTGTTGCAATGTTTGAACTGCTGTACCAAGAAGTAAACAGTGTAAACCCACGGTACCACTGTTTCCACAGGAGCATGGGATACAACAGTTGAAACTTCATAGTAAGCACTGGGATACTACCAGGTGCTTTCTACAGGCTTTTTTATCTAATCACCCTTAGACCAGGGATTGCCAAGTTGTGGCGCATGCCCCTCCTGAGTGGGACACTCACAACAAGGACGTCAAAAGAGACATGAGGACCTAGACTGGAGTGAACCTCAGCTACAGCCCTTCCAACTTGCTCAGGAAAGCAGAAGGAGCAGGGAAGAGGCGGCATTAGGCACAAGAGCGAGTTATAATACATGCATCACTTGCAGTGTGAGTGAAATTTCCTTCAGGCAGCAGGGAAATGTATAAAAAGGGAAATTTCTGGAAAATCCCATAAATTTCATGGAAATTTTGAGAGAGCAGTGCAGGGGTCTCATGTGTCCTGCATTTTGTGGAACACCACAGATTTGCCCCCTTTTTACCTGCCTCTTCCACGTGGGTATTTCTCCCATCTTCAGCGATACTGTAGGCCTGTATCAACGACAAGCCTTGCCATGGCATGAGTAAAACAGTAGGGGGCACAGGGTGTGGGGTGAGGTAAGAAGTTTTCACCTAAAGGTGAAGGGAGGAAGGGCAACAGCCACGTCTAGAGGGAGCAGGAACAATGAATATTAGAAACAGACACTACAGGCTGTAAGCCTTGCAGCCTGTAGTGTCTGTTTCTAATATTATTCACTGTTCCAAGCTGCCCCAGACATTTGACAGGCAGGGATAAGGGTGGGTTTTTTAAGGTTTCCTGCCCTAAGCCTTCAGAACAGGGCGAGATACAAGTCTTAATAATTAACAAATTTCAAATCAAGGGGCGAGATCCTTCTGGACTGGGGGAGCAAGGCTTCTGTCGCTTAGGGTTTCCAGATCACAGCAGTAGAGATTGTGTGTGCTGGGGCAGTTCCAGCTTCCCCCTCTAAAATTTAAATCAAAGAACTACAGGGAACATTTGCTACAAAGCAATTTGCCCTTGCTTCCTGGCAACTGTTTTTGGCAACTATATAGATGTAGTGCTTCCCCAGCCCATTGTTGTGCTGGCAAAAATACCTCTTGGTGTCATAGAGGATGTCATTCTTTGAGCAGAGGACACCACAGTAATAAACCTTTCAAGACATATAACATTTCTTTTTACAACGAATCCTTCCAAGCAAATCAGCACTCAGAGAGCTGTTGCTTAAAGAGTAAGAACTCAGTTTCCCAGCATCCTCCAAAAGAAGGTGGAGTCCAAGACTGTCACTGGATAGAGGTTTCTGTCTGTAGCTGGAAGGATCCTGATAGCCAATAGCGAAGGACACCACTTATCAGACAGCATTGATCAGATAACACCGTAGTCCAAAGCAGCCGTGAGTGCCATGGAGTCAACTGACCAGGAAGAGATCAGGTAACAAACGAATAATTCTGCAGTGGCTCTGCGGCCACGTGCCCACCTTACCGGGGCCGGCGATTCTCCAGGCCGGAGAAATGTAACGAGCTCTGCATTACGCCCACGTGCAAAGGTCAGCGTAAGTTTCCCCGGCCGGGAGATTCCCCGCCCCTGGTAACGTTTGTGGCAGCGGGAGGAAGGGAGGGATTTTTTTCTGTTAGCCAACCATTCACTTTCCTTCTTTCCTATGCAAATTGTTAACAAAGACCATAAGAAAGTGGCATATTGAGAAGTGCTGCAAATCGCAACCTTGGCAAACAGAAAGGAAGGCAGTAGGGAGGGAGAAAACGTGAAGCTCAGGTTTGTGAAAGTTACAATGGCCACACAGGATGCCCAAATACGTCACATGTCTATAAAATATGTCTGGAAACTAAATGGTCCAGTGTCATTGAACAGACCAAGAAAATAGCTCAGCCCTTATCCCAGACAACTTACAATCTCATTTTAGATGTATTGTGGCTAGTTGAAGCTATAAACATTGGGAAATGAATGGTGCAAACAAAGACAAGGCAAACAGCATCAGGCTTTGACAGTTATTTAATTTAGGCAAATGCATTTCTGGGATGGTTCCCCCCCCCCCTTTTTTTTTTTTATGGACTAGAATGAAACATGAAGTGATTCTTTTTTCTATTTTAAATGAGAGCACTAGATTGTTTAATTTGTTTTTCAAGATAACATACATATGATTAGGCCTTAGTTGCATATGTTTCATATATTTGCATTTTATCTGTTGCACTGTTATTGTAAGATATGGTAGGTATTTGCAATATAGATGACCAATTTTTTTGAAAGATGTAAAAGCTTTCCACTGTAATTAGAGAACTGTCTGCAAGATTGCAACTTCAGTGGGGTTGTGTCAGCAAAATACTACTTTGAGGATGAGGAAGGACCCCTGAGCAGCAGGATATGTTATACCTGCTCAGTATTGTTTAGCCAGCCCACCCTTCAATTCAGTCCTCCTGGACACTTCTCCTTAAGAGCCACTTGCTGTGCCAGTAGCAGCAGCTGTTCCACCCTTGTGTTCGTCCCGCATTAATTCCCACTGCTCAGTTGCAGAGGCTCTCATTATTTGATCACTAAAAAGGTAAGTAGCAAGCAGATTCCTTAAACATTATTTTTTTAACCAGTGTCCAAGATGAAGCTGTGGACAAAAGCATCTTTAAGACCTGCAGCCAGATTGCTTTCTACAGGTACAGTGCAAGTTACAGACCACTGAGGACATGATTGAACCCTTGATGTTAATCATTCATCTCCCATGGCTTTTAATAGATGAGGATTGCACCTCACTTCTCACAAAGGATATAATTGATTGCTTTCACTGTGAGCATGGTCCTGGAGCTGTTTGGTACGGGCACTAATCCTTTGCACCCACACAAATCCCATTGAAAGAACAGGACTAGCGTCAGCACAAAGGGTTATTAGCACTATCAAATGGCCTCGGGGATCAGTCTGTGTAAGATAAACATTACAAGGATTCTAATGAATTCTGTTTTTTAAAAACATACAAGAGTTAAATCAAGAAAACAATTACAGTCAATCATAAGTTAAAGCAGGGATGAGGCACCTCTAGTCCCATTCGCCTTTCAGCTCAGTACCAGCGATCTCTAATAGTGTGACCCGCTGCTGGGGATTCAGCACACTGGGCTGTTGGCCTGTAGTGGCAGTGGAGCTGCCACTGTGCCAGGAGGCCCAGCAAGTGCACAGGGAAGGCGACTGCTGCTTCCTGACAACCAGCTGACCAGCAGGAATCAGCAGAGGCCTCTGTCCATGATGTGGCCTACTGACCAATTTTAAATTGCCAATGAGGATCACAGAAGAAAAAGTTTCCCCACCCCTGATTTAAGGCGAGCAAAGATTCCATGCAAGTATGCCAGTGACTGAGAATGAATATGGTTTTTAAAAAGACCTTTCCTCTCACTCCTGGCAATATATGTTTGAAAATTGTCAGTGTTAAGCAGAGATGCAGTTAAACTGGAATCACAAATCCATCACCTCCCTGAAAATTCCAGGGAGTCCAAACTTAAATCCCTATCTCCTAAATATTTATTTATTTATTTATTATAATAACTTGTATTCCATTGTATATAATAAAATACAATAATACAAAATAAGATAAACAAACAACAAATATAAAAAGACAAATATAAAACAACATAATAAAATAGTGGGGCACCAGAAAAATAAAACAAAAACACCCCCCTCAGCCCTCCCATCTATCACCCATCTCCCTCACTGAAAGCCTGGCGGAACAGCCAGGTCTTGCATTGCCGTTGAAAGGAGGAGAGGTCCAGGACCACACGAGTTTCGACATATCCGGGGGACTTTGAGAAAGGTGCTCCCGATTGACCGCAGGGGTCGAGCCAGAGCCTGGGGAATGAGACGATCTCACAGATAGGTAAGGCCCAGTCCGTATAGGGCTTTATAGGTAAGTACCAGCACCTTGAATCAGGCCCGGAAAATGATAAGCAACCAGTGCAGAGAACGCAACACTGGTGTAATGTGCTCACGGTGACCCATCATTGTAAGGAGGTGAGCCACCGCGTTCTGCACCAGCTACAGCCTCCGAACCGTCACCATTGGTAGCCCCACGCAAAGCGCGTTACAATAGTCCAAATACCACCCAATCTCCATCATCCTCATTTGGATGCAGGGACTCGTTTGTCGTTTCTGAAATGTGGCTTATCCCTAATGGCAGACATCTTAGGAGACCTGATGATCTTGTGATGTTTCTGCCATCCAGAAAGGGCATAGCTAAAGGTGGGGCAACTGCAGGGCTCAGGCTTTCAGAGGGACCCAGAAGGACCAGCTCAACCAGGACATCAAAACATCCTGCTTTATCTCTGCCAGAGCTTCCTGTTCCCTTCCCCAGTGAGGCAGGAGTCGGTGTCATGTCTGTCAGCAGCTGTCACCCCACCCCCATTATCCCTCAAAGCCTGGTCTGCTCCAGTTCTTCACTTCTCCTACCCATTCCAGTGCCACTGTACCTCACGTGCCCCGCTTCTCCCCCCTCCCAAAAAATGCCTCAGCCTCCCCTGATCCATCCTGATTTGTATGGGGCCCATTAATATGACTTGCCCCAGAACTCTAGTAAACCTAGCTGCCACTGCCATCTGGGGCCAAAACGTTTTGAGATCTCCTTGCCATTGATCCCTGAAATATACAGTTGGATTGCTCAAATCCCTACTCCCTCTACCCTGTTATCCTGTTAAAAACTTACTTGGATCCAAACATTCCATTCTCAGTCCATTATCAACTGGAATCTGTTTTCTATGTGTTGATCCAGTCCTATATGGAGAAATATAGTAACTGCTTCATTGTATTAATATAGTCATTCAGTAATTAATGAACATACCTGAGAAAGGTTTTACTCTTACTGCCCAATCCTTACTTAGTTAAATCAATTAGAATTGTGTCACTGACTTCAAAGAAGTGAGGATCCCATCCTTCGACATTTGTTTTGCTTCTGCAGGAACATTCCATCCAACAGACTTAATTCTGCCCCAGCCAACATCAATGGAAATTTAGCAACTGACATTAGTGGGAACAGAACTGAATCCTAATTTTAAGTAAGCCATGAAAAGATTTTCTTGGTGGAAAGCTATTTAAGCTAGCACTCGTGATATTTTAAATGAATGTGAGTGCCCTTTTGCTTCTCATCCACATAAACAATGAGAGCTCTTCAAGGGCCTACTTTAGTCTTTGTACAGCACCTACTACACACCAGGACCTTTACCTAGCCCAGGGCTTTTGGGTATGACTGAAATATGAAGAATTTATAATATCTGTGACAGTGTGAAGAATTACATAAAATTCTAATATGGTCAAAGTTAGTGTTCTGTAATTTCATACAGGGGCCTACACCTCTGTCCACACACTTTCAGAGGCCTTGGGAGATTCTGAAGCAGGAGCTACAGGGCCCTAGAAGCACCCTTGGAGCAGTAGCAGGATTGCAGCCACTGCAGAGGCTCCTAGGGCAGATGATTCCTGTGTGCACTGTTGCTCACCCCTCTGCCCCAGCAACCCCGGCCCAAATCCCACCAATCCCAATGACAGCCCTAGTTTCAGTTTAAAAAAAATTAGGCTAAGCATTGTCTGGCTTGTTGTCTTCTCATTCCTTATTAATTAAAATCAGAAAAAGTTTCATGCAAGAAATGGACTCTTAAATGAAATCATGAAAAGTGAATGTGGCTGGATGGCTAAAGGGAGCTAAGTAGTGATCTGTTGAAGAAAGATGCAATTAGCAGTGATTTTTATAGCATACTCCAAGTTCTTTCATCTCCAGGAACTGCAGGACACACATTTTAAAAAGACAAAAACTGTCCATTTATTATGCTATTCCTATTTCATACAGTGCTGAAATAATGTTAACCATGACAGTGGCAAAGGTCAGCAACTGATCTAATCTGGTCTATTATCTCTCTTGACAGGCGTCAGAAACTTCTGCACCCAGGGAAGTCTCCGTATCAAGCATTGTTGGACTCAGTAAAGTTATGCCATGGCAGTGTCCATTTCCAAATTGTCAATGAGGAGAATAAGGTGAAGCCCTGCCCCCCCCTGTAAGAGGTAGTAGTTAGAGACGGGTCTGCATGTTCTGAAACCTGGGCTTTTTTCCCCTAATGATTCTGAATAATCTTAGACAAGTTGCTGTGCCTCGCTTTTCCATCTGTAAAACAAGGACATAATATTTGCCCACCTTTATAAAGATACTTGGGTGGACAGTAATCCAGTGACATAGGTCTAAAGTATTTTATTATTACACAGTGGTTCTTCCTTTTACAGCTAATTTAATTCATTATCAGGTGGCTCCTTTAAAGAGATACAGGGTGCAATCTGATTTCATTGAAGTCACTGGCTAAACTCTTGCTGTCTTCAGTGAATTCAGGATTACAACCTAAATAGTTTAATGAAAGTTTATGTTAGTGACAGTACAAATATCTATAACTGAAGTCTTTTTTTAAAGAAAATTCTGAAAGGACTTTTAGAGTTTTGTTGTCCATTCCAAGCTAACTGTCTGCTACTCCTTCGGTTTTTCACGGCAGGACTAGTGAGGGTCTTGCCTTATTAGTGTCATCTTCTCTACGTGCCAGAGTTAAACGTATAAATTCATGCAAATCTTATTTTGCTTTATATTATTGTTTATTTCCATCCAGATTGGCGTTATTGGTTGGAAATGTCTATTTTCCGCCTTTATCTTCCCCATATTACTTCCAGGACCTTTGGTCATTAGTAACTGGGCAAATTCAATCAGTATTAAGATCTTATGCCATGGCTATAGTGTTGATTGGTAGCGATTTCAATGTGAGGATGGGGAACCCTGCTGCATTACAAACTGTCCCAGCTTTCTATGAATCTTTAGTTTCTCCCTCTACTGATATGCGGTTCTCCAAAGAGATAGGGTAAGAGGAGTAGGGGCTGGCAGGATGGCAGATTTTCTAGCTAAGCTTGACTTGGTCATTTTAAATGGCCGTACCATGGGTGATTTGGAGGGGAACTTTACTTTCCACTGAACCCAGGGTTCGAGTGTAAATCGATTATTTCTTAGTCACAGAAAGTCATATATACAGTATACTTGAGCTCACCATCATCCCCAGATTTGAGACAAATCATTTACCATTAGCCTTGTTATTTAGAGACCACTATTCCAGAAGAAGAGCTCCCACCATTCAAGATGCAAATTTCAATCCGGCGAAAGAAGGGATGTTTTTCGCCCAAATTAAATGGTCAGAGGAGTTAAAAATCCTCTTTTTCTAATTTTAGGCAATTAGATGAAGTCAGAGATTTATATGATAAAATCTTGACTCAGGATAGTGACCATTCATTTTTGTTCGAAAAGCTGTTAGCCCTATTGCATCCGCTGTTGGTAGTTAAGAGACCAGTTTCTCGTTTGAGCCGGAGGCTTCCTCCATGGTTTGACAAAGCTTGTCGAACCATGAGATAAAATCTTTGGAATATTGCAAGGAAGCTAAGGAAGAAGCCCACCTGGGACCTTCAAGTGTCACTCCAGGTTGTCAGGAAGTCCTACCACCAACTGATTGCTAAAAAGAAACTGGAGCACAAAAAAGGGTGCTGGTCCAATTAGTTAAGAGCTGCCAATCAAAGGGACTCAAAGCAATTTTGGGACCTCATTCGACCAGCCAAATTAGGAGCTTCAGATCTTGGGATCCCTATAATACCACCGGAGACATGGGTGGTTTTTATGAGGGTTTATTTTTGAACCCTTCTCCCTCATCTGGATCCATCAGTATCCCCTCAAGGGACAGATTTCAGGTTTGGCACCCAATGTCACCAAATGAAGTTTTGGGGCTTATACTCCAGCTTAAGTCGGGGAAGGCACCCGGTGATGATTTTGTTTCGCCTGAACTCCTAAAGAGTGACCCGGAATGGTGGGCGAACTTTTTGGCCCCCCTCTTTACATCTATTAATGAGATGGGAGAAATCCCTAAATCATGGCTGAATAGTGTTGTGGTTCCCATTTTTTAAAAGGGTGATCCTCTGCAGCCTGGAAATTATCAGCCTATTAGTCTTCTTACATAATTGGGAAACTGTATGCTAAATACCTACGAGGGAAATTACAGTCCTGGCTCAATGATAACAATATAATAGAGCCTGAGCAAGTGGGGTTCTAAAAAGGGAAGTCGACCCTAGACCAGGTGTTTGTTCTTTCCTTGTTGTTAGATAAATATGCCATGCACTGGAGGAAACTCTTTCTCTGCTTTGTAGACCTGAGGATGGCATTTGATTCTGTTAACAGAGCGTGGTTATGGGCCAAAATTAGCTCCTAATCCATAGATTCGAGATTGTTATTTCTGATAATTAAACTACATAGCAATAACACACTGCAAATTAGATATGCTCCATTACAGATGTCATCCAAAAAGGTACATGTTCTTAGAGGAGTTAGGCAAGGCTGCATTCTGACACCAGCCCTATTTAACATCTATTTGAATGATCTGCTTCCTTTTTTAAAAGACGTTGACTCTCATGCGTCTTTAATCGGGCAAAAGGAGAATTCCAGCTCTCCTTTTTGCTTAGGACACTGTTCTAATTTCCAAGTCAATTGTGGGGCTTAGGAGGGCTATGCAACGATTCAAGGAGTACTGTACTAGGGAAACTTTAACAATTAATTATTCTAAAACAAAGGTAATGGTAGTGGGTGCCTGAGCGATTGGTAGACCTCGCCGCTGGGCTATTGGTGGTATTGGCTCTACGTGGGGCTGCCTGGGAAGCTGGTCCGGAGGCTGCAGCTGGTGCAGAATGCTGCGGCCCATCTCCTTACGGGGGCGGGTCGCAGGGAGCACATGACACCAGTGCTCCGGGCTCTGCACTGGCTGCCTATAAAGTACCAGGCCAGGTTCAAGGTGCTGGTTTTAACCTTTAAAGTCCTTCACAGCCTGGGCCCTGCTTATCTGCAGGACTGCCTCACTCCCCATGTATCCGTGCGACCCTTGAGATCGTCCGTGGGAGCCTTTTTGGAGGTTCCCCGGGCGAGGCGGGTAGCCACCGATGTTAGATCTTTTTCGGTGGCTGCCCCTATGCTGTGGAATTTGCTCCCGAAGGAGGCTCGGTTGGCTCCCACTCTCCTGCTGTTTCAGCGTGTATGTAAGATCTGGCTGTTCCGTCGGGCTTTTGGCGAGGGGTAGGGGGTGGGGACTTCCCCACATATTGTATTTTTTAATTATTTTAAAATTTTTGTATTGTTTTTATTGAATGTTGTTCGCCGCCCCGGGCTGCCCTGAGGACAGGAGGGGCGGGATATAAATTTTAAATAAATAAATAAATAAAAATAAAAAAGGTTATAGAACAAGTGAGCTCCTTCAAATAGTTAGGGGTAACTCTTTCTACCGCATTAAGCTGGAAACTTCATTTGGAGGGAATAATATGTCAGGCTAGGAGGACAGTGGTATTGATATTAAACTATTACTATAGCTGTGGGGTTAAGCTGGTTCTCCCAGCCCTTTGACTCTTTAGGGCAAAAGTCATCACCCAGGCTTTATATGCCTTTCCAGTTTGGGGCACTGCTTATTTAAGCAAATTGGAAGTAATACAGAATGGGTTGAAGAAGAAGAAGAAAGTTTATTTGTGTAGCCGATGGTTATTACAAAAAATAAAAACTAGTCTCGTATTAAAACAGATGCGAAACAGGTACAAAACAACTTCTGATCGCATTAAATACAGTACAGTTACACCTTATTTAAATCCTTCTTTGAAAGAATCTCCTGCTCCCCACTCCTTCATATAATACTTCTGCATGTCTATATACAAATCACTAGTACTCATACTTCCTTGTTCTCATTATAATTTGTGCCTGCGGGCCATCACCAGACCAGTAGGCCATTCGTCGGGACGCCAAAGAATCTGATGGGGTTAGCAACAACCTCAAGAAAGGTATAGGGTTACTTACCAAGAACTGAAGAGGGAAAGAGTCCTGCAGTCTCTTCCTAGGAACTATCAGTGCGGGACAATGAAAAAGAACGTGAACAAGGGAAACAACCTCCTCGGAATCACAAAGAACACAATACCTTTCTTCGCGGGGTATACCCGCATAACGACCTTGGAGTATTTCGGGAGAAAAGGCCCCACATCTCAGCCGGGTAAAAGCCTGTCTGGCTAAGACATCGCTCCAAATGAATAAGTAGTTAGAACTCAGAGAAGTAGAAGACAGGGGGAAATAGTGCTGGACAGCTCTTTGGTCCCTGAACCGGGCATCCTCCAGCTGGATCTCTTGGTTTGCCAACCGTTTAGCGATTAGGGATTTGCCCGCCTCGTACCCTACCTTCAACAAAAGATCACAAGAGAAGCCCAACTTTTGTATTTCCTCAACCATCCCAAGGATCCATGGATTTAATAAATTATGGGTCACAGATAATGTAAACAGTGAGCCTTCATTCCCTGAGAACAAGTACTTCTGGAGGCAGTAATTTAGCATCGCAAGCAGTGCGGTCTGTCTAAGCGTGCCACAACGGGCTTCCGCTCGTAATATCACATGAGGCGTGCCCCTGGGTAAACCCAGAATTTTCCTCAAAAACCCATTCTGGATCACTTCCAGCCTATGCAGGTGGGTCGGGCCCCAGGCAGAAATTGCATACATGATTTGAGGAATCACTTTTGCCTTGAATAAGCACAGGGCCGGGTGCACTAATTTCCCACCCAGACCCAAGTAAAAACCCACTATGGCAGCTATAGTACGTTTGGTCTGGACCCTCATTGCTTTGAAGTGGGCCCTCCATGTGCCAGAGTCGGAGAAAATCACCCCCAGGTATTTGTATGCAGAAACATGCTCGATTGGTGAGCCCCCCCATTGACCAGCGATGCTTTCTATGCCGGCTGGGGTGCCCCAAGACCAATACCTTGGATTTTTCGTAATTTACCACAAGGCTGCTCCTTTTGACAATAGGTACCAAATTGATCCATTACCCTACGTAACCCAACAATGGAATGAGAGACCAAAATGGCATCGTCCGCATATAAGAGGGCAGGGACAGATCTATTCCCCACGACCGGTGCATGCGAGTCTATTCTGTTTAAGAATGCAATCACATCATTCAAGAAAAAATTAAAAAGCATGGGGGCCAAAATGCATCCCTGCCTCACCCTGGAAGCAACCTGAACTCTAGGGGTTAGTTCGCCACGTACTGAGCAACGGACCTGAAGAGTATTATTTGTATGGAGCTTCGATATTAAAAATAGAAGGCGGGGATCGATCGAGGTCTTTTGCAGTTTGTGCCATAGGCGGGATCTAGAAACTGAGTCGAACGCCATACGGAGGTCGACAAAGCACAAGAAGAGATCCCGCTGTCGGGCCAGGGCTTTCTTAATAAATGCAGACAAGACCAATACATGGTCCGTTGTAGATTTGCCCTTTTGGAAACCCGCCTGCTCGATCTCCAGCGTGTGCGAGGAGTCCATCCACTTTTGAAATTTTAATAGCAAGAAGCGGGCATACAATTTCCCCACCACACTTAACAGGCTGATGGGGCGATAGTTACCGGGGGAAGCGGGGTCCCCCTTCTTAAAGATGGGATGCACAATACTGGTTAACCATGAGGCCAGAATCTCACCGGACTCATTAATAGCAGTGAATAGGGGGGCCAGGATGCCCGCCTACCACTCTGGGGCACACCTCAGGCATTCCGACGGGATATAATCTTCGCCTGGAGCCTTACCAGCTTTAAGTTGGCTAATTAAATCCTGGATTTCCTCCGCAGAAACAGGCGGCCACTGTGGGAAGCAGTTCTCTGTGTGGAGAGAGACAATGGAGCAACCAGGCGAAGAAAGGGAGAAAATTTCTGTATAATATTGGACCCATTGTGCTGTGGAGATATGTGAGGCTATTGTGGCTTTCCCACTTAGCCCGGCAGAACGGATCAGTCCCCAAAATTCCTGGGAATCCCCCTTGCCCACTGCTCTCAGTAGTTTGTCCCATCTTTTATGCTGGAAATCCCGCTTCTTATGGAACAATAACTTCCTGTACCTAGATCTACCCTGTTGGAGCTGAACACGACGATCCTTTGTGGGGATCGAACAAACCGCCCTCGCTACTTTCCGAAGCGAGGACCTCTCGGTACGACATTCTTTGTCAAACCACCCATGGTACAATGTTCTAGTTTCTGAGAGGATCGGAGCCAACTTCCTTACCAAGACCCCATAATATGAGATGCAGTCCCTACCCATACCCTCTATAGCTAATTTGCATTCTTCTACACCCGGAGATGAGATAAATGTCCTCATTTGGGCCTCTACCTCCTTGGTCCATTTAACTCGAGTCATGGTTTCTCTAGGGAGAAGTTCAGCTTCAGCTATTTTTGCCTCTCTCAAAAGGGGAACTTCTAGATCCTCCCGAATTGACAGGATCAGTGGGAAATGATCTGACTCCACTCTTGGGCTAATCCTTAGTGATTGAATATTTTGGGTAAAACCCTTGGAGACCAAAAATAGTCTATTACACTGGATCCCGCATATGAATGGTGAGTGAAGTTTCCCATCAAATCCCCACACACACAGCCATTTAGCATAGCTAAATCGAAAGTGTCACAGAAGTTAAACAAAAATTTTGACTCGGAATTTACCACCCTGTCTCGTGAGGATCTTGTTGTTAACTCCATAGAATCAGAGGACTCGTCCAGCTTGGGGCCAAACGATACAGCCTGTAAGTTACCAGTTCTAATGTTGAAGTCACCTCTGATAATGAGAGTAGCCAAAGGATACAGTTTTTTTGCCTCGTAAAACATGTCTGCGGCTACATCCCAAAAAATTGTTGGGGGAAAAAGGTCGATGATGTCGGGGGTAGATATATGATACCTATTAGCAAACCATATGACCCAAGGGAAAAATACAATAATAAATTACTATATTAGATCTGAAAAAACCCACTTGTTTCACTTTAATCAGAAGTTTTTTGGCAACTAACAAAGCCAAACCTCCACTTGGTCTACCTGAGGAGGATGATGCGATAGCATGTGTACAGTAAACATCAGAACTCCCACGCTTAAAATCATACATGCTCCAAGTTTCTTGTAGCAATAAAATGTCCCAGGCCTACAATGAAGGCATTGAAACTCCTGTCCAGCTGACAGGAGTTCCACCCCGCAATGTTCCAGGAAGCAATCACCAAGCCAACTGGAACCGCCAGTAGCTGTCACGCCTCCTCCCCAGAGGTCCAGGGGTGACCCCCCAACCGGCTCTCCCGGTCGCCATCCCCCAGCCCCGGGGACAAGTAGGCCACTGAATCAAAGTCCTGGCCACCTGACTGGTCCTGCAAATTTCTCTTAAAATTAGCAATATCTAATGGCCTTCATGGTTTATGGGCATCAAAAATTGATCCTGAAGTCCACAAACTGGGGTTCTCTAAGGAGGCCCTTGGGCATTTGGGTTTTGACGGAGCCATGGCTCTTATAAAAAGGAGACTCTTGGACCAAGAGCTGCAAAATGAGAACACTCTCTTGTCCGCCCAGAAGGTAGCTCTTGAATATTTACCTCCAAACTCCTTCAGCTCTGGGACTAGTTATTTGTCTGCCTGGATGGATGCGAACAAGAGGCAGGCCTTTACTAGGTTCAGATGTGATGTTTTCCCCTCTGCTCTTTTAGACACTACACAGGAGTTCCTAGAGAGTCGCGATTTTGTTTACTATGCGATCTTCGGGAGGTGGATTGAGTCCAACATGCATTTTTTCGTTGCCCAGCTTTTGCCAAATTAAGGCATAAATACCTGAGCAATGGTTTTGTCAATCCTTCTCGTTGGCACAATGGAACCCTTTTGCAAAAATTACTTAGTCCAATAGATTCCAGGGCAATAAGATCTGCTGCAAACGTTTGCTTTGCTGCTATGCTTGTAAGACTTGAGTGAAGACAGAGCGAAGAAACCCATTCTGTATTACTTCCAATTTGCTTAAATAAGCAGTGCCCCAAACTGGAAAGGCATATAAAGCCTGGGTGATGACTTTTGCCCTAAAGAGTCAAAGGGCTGGGAGAACCAGCTTAACCCCACAGCTATAGTAATTGATTGATTGTAACAGAATTTCAGTCTCCCAAAATAGGGGCGAGAATAATGCGATTGTCTTTGTGTGTTATAGTGCATAATAAGTGAAAACCTTTAGCTACAATAGTACCCACAGCCATTTTCAACAGAAAATTGTGTATCCTGTATTATTTTGCCTGGAAAGTTTTCCTTCTGAAAGTCTTGTAAATAAGGAAATGGACAGACTAAATTGGGATTTTGTACTTGCAGAATACTTTGAGGTTTGGGGCCTTAATGGGCAAAGGGATTTGCTAGCTTATGGTCCAAGTGATTTCTAAATATAAAGACCCTGAATCCACTTAATTGAATCGTTCAGACCAACAAGGACAGGAAAAACTATCTGATGGAGTTGTAGTTCTTCATCCAATAGGCTGAACGTACTTTTATATAAATCCATACATCTTGAGACAGAGTGTGGTAGCACAATTGCTAAACCTCTATAAGGGGTTAGTGGCCAAAATGTAAGGCCTCCTGGAAGTAGAAGTAAAGAGCAAGAAAGTTGGTGAGGAGTTTGAAATTTTTTTCCTACTGTGCCAAAGATCCTACAAAGTAGGAAAACTAGTCATGATTAAACTATACATTTCTGGAATAAATACTTTCATTTAAAACTTTCACTTTCCCTGCAAACAAAAGTCAGAGGAGGAAGCACTGATAGGATGAGGCCAGGTTGATTAGCTTTGCAGCCCCACTTTATACGTCCTCGCATTTTATGACTGTATTTAATCACAGACTTGCTGGCTAAGGCCCCAAAGACACAAGCTAATGGAATCCATTCAAGTTAATGGAGTGTCTGTCTGTTGTAGACTTTTGAAGTAAAAATTCCCAGTGGTGCAGTTCCACACCAGAAACAACAAAGAAGAGATGAGACACCAACATTTTTACTCCCATACCATCTAACATTTGGCAGGCCTAGATTCCAGAGTGGTAAAAATTAGGGGTGGGACATCAGGGCAAATACCGGGTACCGGTTTT
>QEPC01009912.1:4744321-4755282 GCA_003113815.1 Sphenodon punctatus | reverse complement strand
CCTGTCTATTTTCAACAGTTATACAGCACCAGGTACATTACTTGCACTATATAAATACTTCATAATAATAATTAATTCAGCAGTGTGAACACTTCTAATATACTTAGTTTTTATGTGACCTTCCATTATCTTATAGTGTTGCCCTTTCTTTTAACAGCCCCTTTTGAATTTTGTCCTTCTTTGTGATTTGATGCTTGAGAAAGTTGAACTTTGAATGTTTAAATTGGTTGATTGGGATATTTGGGGGGGGGCGGTCATCGTGCAAAAAATCAGAGACAAAATATAGATGCTTTTCCAAAGACTTATTTGGTGACATAATTGTTTGGTGACTAAGGACACTTAGAAAATACTTGCTGATTTTGCACACAGCCTTGTGTGGTTTTAGTGTTCAGCTTGTAGGAAGGACTGAAAGTGTGGAATCTTTTCCCTTCCAGGGACCAATTGCAGCATTTATGGTGTGCATTTTAGGATTCCACATAATCCTTTTGGGTTTTGCAGCATTTTGCATTTTAGTTGTGGCCTATGTACTTCAGTTTTCTCTGCTATGGTACTCCTGCAATTTAAAACATTGCCTGCTCGTGGTTATTGAAGACAGGTCCCTACCCAGTGAGCTTACTATCTAAGAAGGAAAAGGTTTCGGGTAACAGAGAGAGAGACACACACTCTCATTCCCATTTTTTTACAGATGAGAAACAATTCCATGTTCAAAATTTTGCTTGTCCTCCCCCCTACCGCTTGCTTTGCCTGGCCTACTGCCCCACCAGCCACCACTGCTCTATCCTCTCTAACACCTCACTCCTGGGCTGGCTTGTTTCCAAGCAGAGCTCCCACTTCCCGTATGCTTTCTCTCACTGGGCCCAGAGCCTTCCTCTAAGGCTCTGCTGACCAGGCACAGACAGACCCTCCTGAATCCAGCTTAGAGGCAGAGCCCTCCCTGGCTTTCACCTTCCTGGAGCTTTTGGGAGACAGAGGGTGATTTCAGACGTTACGGGGCCCGTTGGCCCCGTACCGAAATCACCCGATTCATTCCCCGCCGGGGNGACCCTCCCCTTCTTTCACCCATCCTGAGCACACTCCTCAAAGACACCCACCCTTAGCTCCTATGCAGCTTCCGAATCATGTGCCAATTTTCCAAGTGAACCTTGAGAAGGAAAAGATTCCCCACCACCAAGATGAAAACAGGAATTCTAGTCAGCTTTTTAATTACTAGCTGACACAGTCTTCTGTGTTACTATTTAATATAGCAGAGTTGGGCAAGTGATGGCTCAGGAGCAGCACGTGGCTCTTGAGCACCTTTACTGCAGCTCTCAGCAGAAATGGCTGCTTAAGGGCATGTCCATGTGGCTCCCTCAGGAGCAAGAGAAGCTGAGTTGCCATTTTGGCTATGAGAGCACAGGCAATGTGCTCTGTGCTGTTATTGCTGCTGCCTGAACCTACCATACCGCATGGGAGCCAGAGCTTTGATGTGAGGGGGAGGGTATCTGTGCTACCCCGTCCCTGGGATTGTGGGGGGAAACCGTAATTGATGTAATACAAAAATTTTGATATGTGGTGCTTGGAAACTTTGCCCACCCCTGCATTATAGACTGCTGTGGAAGAGCATCAGAACAACAGATGAGAGAGATTCTGCCCTGACTTTCATCCTGTGAAAAGACAGGCAGAATTTTGTCCTGCGAATTAATTTCTTTCCTATATTTTTAATGGACGCCTTTCAGGCATAAAACAAAGCTGCTTCTTCATCCACCCTGTGAGCATATTTGCTGAAGGGTCCTTCATCTTCATGAGGCTTTGATTAGGAAGAGGTTGCAGACCAAACTACCTAAATCTCATCTGAACCTATTCATGCAGTTTTGTTCTTCTGGGACCAGAGCCATGAAATGCTGAGCATCCTTAATTCACCTTTGCTGGAGAATTGAAGGTGCCCAACACTTTTTATGACCAGGTCCCTAATTTCATCCATCTTCTCTCATTATAGCTGAGCTTTTAAAGTCACTGATCATCCTGTAGTTGCAACAGCTGGCAACCCAACTCCATTGCAAAATGCTGCAATGCTGAAGAGCCATTAAGCAAAGGAAATGGGGGCCCAGGAATATTTTGAAAGTGACATGAAGGGGGATTCTTCCCTGTGTAAAAGAGCTAAAAGAGCATACTACTTGCAACTTCAGCATGCTTTTTGCAAAGTCCTATCTCTGAGATGGAATACGTAGAAATATTGGATGTGGAGACCTTTTGTATGTGGAAAGGAAGGAGAAATAGGCATTGTTAGTAATGAGCAAACCAACATTTACAGGAGAATAGAATTAACTATTCCACCTTAGATTTGGAATGAAGATCACTGTAAAAAGTTACATTGTAAAATCCCTTGTCAATTGATTATCTCGGGAACAATGATTAAATTTCAGAGGAGCTGAACTCTAAAGATTCCACAAAGTAAATTACACAAACAAATGCAGACAGTCTTAAGAGTTTACTATGTGAGATCAGTTCATTTTTTCTATTAATTTGTTTTCATTAGCAAAGCTACATCGCAAGAGAAGAACAGTGCATCAACTGACCCTTCTAAGGTAAACCACCTTGGATTGGGATTGATATTTTGTGGGAGCCTAAGGACAGAGCAGTCTTCATGAGTACAAAAGATGTGTTCACCATATCTACTGGTGTCACAGGAGCTTCCAAACAGCTAAGTTGAGGATCACATTGGGTGATTTCAGACGTTACGTTTTCGGCATTCACCTCAGTCAAACGCGGGGGTGTGTGAAAGCGTTGTGCACGTCTGTTTGCTCGCATCCAGATGTTCACCACAGTCAAATGCGGCCCGGGATAAATCTAACCACGCTTCGTGAGGTCGGGGTGGGAGGAGGTCCAGAAGTGTGGTGAATGTTCACCACGGCAGGGGTGAAAGAAATGTAACATCTGAAGGGAAACCCCTGGCCGCGGTGCAAGGAAATGACCACGGGCCGTGGTGATGGCACACAGCGTCGCTGCTAGGCAACCAACAACAAGTGGCACAAAGGGCAGTCGGCAGTAGGGGACTGTGGTGGAGAAGTTGATGGAGAGGAGGGAGACAGAAAATGTGCGGAGGATGGAGCAAGAGGGCAAGGAGGAGGCGCAGCAGCAGCAGGGGGAACCCTGGAAGAAGGTAGGGGGTGCAGCCGGGAGCAGGTGGGTCGGGGCCAGGGAGGGGGGAAGGAGGGAGGGACCGCAGCCACCAGGAGCCTAACCAGCAGCCTCCATTGTACCCACAAACAGACCAGCAAGAGGGCACGTGCCCCGGAGGAACCTGAAGCTGGAGGGAGCCAGGGACAGACGGCGGGGGCCGAGGAGGAGGAGGCAGCGGAAGGGCCGGCACCCAGGCGCCGGTACCACGGGGCGGGGGTCAGTGGGGCCCACAAGCTAATTGCTATCTGGGCGACACCTGAGATGCAGGCCGAGCTGGCGATCAACGTCCAGAACAAACAGGTGTTCGCCCAGATAGCTACGGAGATGGGGGCTGTCCCACCTGCCCTGGCCCCCTGCGGCCGATTATGGATTGCCCCCCCCCCTCCTCCGGGCCGGAGCTGGCGGCCCTGTCAGAGGTGTGCAGCCGCCCTGATGTGCAACTCGGGATGAGCTGTGTGAATCCCTTCGAGTTCTTCTACCTGATCTGCTTCCACATGGCCGGCCACAGCTTCTGCCGGGGACTGTGGCAGTGGCCCCGCTATGTGCACCTGCTGTCGCTGCCATCCCCTCCACCCGATGGGAGCCCCTGCAGCTGGGTGTAGGGCGCTCCGGGCCCATCTGTCATCCATCTGCCTCCTCAGCGCCTTTGTTCCGTCAGTGGCCTGGGTGCTTGCGCCACCGCCTGCTGCCTCTTCAGGATGGCTGGACCCCCTGGAACCCGCTGCCGCCACCCCGGGCCCCTCCATGTGGCCTCCGTGGTGGGCCGTTGTGGTCGTTCCCTCCCTCCCAGACTGGATCCCGTGCCCCCCTTGCTGCTGCCCCTTCTCCCGCGCCCTGGCCCCGCGCGCTCTCGCTCTGTATGGCTCTGCGCCAGGCCGGTGCCGCTTGTGTCCTCAATAAACACCTGTTGCTCTTCACTGTGCCTTGTGTTGCCTCCGGTCTCCTTGGGCTGCTGGGTCCCCATTCCCCTTGCCCCCTGGGGTCCTGCCCCCTTCCCCTCCTGGTGGACTGGCCATGCCGGCCCCTCGCCCCCCCCAACTCCCGTGCATCCGACCGGCCGTGGGGTTCCCTGTCCCCCCTGGTGTGTGCCTCCCTCTGCCCCCCTGCTCAACTTCCCTTTGTTGCGTGGGTGTGGTGCTTTGTGTGTGTGTGTGTGTGTGTGTGCGCTTCTCGTTTTGAAGTGCGCGCGCCTTCCGTGCAGCCGCTGTTTGCGAGCGCTGCAGCTCCCTCCACCCCCTCCCGTGATTCCCTTCCCTGGGCGGGGCCCTCCGCTGTCTTTGGCTTCGGTTGCCCTCAGGCAGCCATGTTTGCATCCGCGCTACCCCGGTGCTTTGTGGGGCTCTCACCGCGGTTCTTGCCACCATGTCACGTCTGTTGGGTTCCCCCGGCCCGGGTTCACTCCGGTTGGCCCCGGCCGGTGGTGCCGCCCCTGTCATGTCTGTTCGGGCCGCACGTCTCACCCCGGCCCTTGGTGAAGCCATTCACACTGGGGTGGGATTCAACGTGGTGGATTTCACCACGTCACGTCTGAAATCACCCATTGTCAGTGTAGCATCATAGTGTTCCGGGGAGGTACTCACAGAGCTCATTTCCATCCTCTGTTGGATGGGGACATCCTCGTCGCTGGTCACAAGACTTATCTAGGGAATTAGCACCCAGCCAATGAGTAGTCCTGTGCCCACTCAGGCCTCTGCCTGAGGGGTCCAGTTCTCCTTGAACTTGCCCCTTCTGGGGTAGGAGTGTGGTCCAGGCTGTCTCAGGGTCAGGTCTCCGCACCTGGGCTGGTAGAGCAATTCCCCCAGGGTCACCCATTCCCTATGCTCTGTGTCCCACCATCTAGGTGCCTCCCACCAAAGTCCTAGCCCAGCTGAATGACCTGCAGCCCCGGCCCCGGGTCCCAAGAGTCCACAGTCTCCCTAATGCACAGGTATCTTTCAGGGGTATCTCCAGTCCTACTCTCCTGATTCCTTTCAGTCACTGGGTAGCAGATCTTCCACTACAGGCAGAGTTCTCCTTGACTCCTGCTTCTATCCCAGGTGCTCATTAACAGGCAGTGGGGGCATTTCCCCCCGGGCCCAGCTGCCCCCACCCCCATTACAATCTGGAGAGTGACTCACTCAAGCAAACGGCATGCGCTCTGTGTCCACTCCACTGTCTCTGAGTGTGGCTGCTAAAGCAGCACTAACCGGCAGCGCTACACTTCCAGGTCTGGAAGCTGAGCCTGGCTGAAATGCGCACGCTCCAGTAATTGCACATGCGCATGGCCAAGTGATGCAGTGTGTGCTGGGCTGGCTGTCCAAGCCTGGGGGAATTTAATTGTGGCACACATGCCGCGATGCAGCCAGAGAGGCAGGGGACGCAGCAGTTCCTCCTCCTGAGTGAGTCAGTGTACTGGTAAGGAGAAGCACTAGGGACAATCTTCTTCATTTGCAGTATGGGTGGCTGGGTGTGTTGTCCATACCGCAGGCAATGTGTAGGCACAGTCTAAACCTTTTGCCACTGGGGCAGAGTATCAGAGCCCCTAATGGAGTGGAGAAACTTGGCTGTTTTTACTGATGCCTGGGCGGCTGAAGTAAATGCCCCCAGGCCAGGCAGCGCTGGCTGGTGAGTGCTTAAGTGCATGCATGCACTGGCTGGGAGATAATGGAATTTATGGCAGGTGGAGCCAGGCAGGCTGAAGCTGCACTGTGGGCTTTTTGACCCAGCTGCTAAGCGTGTGCGCTTTGCTTCTAGTTCAACTTCTGCTGCTGGCTGCCCTATTTCAGAACTGCTTCCAACTTTTCAGATCAGGTAAGGAAGAAGAGCTAATCATCCTATTTGGGGAACCGGAGTGTGTGGTATTTTTCTTTAATTGGATTTTTCCTGGCCTTGCCCTTTTAGAGTTGGTAAATGTTTTTTTTGGGGGGGGGCAGGGTATGTGTAGTATTTTTATTTTGGATTTTTCCTGGCCTTGTTGTTTGCCCCTTTTAGAGTTGGTAAAATGCTTTTGGGGGGAGCAGGGCATGGTTTGGGGTGGGCTTTAGTCCCCAGCTGGGGGACATGATCCTGCTAGATTTGGGGGAGAAGTGTATGCTTAACACCATACAGGAGTAATTATGTGATGGAAACCCACAGTCTGAAACAGCCCCTTAATGACTCAGATATTCTGAATTACTTTAGGAAAAGAAGTGGTTCTCTCTATACAAGGGGCATAAAAGTGTAACATGAAACTTTTAAAATATGTTTTTGCAGAGTGCTAAGTTCTGGACTGCACTGAAATCGCACTGTATTTTGCAAAATGATCTTAAGCCAAGTTGCTACCATGTAGATATTGTGACATAATGGTTGTTTTGTGGTTTCCTTGAGGCAGAGGAGGGCAGGACTAGGATAGCACCTACACTGCCACTTCCTAGGAACCATTCCAGCAAGAGCACTTTTGAGGCTGCTCTAACTTAGGATAAGGGGACTGGATCCAGAAGGGGGAGATGTCTCCATCTGTTGTTTTTGGGATGAACATGGCAACCATATTCTCTTTCTAGGCTTTTAAGGGAAAACATCAAAATAAAAATAGAACAAATAAAAAATGTTTAAAACACAGCCACTCTGTTGGGCTTAATGTTGGTAGATCTAAAATGAGACCACTAGGCCTGGTATGTTTTCCACCTTAAGCACAGGCTGACAATTTTCTTGTGTACCTGGAAGATGGCCTCTAGGGTCTTCATACCAGCAGCAAAGGCCGCTCAGTGTTTCTTAACTGTGTTTTTTCTCCCTCAGTCTTGTGAGCAGGTAAAGAATAGATATATACAATAATTTTTGTTCTGTGAGAGAAAAAAGTCATTCTTTTTATGCCTACCTCCTTGAAAGAACAGAGACAAGTTTAATTCAATGTTCATATCACATGGAGGCAAAGGCATATGATCCAGCATTCTGCATATCACAGTAGAGTTAGAACATGGGTCAGTGCAGCAGGGGATTGTCTTTCTTAGATTGTAAGTCCCCTGAGGCAGAGAGCCTGTCTATTTTCAACAGTTATACAGCACCAGGTACATTACTTGCACTATATAAATACTTCATAATAATAATTAATTCAGCAGTGTGAACACTTCTAATATACTTAGTTTTTATGTGACCTTCCATTATCTTATAGTGTTGCCCTTTCTTTTAACAGCCCCTTTTGAATTTTGTCCTTCTTTGTGATTTGATGCTTGAGAAAGTTGAACTTTGAATGTTTAAATTGGTTGATTGGGATATTTGGGGGGGGCGGTCATCGTGCAAAAAATCAGAGACAAAATATAGATGCTTTTCCAAAGACTTATTTGGTGACATAATTGTTTGGTGACTAAGGACACTTAGAAAATACTTGCTGATTTTGCACACAGCCTTGTGTGGTTTTAGTGTTCAGCTTGTAGGAAGGACTGAAAGTGTGGAATCTTTTCCCTTCCAGGGACCAATTGCAGCATTTATGGTGTGCATTTTAGGATTCCACATAATCCTTTTGGGTTTTGCAGCATTTTGCATTTTAGTTGTGGCCTATGTACTTCAGTTTTCTCTGCTATGGTACTCCTGCCATTTAAAACATTGCCTGCTCGTGGTTATTGAAGACAGGTCCCTACCCAGTGAGCTTACTATCTAAGAAGGAAAAGGTTTCGGGTAACAGAGAGAGAGACACACACTCTCATTCCCATTTTTTTACAGATGAGAAACAATTCCATGTTCAAAATTTTGCTTGTCCTCCCCCCTACCGCTTGCTTTGCCTGGCCTACTGCCCCACCAGCCACCACTGCTCTATCCTCTCTAACACCTCACTCCTGGGCTGGCTTGTTTCCAAGCAGAGCTCCCACTTCCCGTATGCTTTCTCTCACTGGGCCCAGAGCCTTCCTCTAAGGCTCTGCTGACCAGGCACAGACAGACCCTCCTGAATCCAGCTTAGAGGCAGAGCCCTCCCTGGCTTTCACCTTCCTGGAGCTTTTGGGAGACAGAGGGTGATTTCAGACGTTACGGGGCCCGTTGGCCCCGTACCGAAATCACCCAATTCATTCCCCACTGGGGTCACGCCATATCAGACGTGCCGGGGGATCCCAGCGGGGAATCTGGGAGGGGGCGGGGCCGCGCGGCGCAACATGCAGCCGCACGGCCCCGCCCCCTCCACGCTCCCTGCCGCCCGCCCTCTGGGGAGACAGGCGGGCGGCGGGGCCAATGCGGCCGCAGCGTCCGGCCGAATTCGCCACGGCCCGGGATCCCGCCGGTGATCCCGGGCCGTGGCGCCTGGCCAGACGTTACTTTTTGTTGGCCCCCGCTGGGGATCTCTTTGACCACGCTTCCCGGGACATTCCCCGGCTAGCCCGGGAAGCGTGGTTCAAATTGATCCCATGCGGGTATTGACCGTGGCGAACATCTGGCAGCCGCCAAACAGATGTTCGAGACACATTGACCACAGGTGGGTATTCACCATGGTTCACTGTGATCTCGTAACGTCTGAAAATAACCAGAGTTTCCGCCCTCCTGTTTCCTGCTAGTTCTTTCTTCAGCCCTCCTGGTCTACTTAAGTTTCCAAACAGAGCTTCCCTTTAAACTTCTGCTTCCAACATGCTCTCTCTCACTGGACTCAAAGCCTTCCCCTAAGGCTCTGCTGGCCGGGCACAGACCCTCCTGAAGCCAGCTCAGAGTCAGAGCCCTCCCTGGAGCCGTTGGGAGACAAAGTTTTCATCCTTCTGTCTACTGCTAGTTCTCCCTGACGGAACTCTCAGCTCCTGAGCTCTGTGCTGGCCCTGTCACACCCAGTTCAGCTGGCCCCAATCAGCCCCTCTATTAGTCCAACCACAAGGGCTAGTTCGGCTTTAACCTATTAGGGCACTGTCCTGTGCCACCACAGCACCTGCACTTGCCCTGTCGGTGTTACTCTGGACTGGTGCTAAACTTCTTAAAGGGCCAGGCTTCCTATTAGCCTGCTTTGCTACAGTCAGCTTACCAGGAGTTTGAGACCCGCACTACAGCAGTGCTCATCCTTAACACAGAGACTGAGGATTGATTGGGCTGCTAGGAACCTAACTCCTAGTAATATTAATAATGAACATAAGTACCACCATGCTAGATCAGACCAAGTGGTGGCTGGTGGGTTTTGAGGCTGGTGGGGCTAGCCCAGAGGTGGGTGGGGTTAACGTTAGGCAGAGCCAACCAAGTGGTAGGTGGAGCCAACCCAAAAATCGCACACTTACATGATCATGATTAATGGAATATAATGTGCACACAAGGATAGAACACGCACATGTCTTGTTTTGAAAACGCACAGAAAATGCTACAAAACCCAACAGGATTATGTGAAATCCCCCATTGTGGGCTGTATTGTTTTTTGTTTGTATATACTTTGTATTTATTATATTTGTACTTGTTAGCTGCCTTGAGCTGCTTTGGCAGAAGGGGCGGGGTATAAATTTGTAAAATAAATCCTAAATGGCACACCATAAATGCTCCATAGAGTTCTGCAGAGGGAGGGCAAGGAGGCATGCTCAGTTCAGGAGAGGGTATGCAACACCCACCAAGTAGAGCATTCAAGGAAAGCCACACCAAAATGCATGGAAAATGCAGGAAACCCAACAGCAATATGTGGAATTCTAAAATGCACACCTGCCATAAATGCTGCAATTGGTCCATGGGAGGGAAAAAGATACCCCACCCCTGATATAGCACTTTCAGTCCTTCCTGCAAGGTGAAAGCTCCCAGACCAGAGCACTGAACAAGTGATAGTGATTCATGAAAAAAAATACATGGAAAATATTTTAAGTTCAAACTTCAAAGTAGAGTGGGGACAAAATTTAAAGTGGCTAATGTGGCTATTTTCTTTTTTTTTTAAAAAAACACTGAAACCACACAAGGCTGGCTGCATGCAAAATTAACAAGTACTTTTTTAAAGTGTCCTTAATCACCCAAAAAATTATTTGGAAAAGCTTTGAAATTTGGTCCATGATTTTGTGGGTTTTCTTTTTTTACTATGAGCCTACCAAAATATTCCAATCAGTTTAAACATTTAAAGTTTAACTTCTTTAAGGGTCAAACACATGGGAGGAGGGATAAAACTTAAAGAGGCTGTCACAAGAAAGTGCAACACTTTAAAACAATATAAGGTCACATGAAAAGCTAGTATTTTTGAAGTGTTCAACTTCACATGGCTGCATTTTTTCCCTGCTGCACCCAGTCATAGTCACTTTAACTATTCAGTATTTAAACTACAGGCAAGCACAAACAAATTATTTTTAAAATTTAAAAGAAAAATATATTTAGTCAATGCAAACCAAAAATTAATCAATCAATCACAATTTATATCCCACACTCTCGCAACAAAAGTCGACTCGAGGTGGCTCACAACAATGTCAAATACACCCAAACCCTAAATAAAACCAAAATAAAATTTAAAAATACATAACAAGTCAGGGAAGGGAACCAATGAAAAGGGGCTAGACTTTGAATGAAAACAGAGCAACCAAAGTAAGGGGAAAAAATTAAACATTTTAAAAAATAAAAACATAATATAAAAAAGAAAAATCATTTTCAAATATTACATACTTCCCCAAAGAAGGGTTCTAGTCAGGCAACCCAGGCAGTCCTTTGCTTCAACAGCAGTTTGCAAACTGGCCCATGCCTTAGCCTGGTAAGTCAAGCCAGTTCAGGGCCGCTGCCTGCGTGTCTTAATCTGAGCAGGCAGGTCACTCATATGAGGGAGGATTTGAAAAAAAAGCCTGCACAGCTCAGCCTGCCTGACCCTGCCTCTACCTCCTCCACCATCCAATTTTAATTTACATGCCATAATGGGAGGGGACCTTACCCAA
>QEPC01009912.1:4721628-4744221 GCA_003113815.1 Sphenodon punctatus | reverse complement strand
CCCAGACCCTGCAGTAAGTTGTTGCAGTCTCTTACCAGTCTTGGCAGCGTCTAGCCTCATGGGATTTACTTTTGCCGCCCAGGCATTCTTTATAATAGTACTGTTTTTTCCCCCATAGGGACTCTGTAAGTCTGCCCCCAGTGGCTAAGGAACTAAATGGCAATTTTTAATACCTACGGCATGGTCGACACACCCAGCCGCCCATATCACAAATTGTCCCTAAAAGGTTTCCCATACTGAGGGGGGGAGGAGCGGTGGAGATGCCCAGTCCACATCCAGAAGGCTCCAGAGTCATACTAGTTAAGCGGTTCAGCCACATGCAAAGATCTTGCCTTCTGAGTCCAGCGTGCTGTAGGGTGTGGGAGACCAGCAGCCTGAGCCCACACATGCGCAGACTTTCTCATACCCGGAAGTGTAGCGAAGCAACTTTGAAGTGCCACCTGGCCGCAGCACTGCGCTTCAACACTGAGCAGCAACAGCTCTGCTCAACCTCTGGAGAGCCCAAATGGAACCTGTCACCTGGATTCGCTCAAGCCTCAGAACTGGTAGTTTGGGGGGGGGCACTGTCCCCAATGCTCAGAGTGGCGCACCGCACCTGATCAGACCAATGGTTTATCTAGCCCAGCATCCCGTCTCCAACAGAGGCCACCTTTAGTCATTTCAGAGAAGTACAGAACAGGTCACAATGGAGTGAACCTTTCCCTTTCCAGGTCACTCCCAACAGTTTGAGGCTACATCTCACGACTAACTTGACTAATAGCCATTTATGGATCTATCCTGTAAAATAGACACTTTTTTTGAGGGGGAGGCGAGGGTTGTCTACTGCTTAATGTTGCAGCAGAGCACAGTAGTACTTAACTGGAATATCTGTGCTTCAGATCCAAAACCTTTCATGTTATTTGCCCCCTGTACCAGCTTTGCCTGATGATTTCTCAAGTGATCAATACATGTCAAGACAATAGATGTGTAGTTCTTAGGAATAAGGACCACAGTCCTGAATCCACTTATAATAGCACCACTGAAGTGAATGGTGCAGATCACAGCCAAAATGTACTGTAAACAACTGTAGTTGTATTCAAACTAGATTTTCATATTTTTACACATGCAGGAAAATCAAGATGACATGGATCTCTGGCAAGAGAAATCTGGCAGCTTTTTAGACATCAAAGCCAATGGTAAGGCATCAGTCTAGTGTAGTGCTGAAAACAACTGCCCTGCTTTTATTATGTTTTTGTCTGTGTATTACTATCTCCCATGGGTTTTCTAGCATATGATAAGATGTGATCCTTTTTTTATTGACTGGATTTATGCAATTAATAGCTTCCAGGCACTAGTGTATAGCGCTGAATTAATGTACACTAGAAAACATGATGTCAAAGATATACATTTTGAAAGCAGTAAACAATTTTACCGTAACAGTATTGTGATCAGTGATGCACAATTTTCAATATTTTTAACATGTATTTTTACAGTACCCCTTCTTCCTTCACCTGAAATAACTTCAAAATTAGAACCACTATTCCACATAACACTATTCCACTTAGTAAGAGAGGATGTCAAACTGAAATCAAGTATGGAACAATTACTAAGCCAAGCATTTTCACACTCCATATGCTTAATCCATTGTTTTAAGATAGGCTATGAGGAGAACAAAATTCAGTGCCCTTCTGTTTTCACGCTATTGGTGCAGGTCCCAGGTCCATAGGCTTGGATTTTTCTTTGCATGGATTTGAACATGTCTACGGGATACCTGAGCATGCCGAGACACTTCTGCTCAAAAACACAAGGTAAGGGGATAGAATTCTGAATTTAGGGTGTTAGTAAACAGGATGATAGCCCCATTTGTGAGCTGAGTGTCGTGTTACACTCACCCACATCCCATGGGTGATGGCACCTAATATACATACAGGAATGTGGGTGAGCATCACAGGACACTCACAGCTTGCAGATGGGACCGGAGGGACGACAGCCCCCTTCCCAGCCAGCTGCTCCATGCACCAGCCACAAGCCCCGCTCACCTCCTTCCCATTTGGGAAGGAAGCAAGTGTCAGGAGCCACGGACTAGGTCTCAGAGAATAGATACAGGACTAGGTCCAGGTGAATCAGTGCAGGATCAGGTGCAAGGTCTCGGGTCCAGATGAATCAGTGCAGGATTGGGTCCAGGGTCTCGGGGGCCAGGAACAAACAAATGGACCAGGGGGACAGATGCAGACAAATGCAGTTCAGGACAGACAGACACATTGGACAGAGGCAGATCAGGATGGGCAGAGACAGATGTAGATCAGGATGGGGCAGATCAGGCGGAGTCGAAAGGACCAGGAACAAGGGTGAGGGTCAGAAACTAGGGCTGAAACTCAATCTTCGCATTTCTCAACGAGAATTGGGAATCTCGGCTCGTTCTTGCAAATAAGAACGAGCCGCCAACTACCTGGATTCTTGCTGAGAAAATTTTTTTACACAGCCTTCCCCCACACTTGCAGACCCTGACTGACTTGCCTAGTTACCTCACTGAGTCTGGGCCTGCTCCAATTGCTGGGTCTCTCCCCACCCAGCTTCTCTGCAGGAGCAGGGAGGAAGCGAGGAGGAGGCTTAATTTCAAACTAGGGCTGAAACAGAACTGCACATGCACAAAATGGCCACCCACGCCATTCCGTGCATGAGCAGCCCTTTTCCAAAACAGCTCCAACATTATCGCCACCATTTTGGAAAAGGGCAGCTGGTCTGCACTGTACAATGGTGGCCATTTTGCGCATGCACAGAGTGGTTGTTGGTTTGTTTGGTTTTTTAATTATGAGATTTCATACTGGGGCTGAGACCTTGACAAGATCTTAGCCCGGCATGAAGTCTCATGAGATATCTCACAAGAATCAAGTGATTCTCGTTTCAGCTCCATCAGAAATACCAGCCTCCAGTCAGTTCAAGGTGCATACAGGGTCCAGGGGGTGCAGAGCCGGTCCAAAGGAGTGTGGAGACATGAGAGGGTGGGGGTGGGAGCATGTCAGGAAGCAAGACAGATGATCTATCCTGCTTCCTGTGGCTGCTGGCTGGCCTTCTATACAGGCCAGCAGCCCACCAGGAAGCTGGGTGTGTGGAGCAAGGCTGAGGGGGGCTGTGGCTTGAGCAGCACAACGGTAGGTCATCAGTAATAGCCTAGGGCCCTAGTCAGAATGCCTCAGTGGCAAGGAGGTGCCAGCCTCTGCTCAGGGCTCCAAGGATGCTGGTTCAAGTCCAGGTCCTTACAGTGAATGGGGCTTGCAGCCAGCGCACAGAACACTTGGCTCATAGAGCCTCCTTGCCAGCTAGCCATAAGCCAAAACTTGTCTCCTTCCTACATGCCAACATGTGGATGTGCATTAGTCCACATGGTGTTCCTTTCCTGGGGCGCTGGACCAGAAACATGTGTTCCCGGTCCAGGGGGATAAAATAAAAGGTCAGGTGGACACCCACTTGTGGGTGGCTACAGTGTTGTGTTTCCACCCTTAGAGAGAATTAGAAAAGGCAGGACACACAAAATTCAAGGGTAGCAGCATTGATCTAAAATCGACTATATTTACAACTCTACAGCATTTCTGATGTTTAAGCAAAGTAATATATTTTATTGATAACTTTTTAAAGGAGCAGCCATGAAAATATGCATAGAATTAAACCAGAAAATTTGGGGAAATCAGTATAATATTTCACAGCAGCAGTATCATTAGTAGGAAGAGCTATAATTTATATATTATTATTATTTATTTTATTTATTTAAAATTCTTGCAACTCCACCCCTCCTGCCGCAGGCAGCTCAGGACAGCTTACAATCAACACTAAAAACAACAATAACTAAAAATAAGACATAAAAACGAGAATAATAAAATAACCCACCCCATCCACCCTAACCCACTCCCCATCACCCCTCTCCCCCACCAAATGCCTGGTGGAACAGCCAGATTTTACAACTTCTTTGAAAGGAGGGGAGGTCCAAGGCCAACCGGGCCTCAACGGGGAGGGAGTTCCACAGCCGCGGTGCGGCCACCGAGAATGCCCTCTCCTGTGTGGCCCCCCGGCGAACTCGGGGGATCTCGAGCTGGGCACCCCTGGACAACCTATGGGGTGGATCCAGAACCCGGGGGGATGAGGCAGTCCCACAAATAGGTAGAGCCTAGGTCATTTAGGGCCTTATAGGCCAAGACCAATACCTTGAATCAGGCCCAAAAAACTACTGGCAGCCAGTGCAGAGAATGGAGCACTGGTGTAATATGCTCCCAGCGACCCGTACCCACCAGGAGACAGGCCGCCACATTCTGCACCAGCTGCAATTTCTGAGCCGTCACCATGGATAGCCCCACGTAGAGCGCGTTACAATAGTCCAGCCTAGAGGTGATGAAAGCATGGATGATGGTAGCCGGGTCAGAGTCCGAAACATATGACCGAAACCGTCACACCAGATGTAATTGGCGCCCCCACCACAGCCTCCACCTGTACATCCAGGCGGAATTGCAAGTCAAGGAGCACCCCCAGACTCCGAACCTGGGAGACTGATGGAGGGCAGACTTCATCAATTATGGGGGCCACCACCTTCATCATCTTACCTACCAACATCACCTCCGTCCTGTCAGAATTCTGCCTCAGTCGATTAGCCCTCATCCAGTGTCCCCCACAGCTGTCAGACACCAAGTAAGCACCGAGACTGCCGGGCCTGGGTCAGCTGAAAATGAGAGGTACAGCTGGGTGTCGTCAGTATATTGATGACACCACACGCCAAACCTCCTAATCACTTCGCCGAGTGGCTGCATATACACATTGAACAGGAGAGGGGACAAAACAGAACCCTGCGGGACTCCACACGAGAGGTCTCGGTGTGATTGAAGAATAATCACCAAGCACCACTCACTGAGTTCGTCCAGCCAGGAAGGAGTGGAACCATTCCAAGATAGTCCCGCCCACCCCTGCAAAGTCCCGCAGGCGTCACCAACATCTCATAATCAACAGTATCAAACGCAGCTGACAGATCTAACAAAATCAACAGGGTCGAATGACCCCAATCCCATTCTCAGCGAAGATCATCAACCAAAGCCACAAGTGCAGTTTCAGTGCCATACCCTGGACGAAATCCAGACTGAGAGGCATCAAGAAAACTGACATGGTCAAGGTGCTCCTGCAGCTGTCGGGCCACTACCCGTTCGATAACCTTCCCTAAAAAGTGAAGGTTAAGAGACAGGCTGATAGCTGGTGAGAGAGTCAACATCAAGCGATGTTTTCTTGAGCAGAGGCCGCACAACCGCCTCCTTGAGACAGCGCAGCACTCTGCCCTCCCAAAGGGAGGCATTGACCACCCCAGCCAGCAACAGCCCCATTGTCTCCCAGCAGGCCTTAACCAGCCAGGATGGGCATGGATAAAGTTCACAAGAGGTGGCCCTAACAGCCTCCAGGACATCCACCACATCAGTGGGTGTCACTGACTGAAATTGATCTCACAAAACTGGACAAGGCAGGGCTGCCATAACCTCTGGTTCTCCTAGTGTAATGAGTGCGGTGTCGAAATCCTGGTGAATACGAGCAATTTTATCAACAAAATAATCCATAAACCTGTCTCAGTGTGCCGTAGATGACTCCACTCCCAGGTGGAGGGAGGCCGGACTGACCAGCCCCCTCGCCGCCTGGAAAAGCTCCGCTGGACAGGATTTTGCGGATGCTATGAGGGCAGCAAAAATATACCCAATTACTCTGTGACAGCCGGCTGGGTCCCGCCCCAACAACCCCGGCAGCGCTGACATCATCGGAGGGCACCCCACCCGGGCAGGCCTGTCACAGTCGGGGCCAGAAGGAGAGAGGGGGAAAGGGCATTGGCAGAGGAGCTCCAGCAGGGATGGAGGATCTTGAGGAGGCAGGGCAGTGTTTTCGTGAGCCAGGCTGGGGCAGTGAACTGCGAGGCTGAGAGAGGGGAGGGAGCCCGTGAGGGAACGTGGCTTTTCCCCCTTTAGAAGGGGTCCAAAACTGGAGAACCTGGTGAGTTTGGGGGAGGGTAGGTACGGACTTCCTCCTGTAGCAAGGGGCCCCTTAGGAGAGCAGTGTTCTGTCCCTTGCCCTCACAAGGCCCCACAGGAGAAAAAGGGGGTTTTCCCACTCCAGCAGCCAAGACTGTGGAAGCTGGTGGGGCACAAGCCTAGGGGTTTAGTCACATGCTCCTCAAGCAAAAGCCTTTGCAGGCTATATATATTCCATTTGAAGCCTTGATAAGTGTTGGACCTTGGCCTCAAACCGGCATTCCCAGCTTTCAGTGTCCATGGCTGGCTCTGCAGTACCTCGCTCTTGGCCCTGGCTTTCCCTGTACTGGTCCTCAGTATTGGCTAAGCTACACCCCTCCATCCTTGTCTCACCCTCTTCCAGCTTCCTCATTGTGGCTATAGAGCAGCCTCAGGAAGCTGGGTGAAACAACACTTCCAGTGCCTGTGCCCCACCTCCCATTCCTGCCTCTGTCATGATCTCAGCTTCATTCCTTGCTCCTCCCCAGCCTTGCTTTGTTCCCAGCCTGCCCACCTGCTTTCCAGCCCTTGCCTTCATTCTGCCTCTGACCCTTGCTCAGCCTTAGCCTTCCTTCAGACCGACTCCCCAGTTTTGACCCTTGGCTGTAGCTTTGTGATCATGGGTGAAAACAGACATGACACTAACCACCCTTTAACCACCCTTGGTGGTCATTTATGCATGTTTCAGGGCTGCATAGGGCACCAATACAGCCCTGCAACGTGCATAAATAACCACCAAGGGTGGTTAAAGGGTGGTTATTAGCGTCATGTCTGTTTTCACCCCATGTCTCTGGTTTGCAACTTGGCTTTAGCCCCAACTCCCAAGCTTGGCCTCCAATCTTAACATCCCTCTACATCCGGGATCCCCTCTCACCGTGATAATAAGTAATAGAACTTTATAGGGAATGGATAAAAATTCCTCCTTGCTGGGACACACCATGTATAATTATGAACACTGTGTCCATTTGTTTCAGTGATGATGATGTCTATCGGCTTTATAACTTGGATGTCTATGGGCACAAGATCCATGACAAAATGGGCATTTATGGTTCAGTGCCCCTTCTCTTAGCACACAAACCTGACAGAACTGTTGGGATCTTCTGGCTGAATTCTTCAGAAACACTGGTGGAGATTAATACAAAAGCTGTAATGGAGGTAAGACATGCATGGAAATCTTGCTCAGGATTCAGTATGAAATGAAAGTAGTTCTGCATATAAACCAACAACAATCTAGTACAGCCCCAGTTTCGTGGAACTCCCTTCTTGCGGAGATCTGTCAGAGCTCTGGCATATTCCAGAGGCAGCGTAAAATCTTTCTTCTTGGCAAAACATTTGGCAGGCAAGGGTAGGGCTGAGGTGGGTTTAGGGGCAAGGATAGGTTTTTTTAAAGGGATTTTGGTGTATTTTGTGTGTTTAAATGTAAGCTGCCCTGAGCCTTAGGGAAAGGACAGGAATAAATAAAGTAAAAATTTTCTATTAAACATTTGCTTCTGTGAATTAGAAATCCTAACTCTCTTCTCTCTCTCTCTCTCTCTCTCTCTCTCTCTCTCTCTCACCTCTATATTTTATTGAGTTTTTGAAATGATTAGCAATAGGCATTCTTTCAGTAGACAAAATACAGAGAACATGGATCAAGTTCTTCAAGAGACACCCATAAAAATGAATATCTGTCAAAACAAAGATTCTTTTAGCTTGCATTTATCAAAAAATTAAATTTTAAAAATTGGGGCATAAAAAATAAAACCTAGATGCATCAGTTAGCCATAATATAGGACTGATATTCAGGGGCAAAATAATATATCCAGTATTCTATTATCTGAATCCAGTTCTTCATCTTCCATGAGTTCTGTTTATTAGAATGAGACTTATAATAATAAGTTGTTATTATTTAGTGTTTAAAGTGCTTTATAATCCTTACCTAGTTCACCTTTACAACAATCCTGTGTGGTATGGCATTTTTATCTCCATTTTCAGGCAGGAACCAAGGCTGAGAAATAGTGACTTGCCCAAGGCCATCCAATTCGTAAATAAGACAGATTTTAAACCTTAGTCTTCAGGTCCAGGTCCCAACAGCTTATCCACTAGGCTACTTTCAGTGGATAATACTGTGGCCTACACACCTAATAATGAAAATTCAGATGATAAAATTAATTTTCTTCACTGATTGGAATTATTTTAGAGGAGAATAAAACCAAAATGTTTGAACCAAATTGTAGGTCATCTTTTTCTTAACAGACCTCTCATCCTCCAATATTTTTAATGTGATAATTTCATTTAATGTAAAATAATTTGTAAAATAGATTTGTTCAACATAGGCAATATGCTTTGTGTGTTCCTCGTTAGCATTTTACAGAATGTATTCCTGTGTTCTCACGTCTTCTCCTTTTGCTTATTAATCCATAGTTGATAAAAAGAGACCTTAAGCTTCTTATTTTGTTATTAACAAAGCAGGTACCATCCAGAACCCTTCCAGACATCTCAAAGCAGAGAGTGGTACCTCAAGCTGATGTGCGCTGGATGTCAGAAAGTGGAATAATCGATGTTTTCCTACTGATGGGACCTCGTCCTTTTGATATCTTCAAGCAGTTTGCACAATTGACAGGTACTGCGTCCTATCATTGAATAACCAGCACTGAACACTGACTGTTGAGGAATCCTCACTATAAGTCTGTGACCTAATCCAAGCCCAACTGGTCTATTGGACTCAGCCTGGGCTGGCCTCCCCAGCTGCAGAAGGCCCTGCTCTGCACAGAATGCTGTGGCATTACAGTACTCCATAAAGGACGTGTCCGCTTTGGAAAGGAGCAGGGTCCCACCCCTTTCCAGATATTGTGGCCATGTGAAAAGGGATGGAGGAATAGCTTAGCTTCATCCCTTTTCTCATGTAGCCTTGCTCCTTACTGTTATAGAGCACCCTGACATCAGGGCCGGCCGGAGGCATGTGCCACTGGTGCCCAGGCACATGGCCCCGCAGTAGCCATGTGCTACTGCGGGGAGAGGGAGGAGCCCCTCACCTCGGAGATGGAGTTGGACCCGCAGTTTAAATTTTCCCCCCACCCCCATTGGTAGCAAAGCCCCGGCGGCCACCTGTCCTGGCTTGTTTCCCCCCCCCCCTGCCCTGAGTCCCCTCTGCTGGCTGACACATGCCCCCTCCTCCCCTCCACCGCCTCCGCTGCCTGGCTCAGCGATTGGACTGGGAGATAAAGCTGTTTGTTTACAAACAGCTCCTCCCCACGTGCCAATCAGAAGGTTGTAGTCTTGTAAAGAAGGTTTTTCGAGATGGNTTGGTGGTCATTTATGCATGTTTCAGGGCTGCATAGGGCACCAATACAGCCCTGCAACGTGCATAAATAACCACCAAGGGTGGTTAAAGGGTGGTTATTAGCGTCATGTCTGTTTTCACCCCATGTCTCTGGTTTGCAACTTGGCTTTAGCCCCAACTCCCAAGCTTGGCCTCCAATCTTAACATCCCTCTACATCCGGGATCCCCTCTCACCGTGATAATAAGTAATAGAACTTTATAGGGAATGGATAAAAATTCCTCCTTGCTGGGACACACCATGTATAATTATGAACACTGTGTCCATTTGTTTCAGTGATGATGATGTCTATCGGCTTTATAACTTGGATGTCTATGGGCACAAGATCCATGACAAAATGGGCATTTATGGTTCAGTGCCCCTTCTCTTAGCACACAAACCTGACAGAACTGTTGGGATCTTCTGGCTGAATTCTTCAGAAACACTGGTGGAGATTAATACAAAAGCTGTAATGGAGGTAAGACATGCATGGAAATCTTGCTCAGGATTCAGTATGAAATGAAAGTAGTTCTGCATATAAACCAACAACAATCTAGTACAGCCCCAGTTTCGTGGAACTCCCTTCTTGCGGAGATCTGTCAGAGCTCTGGCATATTCCAGAGGCAGCGTAAAATCTTTCTTCTTGGCAAAACATTTGGCAGGCAAGGGTAGGGCTGAGGTGGGTTTAGGGGCAAGGATAGGTTTTTTTAAAGGGATTTTGGTGTATTTTGTGTGTTTAAATGTAAGCTGCCCTGAGCCTTAGGGAAAGGACAGGAATAAATAAAGTAAAAATTTTCTATTAAACATTTGCTTCTGTGAATTAGAAATCCTAACTCTCTTCTCTCTCTCTCTCTCTCTCTCTCTCTATCACCTCTATATTTTATTGAGTTTTTGAAATGATTAGCAATAGGCATTCTTTCAGTAGACAAAATACAGAGAACATGGATCAAGTTCTTCAAGAGACACCCATAAAAATGAATATCTGTCAAAACAAAGATTCTTTTAGCTTGCATTTATCAAAAAATTAAATTTTAAAAATTGGGGCATAAAAAATAAAACCTAGATGCATCAGTTAGCCATAATATAGGACTGATATTCAGGGGCAAAATAATATATCCAGTATTCTATTATCTGAATCCAGTTCTTCATCTTCCATGAGTTCTGTTTATTAGAATGAGACTTATAATAATAAGTTGTTATTATTTAGTGTTTAAAGTGCTTTATAATCCTTACCTAGTTCACCTTTACAACAATCCTGTGTGGTATGGCATTTTTATCTCCATTTTCAGGCAGGAACCAAGGCTGAGAAATAGTGACTTGCCCAAGGCCATCCAATTCGTAAATAAGACAGATTTTAAACCTTAGTCTTCAGGTCCAGGTCCCAACAGCTTATCCACTAGGCTACTTTCAGTGGATAATACTGTGGCCTACACACCTAATAATGAAAATTCAGATGATAAAATTAATTTTCTTCACTGATTGGAATTATTTTAGAGGAGAATAAAACCAAAATGTTTGAACCAAATTGTAGGTCATCTTTTTCTTAACAGACCTCTCATCCTCCAATATTTTTAATGTGATAATTTCATTTAATGTAAAATAATTTGTAAAATAGATTTGTTCAACATAGGCAATATGCTTTGTGTGTTCCTCGTTAGCATTTTACAGAATGTATTCCTGTGTTCTCACGTCTTCTCCTTTTGCTTATTAATCCATAGTTGATAAAAAGAGACCTTAAGCTTCTTATTTTGTTATTAACAAAGCAGGTACCATCCAGAACCCTTCCAGACATCTCAAAGCAGAGAGTGGTACCTCAAGCTGATGTGCGCTGGATGTCAGAAAGTGGAATAATCGATGTTTTCCTACTGATAGGACCTCGTCCTTTTGATATCTTCAAGCAGTTTGCACAATTGACAGGTACTGCGTCCTATCATTGAATAACCAGCACTGAACACTGACTGTTGAGGAATCCTCACTATAAGTCTGTGACCTAATCCAAGCCCAACTGGTCTATTGGACTCAGCCTGGGCTGGCCTCCCCAGCTGCAGAAGGCCCTGCTCTGCACAGAATGCTGTGGCATTACAGTACTCCATAAAGGACGTGTCCGCTTTGGAAAGGAGCAGGGTCCCACCCCTTTCCAGATATTGTGGCCATGTGAAAAGGGATGGAGGAATAGCTTAGCTTCATCCCTTTTCTCATGTAGCCTTGCTCCTTACTGTTATAGAGCACCCTGACATCAGGGCCGGCCGGAGGCATGTGCCACTGGTGCCCAGGCACATGGCCCCGCAGTAGCCATGTGCTACTGCGGGGAGAGGGAGGAGCCCCTCACCTCGGAGATGGAGTTGGACCCGCAGTTTAAATTTTCCCCCCACCCCCATTGGTAGCAAAGCCCCGGCGGCCACCTGTCCTGGCTTGTTTCCCCCCCCCCCTGCCCTGAGTCCCCTCTGCTGGCTGACACATGCCCCCTCCTCCCCTCCACCGCCTCCGCTGCCTGGCTCAGCGATTGGACTGGGAGATAAAGCTGTTTGTTTACAAACAGCTCCTCCCCACGTGCCAATCAGAAGGTTGTAGTCTTGTAAAGAAGGTTTTTCGAGATGGCACCTAACATTCCCACAACTGGGTCGTGCATGCTCGCCCTAGTCAAATATTAGCCACATGATGGTCTCAAGCTCCTGTAATATAAAAAGTGCACTCCCCCTCAGAATGACAGTTCCTTCCAACCCTTTCTAGAAATAGAAGGAACAAATTCTATGCAAGGCTGGAAGGGTGGGTATTTGTGAGAATGTTTGGTGCCATCTCAAAGAACCTTATTTACAAGGTAGCAACCTTCTGTTCTTCAAGTGCTCCTCACATGTTATTTTTACTAAATATGAATGTGCTTGTGTGATGTATTGTTAATAGCATGCTATTTTTACTAAATATGAATGTGCTTGTGTGATGTATTGTTAATAGCATGCCGCTATCTTGATGTGACCCAGAGGTTTTGTATGTTTTAAATATGTGAACAGGATTTTTTTATCCTGCTATGGCACTACCACTGATGGAGAGAGAGCGAGTTGTCCTACTGGAGTCCCATCCACTTACTGGATGAGATGCTAGTAGGAGGGTTCTCTCAGTCTCGAAGTGGCAGGGTTTTACTCAGCAGCAAGGAGTTCCCAGTGTAAACTCATGTTCTGTCCATCACATCTTAACACTGAAAACTCTTTGTTGCTGGATTTTTGGAGGCTCGGCCTACAATGGACAAGCCCCTCCCTAGAGCTCTGCCAGCCATAAGGTTCTGCCAACCCGCCGGTGGTAAAGCCGCCAGCAGACCAGCAAGCCTTTGGGGCCCTGCAGCAAGGTTTGGCACATGGCCCCTCAAACCCTTGGGCCAGCCCTGCCTGACATCAAGGTGCTCCCTTGGTGAGTGGGGCCTGGTAGGCTATTTTTTAGGTATATTAGCAGGGGACCTAAGGAAAATTGTGGCATGTTTGTCTGCAGTATTAAGGCTGATCTACGCATTCACTTCAAGAGGAGTTAAATTCATCCACAATATTTTTAAGATTGCATTATCATCAGTGGTGTCAGAGGCGTAACTTTCCCCAGAACTTTATGCCACTACCCTCGCCTGCTCAGGACTCCCTTGCTCCTCAAAACGTATCTGCCTTTTCTCCCTTGCTGCCCCCCATGCCTTGAACTCCGTCCCTAAATAAATTTAGTTCTCCTACCTCCCAACCTTGAAATCCCTCCCCAAAACCTACCCTTCTATCAGGCTTCCCCTAGCTACTAAGGATGGGACTCTCGGTGTTGCCGAGAACCAAAAGTAGCCGATAATGGCTATATTGGATTAATCCGATATTTCTGATCTCAGCGGTAATACAGCGATATTGGATCTTTTATATTGATTTTTTTAATCGTATTTTTAATATTGTGGTTTTTCCCCATGGGGAAAACCGCAATGCTAAAAATCAGATACCAAGAGAACTGGTAGAAAACTGATAAACTGAAAAAACAGAGAACTGAGAAAACAGAGATTTTGCCAAAAGTGCCCCCCCCCCTCCCCCGCGCTAGCTACTCGCCCCATTAGTCTGCTCCCTAGTTTACTCAGGGTTCCCTTCTTCCCTGTAACTAAGTTGAGAAGTTGCAGGTGCACGTAATTAACTTTGTGAATGTATTCCTGTTTCTCCCTTTGTCTCTCCTAGATTCTAAGCCAGCTGGGGCAGGATCTGTCTATAGTTAATGATTGTAAAGTGCTGGGTACCTTGCTGGTGCTATATAAATACTTAATTTAAAAAATGTATAATTACACCAGCTCTTGCTGCTTCTGCTACTGTTAAATCTTTTGGGATTTTCATTATGAACTCAATTTCTGGAGTTGAGAACTCCGGCATCAGTAAAGTGCTGTAGACTGAAAATGTGGCATGCAGTCTGCAATTTCAGGCAGAGCTTCATAGGGTTTTAGCCTTGCTATTCCCACTGATTTTTGCCAAATATTACATAGAGGCCGGGAACATTTTCCCTCCCCTTGGCCACTTTGAAAATTAGTTCAAGTTCTGGCCAAGGTGCTTAAGGATAGGGGGAGAAAAGAGTACATCCTCTCTGCCATGGATCTAGACCTTATCCTTGAGTGCATGACCTCCCCCTTCCCATCTCCTTCAGTATTTGAGAGTAGGGACTTGATCCATAGGCCACCAGATCGACCAAACAATAAACATCCATAAGCCAGATTTGGCTTATGGACCTGAGGTTCCCCATCCCCATTTTTCAAGTAAACACCAAGGGTGTAATCTCATTCAACTTCACATTGATTGTAGTAGGTAAGGATTGTACCCCAAGTATAAATCTTAATCCTCAAATGTGACAGGGCAGTTTTATGCTTATTGGCTCAATTTCTAATTTTGTTTGCCTTTCTAGGCACCCAAGCCATGCCTCCACTCTTCTCATTGGGCTACCACCAGTGCCGCTGGAACTATGAAGATGAGCAGGATGTGAAGGCAGTAGATGCTGGCTTTGATGAGCATGACATTCCCTATGATGTTATCTGGCTGGACATAGAGCACACAGAAGGCAAGCGGTACTTCACCTGGGATAAGAAGAAATTCAGTAATCCCAATAGAATGCAGGAGCTTCTCAAGAAAAAAAAACGCAAGGTAAATTACACAGAGAGGAAAGAACTGTGTGGAAAAATACAGAGCTGTCTGGACTTAACTACTTGAGTAAATGTGTCATGTTCCATGTCCCTGCCAGCACTGTGAGGCTGGTTAGCATGGGCCTTATTTGTGTCTTGTTCAGTCAAGATGAGGCCATATCTACAGTTTTCATACAGTAGGATTCCTTCTTGTCAAAATCTGGCAATGGAGGAATCTTATGATGGTCCTTCTTGGCTGCTTTTGGGATGTAATGTCTGGTCTCTGTTTCAGCAGAATGACTTCTAACCATATGTAGTCTTCACATTTGTTGTTATAGTGTAGTCTAGGGGATAAGAAGTTGGACTTGGACCTGGGAGACCAGAGTTCAAATCCTGTCTTAGCCATCAACTGACTGGGTTTCGTTGGTCAACTCACTTTCTTTCAGCTTCAGCCCCCATCTGTGAAATGGGAATAATGATGACCTACCTCACAGGGTTGTTGCTGAAGGTGAACTAGATAAGTATTGTAAAGGGTTTTGAATGGTGAAAGTGTTATGCAAATGATAAATAACAATGCCCTGAAATTACAAATGCACTTAATATGGAAGTGTAGGATCCAGAGGACATAAAATCAGATGATAAGTTGATATTATCTTTGATCTGAGCCATAAAATAAATCAATCAGTGATTGACTGACAGATGTGCAGTTTTGTTGTAAGTTATATAACTACACATTACATAACTCAGCCTTTTTTATTGTAATTCAAGGTAGCAGAAGGCTCTAAGTCAAATACAATGGCTGGATTTTTAAAAGGGGTCTGGACAATTTTATAAATGATCTTTATGTTAAGGCATTTGCAATTATATTTCACGCTTCAGGGAATATATGGTTTCCCATAGGGGTTAGAAAAAAATATTTTTTCGTACATGGCACCTGACCAGATTACTTTTCTCTGAAGCATGAAGTAGAGTAGTGATACTTGATTGATCCTTGTTATTCTGTAGACAGATAGGCATGCATTGCTGTTTGTCTTGAAAAAGTATAAAGCATGCAACAGTGCATGTTCATTTACCTTGGGACTAAGGCTTTGCCATGTTTGCACAAAACGTTTACCCGTAGGTAAATTACCCTGGTGTAGTTTACCCAGGGATAAAGTCATTCCATTTGTCTGCTTCTACCCAGGGATAAACTGATCCTCTGCTCCATGTTATGAGACACCGTGTTTTTAAACAAGCAAGGTGATGGTGAGGGTTGGGGTTCGTGACCACTGAGTGGCACTGCCACGGAGCACCCACTCAGGTGGAGCGCGTGGGGAGCGATTCAAATCGGCAGCTCCCAGGGTGGCCACCGCAGCCACAGAGGCAGCCCCCAGGCCTCACACACACACACACCCGCCATAGACCATGGGGAGAGAAGCACGCTGGGCTGGCCTTTTGCAAGTGACATGTCAAACCTGGGCTCCCCAACACTCCCAGCCAGTTCTTGTGACTTGCAAAGGCTGCTTCCCCCCACTCACAGTGCCTCTGAGCAATGGTCCTGTTTGCTGGCATGGCTGGCTGCCACTGTTCATACAGACAGGGGCTCCAGGGCCACCTATTGTCACAGAGCTATTTGGCTTGCCCCACACTGAGTTCTCCGGATTTCCCAGCACTGCTCCATGCATGGCCATGAGTGGGTGCTCCGTGGCTGCCCATTACATGCATCTGGCAGCCCGGAGACTAATCCGGCCACTCCACCTTCAGACAGGCAGCGGACTTAATGCCTCCTGGGTGGCCATGCGAGGTAGCATCTCGTCTGAAAACACCCATAGAAATAGCCATATGCAACTTGAATGTGTGGTAACATTTACAGCAAGGGGGCAAGAGGACCTGGGTAATTTACCCACAGATAAGTATGACCACACGCTAACATTTTCTAACTGATAATATGGACAAGTAGGTAATTTCATATCTGGGTAGAAGCAGTCAAAGGAAATAACTTTTCCCATGGGTAATTGTTTTGTGTTCTATTGTCAGTGCTGATGGTGTTTTGTAATTTCTTATGCTTTCAGCTTGTTGCTATTATAGATCCCCATGTTAAGGTGGATCCTACATACGCCATATATTCTCAAGCCAAAAAAGAGGGATATTTTGTGAAAGACAGGGAAGGCAAAGACTTTGAGGGTATCTGTTGGCCAGGTAAGAAAACCCTTTGCTTATGGTTTATAAATTTCAGCTTGTTTCTTTTACGATAGCAGAGTAACATGAGTGATTACAGTTGGATTCTCTGTTGATTAGAACCAATTTCTCAAAAGGAAAAAATGTTAGTAATGCTATTGGGAATATTATTATTATTATTTATTTATTATAGATTTATACCCCACCCTTTCCTAAAGGTTCACGGTGACTCTCCGGTAAAAACAGCATATTAAAACAAATGTAAATCACATATATAAAAAACCGCATCCATCCACACCCCATCCCACCCACATCTCTCTCACTCAGAGGGTCCCCCCTTCACAGAGAGACTGTGGCGATCCCTTCCTTGCTACTCCCACAGTACAAAGGGTTCATAAAGAATAAAGTCAAGTAAACCACCTCCCACAAAAGGAAGAGCTGCTGGTATTGTCCCTGCAGATAGCAGCTGTGGGAGCACTGGTTTCCATGTTGCTATCAGCCACTCAGCCACCTAACAACCAGTAACCTCTGGCAACTGCCACAGGCAATCACCTACAGGATATGAGGCTTTCTGTAGAAGGCAAAGGGAGCAGGCAGCCCAGGCGAAAACAGTTAGCCCTTTGGTCCTCACAGTAACAGCCATACTAGCTCTTCCTCTTCCTAGCAGGACAAGATGGAAGACTTTTGCTCATGATTCCAGTTGTTTTGTGGATCTTCTCTTAACTTCTTCACAACATCACTACCTGTGATCTAGGTGCATAGCACCAAAGCGTATTGAACTTGGTGGAGCAGGGCTACACTGCACGGTGCACAGTGTACATAGCGATATCCTTGTCCTGCACAGCTAGTGCTGCCATACAAGGGGAGATAGTGACATCATTGGTGTCTGTCTTTAGATGGATGCAGGGGTGCTCAACCATGGAGCAAGTCCAGGGGAGCACCCCCACATCTGCCCACTTTTAGAAGCTCTTGGCTGCTACCTCCCGAGTAGACGGACCGCAGCTCCACCTCCGGCTGGTGCCCCAGGTTTGGGTGGCCCCACCCGCTTTGCTGGGGATTGGGACAAGAATGGAAGTGGGGGAAGATAGAGTGGGCTGGGCAGTCCATGAAGGTTGACAAGCTTTGAATTTTTATTTTAAAGTAACCCCAGAATGAGTGTCGACATATTTTAGTCACCAGCTAGTGGTAAAATGGTGTCATGACATGACTGAATCTTCCAAATAATCATGTAGCTACTAGATGCCCAGTCATTGACCACAGCTGAGGTGTGCCCACTGCCCACACATCCTAAATTACCACTTGAGGGGTTGGCATGTGGAGCTTCCAGGGAGGAAACCCTCTACAGTGGGAACATGAGTGTGACTCTATGTGTTCCAGCAAGGACATGAAGTGACACCAAACCTGCTCTCTGTTGTGATGCTTAATCACAGAGTTTCCAAACCTGTTATATCAGGAGAACTCTGAATAGGTTTATCACTGAGAGCCACCTTTGAGCTTCAGCTGGTACAGAACAGAGTTACCTTCCTCCTTGGGAGCACTAGTTATAATGAATGCTTATATTCCCTCAGTGGCACTCTCTTTGTTTATGACAGAACCTTCAGGTGTAGGCAAGTATCTTTAAACGGTTTGGAACTTGGTCCACCAGAGCTCAGACTTGATCTTCAGAATGTAGTGTAAGGCACTCATAGCATTTGGTTATGCTTTAGTGTATTTTTTGTGTTGCACAGATTACAAACACAGCAGTGGTTAGAGGTCTGTGCTGCCCGTTGTGGGCAGCAATGTAGTATTTATCTGTTTTTAATATTTTGTAGCACAGAGCTTGAATGCCAAAAAGATAAGATGCTATAAAAATTAATGAAATAAATATGATGCCTCACACTTGCAGGTTCCTCTTCTTACCTTGATTTCACCAGTCCCAATGTCCGAGAATGGTATGCAGATCAATTTGCCTTCAAAACTTATAAGGTTTGTGTTTCGTCTTTTCTGATCCTGAATAGAAGTTGGTTCTAAAAGAGATTCAAACAACTAGAAGACAAGATATAAACAACATAGGCTGTGATCCACAAACCACTTACTCCAGAGTAGCCTAAGTGAAGCCTACAGGAGTTCAGTGGGGCTAGCCCCAAGTACACAGTGTGTGGATCACAGCTGTAGTCTGTCAAATATTTATTTATTACAAAAATTTGTAACCTGCACCCTCCTGCCAAGGCAGCTTGAGGTGGCACACCAAAACTTAAAATAGATAAAAATAACATTATAAAAAACCAAAATACTAAAATACAGCCAGAATGGAGCCAAAAAACCCCACCCCTTCAACCCAACCCTCTCTCCCATCCACTACCCTCACCAAAAGCTTGGCAGAACAGCTAGGTCTTCATTGTTGTCAAAACCAAATGCACCGCAACTGGGAGGGAGTTCCACAGCCTTGGGGCGGCCACCGAGAATGTCCTCCCCATCGTCGCCGCTCGAGACGCTCAGGGGACTTCAAAGAGAGCACCCCGGTGGATCACAGAGGCCGACCTAGGGGGAAGAGGCAGTCCTGCAGGTTGGTGGGGCCCAGACCATGTAGGGCTTTAAAAAGGTAAGAACCAACACCTTGAATCAGCCCTGGAAGACTATAGGCAGCCAGTGCAGCGAAGGGAGCACAGGTGTTATATGCTCACAATGACCCATCCCCATAAGGAGACAGGCCGCCGCATTCTGTACCATCTGCAGTCTCCGGACGGTCACCAAGGGTAGCCCCATGTAGAGTGCGTTACAGTAGTCCAATCTTGAAGTGATGAAGGCATAGATGAGAGTGGCCAGCTCGGAGTCAGAGATGTTCAGCCGAAACCACCATACCAGATGAAAACTGGCCAAATGTGCTCTTTGCCACAGCCACCCCCTGGGCATCCAGATGGAGCTGGGAGTTGAGGAGCACCCCCAGTCTCTGAACCTGAAGGACTAACCCCCTCAATGATGGGGGGCCACCAGCCCTTCAGCCCCTCCCGCCATCATCACCACTGTCTGGTCAGGATTCAGCTTCAAATGGCTCACCTTCATCCAGTCTACCATAGCCACAAAACACTGAGTAAGCATCGAGACTGCTGGGCCTGGATCAGCTGAAAACGAGAGGTATAGTTTGGGTGTTATCAGCATATTGATGACGCCAAACATCAAACCCTTTTACGACTTCGCCCAAAAGCTGTATATACATGTTGAACAGGAGAGGGGACAGAATAGAACCCTGCGGAACTCCACACGTAAGGTCCTGGGGGGACGATGAACAATCCCCCAGAACCACATGCTGAGTTCTCCTGGCCAGGAAGGAATGGAACCATTCAAAAACAATCCCACCCACCCTGACCTGGTCCCACAGGCGAGTCACCAGCATGTCATGATCAACCGTGTCAAATGGAGCCAACCGGATCAAAAGGGTTGAACAACTCCAATCCAACTCACAGTGAAGGCCGTTGACCAAGTTGTGGTGAATACAAGCGATTCTATCCACGAAATAACGAACAAATAAGTCACAGCGAGCACTGGAAAACTCCAGTTCCAGGCGGAGGAAGGCTGGACTGATCAGCCTCCTCACCGCCCAGAAAAGCTCACATGACTTCGTGGACACTATGAGAGCAGGGGGGGAAAAGTCTTTGCTGCACGCACAGCCACCGCATAAGCTTTCAAACTAGCTCTGTGCCACAATCTGTCAGCTTCAGTGCGAGTCTGGCACCACTGTCGCTCTAACCACCGCCCTTCTTGCTTCAGCCATCGCAGATCCTCCGTAAACCATGGGGACCCGCACCGCCGATGCACAGGAAGTGGATGTCTAGGGGCCGCCTGGTTGAAGACCTCAGAAAGCAAGGTGTTCCAAAAAGCCATGAGGTCATCGAGTGAGCAGTCGTCAAGATCAGAGGGTAATTTCCCCAAGAGCATTCTGGAACCTCTCTGGTTCCATAAACGTCCGGGGACCATCCTAACTGGGTCCACACCTTTCCAGGAGCAGACATGTGCCAGGACACTGGCCCAAAGGAGGTAATGATCCATCCAGGATAATGGCTCCAATACAATGTTCCCCACCAACTGATCCCCCACCTCAAGGCCCGTGCAAAATACTAGGTCAAGGATATGCCCTCCATCATGTGTCGGGCGCACAATCACCTGAGACAGTCTCATGGTTATCATGGCGGCCATTAACTCACACTCTACTCCCCCAAGATTGGCGTCAGCGTGAATGTTGAAGTCCCCCAGGACTACCATCTTCAGGGACCTCAATACCACCTCTGACACCAGTTCTGCTAGAGCAATGTAGAGATGCTGCAGTACAGGTAGATGCACGGTATACTAGCAGCAGCCCCAAGTTGTCTCCAGCCAGATCAATCACAAGATGGAGGCCCTCGATACCCGGCAAAGTTTGCACTGGATACCTCCTAACAGACCAACTGTCTCTAAAACTAACGGCTACACTGCCCCGTCCCCATTTGTCCAGCCAAGGCTAATGCTGCACAGAGTACCCAGTTGAAACAAGGTCAACCAAAATAGACCCCAACTCAGTGTCCAGACAGGTCTTCATGGCAGCAGAGTGTTGAACTGATGATAAATAAGATCGTGTTGGTTTGTATTTGTAGACAAATTAGTATTAATTATTATTATTATCTATACAGTGCTAGCAGTGTACCTGTCACTGTACAATCAATAGTTATAGACAGGTCCCTACCCAAGGGAGCTTACAATCTAAGAGAGACAAGGGAGAGGTGAACATCGGGAGAGACAAGGATACATTCATGGAGTTGAGAAGTTGCAGGTGCATGTGCTTAGTTACAGGGAAGAGATTCTGAATGAGGGGGAAGAGGATTCAATTTCACTCATGATGAGCTAAGGAAAACTGATGGAAGAGGTAGGTTTTCAGGAAGGACTTGAAAGTTGGGCAGGAGGGAGCAGAACGAATGTATCCAGGAAAGGAGTCCCAGGCATGGGGACAGCAAGAGAGAAGGGGTGAAGATAATGAGAGGTGCAAGGGAGTCACAAGCAGGCGAGGGTGGGGACAGAGGAGGAGCAAAGCTCCTGGGCAGGCGTGTGGCAGGATGCAAGAGCAGAGAGATATGGGGGAGCAAGGCCATGAAGAGCCTTCCAGGTGAAGACCAGGAGCTTGCGCTGAATGTGTTTGCATAGAGGGGGAGCCAGTGTCGGGAAGAGAGGAGAACGTGGTCAAAGCGGCAGGTAAGGTGGATGACTTTGGCAGCAGAGCATTGAACTGAGATGAGGGGGTGAGATCAGAGCAAGGGAGGCTTGTAAGGAGGAAGTTGCAGTAGTCAAGGCGAGAGACGATTAGAGCATGGACTAGGGTTTTTGCAGTGGAAACAGTAAGGCAGAGCTGTATTTTAGCAATATTATGCAGAGCAAAGCAACAGGATTTATCAACAGCCTGGATCTGAGGCATAAAGGAGAGGGAGAAGTGAAAGATGAATCCCAGGCTATGTACCTGAGGGACAGGCTGGATGGTGACACCCTTAATAGAAATTGAGAGGGAAGTAGGAGGGGATTGTTTGGGCTGGAAGAGGAGTTAGGTCTTGGCCATATTAAGCTTGAGTTGGTGGTGAGACATCCAAGCAGAGATGTCAGAGAGAGAGTCAGCGATACAAGACTGGATGGAGGGGAGAGTGCAGGAGTGGAGAGAGAGAGTTGCATACAAGTGATACTGGAAGCTGTGAGATTCAGTGAGTTTACCCAGAGAAAGAGCATAAAGGGAGAAGAGGGCCCATGAGCCTTGGGGAACTCCCACAGAGAGGGTAAGCGACATAAAGGAGAAACATTGGAGTGGTTTGAGAGATACAAAGAGAACCAGTAGAGAGCAGTGTCCCAGAAACTAGGGGCGGGACCCCGGGCCCATTACCGGCTACCGGATTTACCGGTTACCGGTTTCACAAAAACCGGATTCCCGGATTAAATCCGGTATACCGGTGCCGGATTTATTGCATTGGTTTCAATGGGGCGCTGTGTCCCCATTGAAACCAATGCAATAAATTAAAATAAATTCCCTCCCCCT
>QEPC01009912.1:4661235-4677001 GCA_003113815.1 Sphenodon punctatus | reverse complement strand
GATTGAAAAGGGTCAAGGAAACCGATGCTGTCCAAATGCGCCTGGAGCTGCAGTGCCACTGCCCGTTCAATAACCTTCCCTAAAAAGGGAAGATTAGAGACAGGTCAGTAGCTGGCGAGTGCATCCACATCCAAAGATGGCTTCTTCCGCAGGGGGCACACCACAGCCTCCTTGAGACTGGGTGACAATCTCCCCTGCCAAAGGGACGCGTTCACTACCCTCGCCAGCACCGTCCCCAAGGTCTCCCTGGAGGCTTTCACCAACCAGGATGGGCACGGATCTAGTTCACAACTAGTGGCTCTGATAGACCTCAGGACATTAACCGCATCAGCTGGCGTCACTTCCCCAAACTCATCCCAGAAAGATCGACCAGACGGTGCCTCCATAACCTCGTGCGCGTCGCTTACTGCTTCCAATCCGGTGTCAAAGTTACTCTGGATCTGAGCAATCTTGTCTGCAAAGTAGGTGGCAAACTCCTCACAGCGGGCCTGGGACAAGTCCCCATCCAGGCGGAGGGAGGCCGAACTGACCAGCCCCTGCACCACCCAGAACAGCTCCACTGGCCACGACTTTGCAGACGCTATGCCTTGCCTTGATGGGATATGAGAAAATGTTAGCCCTGTTAAAACCTATGTTAATCCCAAAGGGCCATGATGGGTCGGACCTTAGAGGTAAGCCTCTATGGTTTGACCAGGCCTGCCGCAGGAAATGTGCAGCCCTTAGACGTGCCGCCAAAACCCTGAGGGTTTATCCCTCGAGACTTTCTAGAGAAGTTTCTTTGGAGCACCAATATATCGTAAACTGATCAATGAAAGGCGTATAAGCTATCAAAAATAGCAATGGGCACTCCTGCAAAAAGCGGCCAGTAAAGGGGACTCTAAAAAGTTTTGGACCCTTATCCAGCAGGCTAGGCTAGGAGGTAGAAATGCAGCGGAAGCCCCACTGCACCCAGAGGCATGGGAGGACTTCTATAGTGCAGTATTTTCGGCCCCTCAGGGGAATATTTACGACCTACCCATTGCTTCAGCAGATAGATTTCATCATTGACCCAGTGACCCCGGAGGAAATTATCCCTCTGATAGGGCAACTAAAATCTGGTAAGGCCTCAGGGGAAGATTTAATTACAGCCGATCAATTTAAAAGTACCCTGGAATGGTGGGCTGAATTTTTGGCGCCCGTCTTATCCTGTATAAATGAAACAGGAAATATTCCAAAGTCCTGGAGAAACAGCATCGTGGTCCTGATTTTTAAAAAGGGGGACCCCCTATCCCACAGGAATTACCGGCCAATAAGCCTTCTTAGTGTAGTGGGGAAGTTGTACTCCAGGTACCTTTTGAGAAAACTGCTGGACTGACTTAAGGCCAATAATATCATAGAGCCCGAGCAAACAGGGTTTCAGAAGGGTAGGTCCATGGTGGACCATGCCCTAGTCCTTGCTCAAATAATTGAGAGGTGTGTGGAGCGCCGAGGGAGAGCTTATTTGTGCTTCATTGACCTAAAAATGGCCTTCGACTCCATCTGTAGGGAGCGGCTTTGGGAGAAGCTTGGCTCCCTGCGGATGGAGCCCAGACTTCTATTCCTGTTAATCCAGCTTCACCAGAGGAATATTCTCCAGGTGAGATACGGATGAGATGGTGCCCTCTCAGGGAAGGTTCAAGTGGACCGTGGAGTTACACAAGGCTGTTTGTTGGTGCCAGCCCTGTTTTAACCTCTTTGTAAGTGACCTACCTTCTTCCCTGTTGGTGGCTGATTCTCACGCACCACAAATTGGGGATAGGAAGATTACTTCACTTTTGTATGCGGATGACACAGTCCTTATCTCCCAGTCTCTGGTGGGTTTGAGAAGAGCTATGCAGTTTACCAGCGAATATGCCGCAAGAGAGGGCCTTTCCATTAACTATAGGAAGACGAAGGTCATGGTCATGAAGCGTAGGAGACAAAGAAATCCATCACTGGCAGATCGGGACAAATGAAATCCAGCAGGTGGACAAGTTTAGGTATTTGGGGATCATTTGTTCTAGCTCATAAAGTTGGCAGGAACATGTGGTAGCTGTAAAAAGTCAAGTCTCTCAAACTATGGGAGCCATTACCAACTTTTCTTTTGGGAAAGGGGGAAAGCTGCTGCTGCCAGCACTGCGGCTGTTTCAAGCAAAAGCCATAGCTCAGCTTCTATATGCTTTTCCAGTGTGGGGCTTATCACACCTCAACTCTTTTGAGGTTGTACAGAACAGTTTCATTCGGTCAGTCCTAGGGGTCCCGATGGGAACACCACAGATTCTCCTACAGTTGGAGTCTGGCTGTGGGCTCCTCAGGATTTTGGCACTCCAAAGCACAATTAGATACTGGCTAAGGATTGTGCTTCTGCCTGCTGAAGACAGTTCTCTTTTGAGGATGGCAAGGGAAAAGGGCCTACTGGACCCCTGGTTGGTACGGGTTGAGGGGGAAATTAGGAAGTTGGGTCTTTGCCCCACTCATCTGGCGTCTAAGGGGCTTAAACCTGCTATGTCTCTTCTTAAGGAGCGGCTGGCAGACCAGCAGTTGCAGCTGGATTCGGAACAGAGGCAGCTCCAAAGAGTTGCCCGGAATTATGCCCCTCCTGTAGCCCCCCTCGCAGAATTTCCGTATCTTATGGCTTGGCCAAATTTCCAAATTAGGCATGCATTCTCAAGACTGCGCTGCGGGGTTTTCCCTTCTGCTCTTCTGGAGGGATGATACCTTGGGCTCCGGCTGGAGGAAAGGGTGTGCCGATCCTGTGATTTGCAGGTATTGGATACAAACAGACACCTGCTTTTTGAATGCCCCGCCTTTACTCCTCTCCGGACCAGGTTATTGTCCCCCTTTCAGGAGTTCTTTGAGAGGAACTCTGTTGCAAAAATGTATGAGCTATGTTTAAGCTCCAAAGCCTCTGATTTAACTAAAGCAATTGCAGTGTTTGCCAACTTGGCTACACATCTGAGGCAGAGGACTCCTCAGGAGTCGTGCTAATGTGGTGCAAGACGGCAAGGAAGTGGGGCAAGATTGTAGCCGCTCTTGCCCTAGAGTCACTCATATAAGATTTCTTCTTAGATCGAATCCCGGGCAAGAAAATATGGGCTGGAAATGATGCTATTGCACGGAGTTCCCTCTTTTCCTTCTGGCTGAATTGTTTATTGTCTAAATGATACTACCCAATGATTGCATTTCAGACTTTCTTTTATTCTCTTTAGTTGTCTGACATTGTTTGCACTTTTGAAGTTTGGGTGCTTATTTTAACTTTCTTATTGTATTTCAGTTATTCTTTATATTTTGTAAATGCCAATAACTAAGTTACGGTAATAAAGTTTATTTATTCATTTATTATTTATTATAGACAGGGGAAGGGAAAAGGAAAACTATCTATTATCTAATCAATTATCTATATAACTATTCTAACCTAATCTATATGTCTATAATATATATCTATATCTAATTTATACTTCCTATTTATGTATAATGTACAGGGGGGAGAAGGGCAGGGAAAGTAAGAAGGTAAAATGTAGGGTATGAGGAAGGAAAGGTATTGACAATGACTAGGGAGGATTTTTGTGTGCAAGCACCACAGTTCTGTAAACACAACCTGACAAGCAGAGCTCTCACAGAACACAGAGAAAAAACCTGGCCCTCCCATTATAAAGGGTTTCAGTGCCCTTCCCCAGAGCCCCCCTGATTGCTTGTGGGAGGCAGCAGGCATTGAGTAATCAAAGAATGCCATGAGCCTTCTGGGGCCTGCTTGTGCTGCTCTTTGACCAACAATACATCCATCAGCTACTGCTGAGCTGCTCACTTCTCCCAACACAGGCACAGTTCAACCCTGTTGAGAGCTCCAAAATGTCTGCTCCCTCCTCCCCTCTCCACATTTTCCCTCCAAAACCCAGCTGCCACAGCACTAATAATAATGACAATGATAACGACATTGTCATTTTCATTATCGTTGTTATTCTTGGTTGTTGACAATTTTTGTTGTAATAACGAAAACAACATGCACACCCCTCTTCTTTTGCTTATGTTTCTTTCCATGCGCATCTGGCTCCAGAGAGTGCTTTCAGTGCAGAGGGGTGCCATGGCCTTCAAGCAATGGGACAGAAGCACGGCTGGTGAGGCTGCTCCCTGCCCAATGATCGCACGGGGACATGGCAGGGGCACAGGGGCTGGGGTGGCCCCTGGGCCACAGGGGTGGCTCGAGGTGCCCCTCGCCCCAAGGCGACCAGGCTGTCGGGGGGGGGGGGTGCCACACCCATGTTACTGCACCAATAGCTGCACACACAGCTCGGGCGGCCGGAGTACATATGTGTGCAGGTTGCATTGCCCAGGCGTGGGGTTCAGAGTGAGAGGTGGTTTGGGCATAGGTGATAGTGTTTGAGTGATAGGTGATAGTGACAGAGAGCAGAGAGTAAATGCTGGTGGTTCACTGTGTGTGTCGATGAGCCCCCTGAGGAGAGGGCCATTCTGTTAATGGTCCTGGCCTCCTGCTTCATGATCCTGATCCAGGTGTTCCAGCAATGGGCCAAGCTACTACTGCCAGGGCCCCGCTTCTACAACCATGGTGAACGGCGCAGGAGAGTGGCCGACATGCACCGAGCAGCATTGTTGCGGTTGGCACAGAGGGTAGCTGCCCGCCGACATTCCCTGTTCGGTACAGCTGTGTCCCAGGACATGCGCCTTGTCCTTTCCCGGTGGCCGCTCAACCTATACGGCCGTCATGTCACTGTCCCAACACGGAGGTTGAATTGGATGCGGTCACGCACCAATGAATGGTGTGAGAACATGCTGGCCACCTTGACGGACAAGGAATGGACTGACCACTTCCACATGAACCACTCCCTGTTGACCCAGCTCGGAGAGCTCCTGAATCCGCATCTCCGGAGGTGAGCAACCAACATACGGTATCCACTGCCACCAAGGATGTGCTTAGCCATGGCCATGTGGAGGCTAGCCACCCCCGATTCCTGTTGGAGCGTTGGGGAGCAGTTCGGGGTGGGGACCGCAACCGTTAACGGGGTGTTCCACAACATGTGTGACCTGCTAGTAGAGCTGCTGCTTGAGCAGGTCATCCAGCTCCGGGATCCAGAGGTCGTGATCCACAGCTTTGAAGACATGGGCTTCCCCCATTGTATAGGGGTGATAAACAGCACCCACATCCCTATAATCCGGCCCCCACACGCCAAGATGGACTATCTGAACCGGAAGCAGGCATTCTCAATCAATCTCCAGGCCATTGTGGATCACAGGTGCTTGTTTACATACGTATACACTGACCACTCAGGGAGGAGCCATGATGCATGCATACTGCAGGCGTCCCCATTCTATGCATGCATGTTTGATGGGGAGATAGCCCCCAACCTGTACCGGGTCATTGAGGGAGTCTCCATGGCTCCTGTGGTGATTGAGGACCCCACCTACCTGTTGAGCCCATGGCTCATGAGGGTCTATCCCATGGCCCACACACCGCAGCACAGGCTCTTCAATGAACGCCTCTCGTTGGCTCGGAGCATGGTGGAGTGGTCATTTGGTCTGCTTAAAGGGCGTTGACACCTGCTCATGAACAGGAGCCAGTTCGATCTCAAGCATACCCCCATCCTTGTCCTAGCAGTCTGCATCCTGCACAATATCTGCGAGACTGGCGGAGCTGCCCTTGACTACCCCCCACCCATGCAGCAAGAGGGTTCCATGCCCCTGTACCAAGATGTCCAAGGTGGGGCATTCCAGCGCATATCTGAGGAGAATCGGGATGCTCTGTGTAGACGCATTGTTGCCCAGATGGCTGACAACTGACTTGTGCCGCTGACAGCTCCCTCCCCAATGGACTGTGTAACCGGTCCTAATAAATAATATGTACGTTCATCAGTCAACATCTGTGCTGTTGTTTGGGTAGAAGGGGTTCCCCGGTCCTGAGCATTCTGTGGCCCGGACCACAGGGTCACCCACTGGAATGTAGTCATGGCGAGTGACCCACTCCAGGCCCCAGCCCGGCCCCAGCTGTCTGTTAACATGGGCCATGCTATACCGCTGTCCATGCGTAAGCCTGTACCCGGCCATGAGTGCTATGCTGTTGCCCACCTGACTCCTTACAGGCCAGAGCCGTATGGTTCCTGCACATGTACTGTGCATGCCATGCCCTCATATGGAGGTGGAGTGAACCCTCCCCACCCATGGGACCCCCACTGATACAACGAACAACAGAGTAGTAAGGTACAACACATGTTTATTTGGGGTTATTTACAAGGTGGGGGTGTGTTTCACTGTTTACAGGGCCGTCCCTGTGCCTGCTTCGGTGCACCACTGGGACTTGCTCCCCTCCGGGCCCATGTCGTCTGTGACCGGCGGTCTGACGGGCCAGGAACTCCATTGGCCACTGGCCGCTCAGCTCTGGGCAGTAGTATTGGACCCTGCGATGTTGGAACATATGGTGAGGGTTACAATACTATCTGGCCTTTTACCCCTGCACCACAGCCCTTTCCATTGCCCTTTGCTGTTGGCGTGCATCCCCATGCAACATCCCCTCTGCCCATCCCTCTGTAGGTAGCGCTGTCCATACCCTGTGCCCATAGAAATGCACCCCTGTAGCCACAGGGGGTGCCCGCCACCCCTCCCTGTCTGTCCCTATGGTGCTTGGTACAGGTCAGGCAGGGTCACCCTATTCCTGTCCCCTCTGTCAGATCCCTCTGCTTGCCCCATATGGAGGTGCATTCACTTGGGGCCATGCTGTCCCAGCACCTCCTTGTGGCCATGTCCTGTGGTCCCTCCGCCCCTGTGTCCCCCCATCTGCATACCAGTCAAGGGATGTTAACCCGTGTTGCTAGGTTACCCAACCGTGATGAGCACCGGCCCTTCCCTGTCATGCATGGGGGGCGGTTTGCTCTAGAGGCTGCCCTTGTGGGCAGCCTGCTGCCCTGTCACCCCGGCACTGTCCACGACCCATCCCTTGTGCATTGTGGCCTACCATCGTTGTCCTGATGACCAGGTCTCGGGGGTGCCACCTCCTCGACCACCTCCTCCTCTGCAACCTCCTTGTGAACCTCCAGGGTCCCTTGAGCTGTAATGGGAATGGGGATCCATCAGTTGATACTTGGTGCCCAGCTTTAGCTCCGGTCACTGTGGCTGGGCCCTCTCCCCACCCCCACTCCCCTGACCCTCTCCCCCCCCTGACCCTCTCCCTCCCCCATCCGCCCCTTCCACCCCCTGGGGCCTGGTTGTGTTCCTACCTGGATCATATTTCTCCGCTTCCAGGGAGGCGTCCCAAGTCTCCGTCCACTCCGCATGCGCCCCCCTGGCCCCGCAGCCTGTTGTCCTGTGGGGTTTGTGGGTGCACGTGGAGGGTGATGTTTTTGTGCACGGTTTCCCGGGCCGCATCTTCCCCCTGTGTGATGGGGCTGTCCCCTCCCACATCCTGGCTGGGCTCGCCAGGGGCATTGGGCTCCCCCTGCTCCAGGGGGTCAGGCAGGGGTGTGTGTCATGAGTGCACTCCACCTGCCCCTGGCAAAGACGGTGCTGTGTAAGTGGGAGGCGACTATATCCCCATCCATGCAGAGGAACCGGTTCAGCTCATCATGGAACTCCATTGTACGCATGGCACGGCCAGACTTGAGATTGTTGTACTTGATATGTTTATATCCGGACCTCAAGTCCTTTGCCTGCTGCATGCACTGGGTGACATCCCTATTGTACCCCTGCCGCTGCATCTCCTGGGCGATGACTTCATAGACCTGACTGGTCTTGTAGCTGCGCACCGGGTCGTGCTGGACCTTTTCGCCCCCCCCACACACACACACATATGAAGTCCTTGGTCTCCTGCCTTGACCAGGGCTCCCTCTTTTGGGTACCGCTTGTGGGGGGGTCTACCACCTTGGCGGCTTGGGGCCTGCCTGGTAGCTGTGGTGACAGAGGAGCTGGTCGTCTCCTCTGGGGGTATTGCAGAGGGGTTAGCATCTGCCCCACAGCCCCCCTGTGCTCCCTTGTGGGCGGATCTCTCCCTGCTCCCCCCCCGCCAGGGGGACACGGGTGCCTTACCTGGCTGTCACAGAGGCCCTCCTCAGCTGTCTCCCCAGTGGTGCGTTNCCCCCCGCCAGGGGGACACGGGCGCCTTACCTGGCTGTCACAGAGGCCCTCCTCAGCTGTCTCCCCAGTAGTGCGTTGCTCCTGTGTCTGGGTGCTCTCTTGGGGGTGGGGGTGGAAACCGTTAACTGTCGGCTGTCCGCCCAGTGCTCCCTCAGGTTTTTTTCCGCTATTGGCGTGCGGGCCCCCCCCTTCCCAAGTTCTTGGAGTCTCCTCGCACATACCTCGCTGTTGCTCGCACTCCCTTCCCCGTGGCTGTGCTGGAGTGGGGGGCTGCGGGCACCGCGGTCTGCCCTTGGCCCTGTGGCAGGACAGGTGTGGTGTGTTTAGTGGTCCTTCCCACTCCACCACCCCCCCGGCTCATGGGGACAGCTCCCCTCCCCATGGCGTCCTGGGGTCCCTCTGCTTACCCTGAACCATCCTGCGTGAGTTGCAGTGCTGGCTCCATTCGTTTTGTCAGAGGCTTTCCCTCCAGACATATTGGGAGGCGGCGCACCCATGTCCTGTTTCGGATCCCTTTTTAGGGCGTCCGGTGTCTCTCTGGGTGAGTGTGTCTGCTTGGGGGCACCTGCGTGGCCTCTCTGGCCATCTCTCTGTGGTCTCCCTTTCCTGTGGGTGTTTTTGTTTTTACACAGGCGGATGTTGAACACCCATCTCCACCCACAGAGCTTGCCGGCTCCTTCCCAGCTGCTCCGTGGGTGTTGGTGGGTGGGTCGCGAACGCACACCCACCCATTCGTGGATGTTTACACGGGCGCTCTCCCACCCATCCGATGGGTGTTTGAGTGTTCGTGGGTGGGTGACGTCCATGTAAAAACAGCCATAGTCTGGTGTTACAGCTACTCTTTGTTGTTTTTTTATCAGCATGAAACTGTCAGATAATTTCAATGAGTTTTTAATTAAAAGTGTTAAACTTGAACTTTGCCTCCCATATCCTGGTTACTGAATCGACACATAAATCTGACAGCAATTTAGTTTTCACAGTAGCTTTCTAGATTGCTTTTTAAAATAGTTTTTATTGCCCTACTGCTGCATAGCGTGCTTTCTGAGGGCAATTCATATATATGTGCAGAATTTTCTCCAAATTTTTCAAATACCTGCATCATATCTGAATTATACACAACTCAAATTGCTGTACAAGAAAAGGCACTCGGAACTCTCCCTAGCTCCAGAACTTTGACATCAGTGTCGTCATGTTACAGCAGCAATCTTCAAAAGCCTGTGGAATATTGGCATAGCAATGAGTTCACAAGTGTCAAACTTCTAGCATTTCCATTTGCCTTACTGCCAGGGCACAGTTTTGTGTATGTCTCACTAATAGCTATTTCAGAGAAAAACAAAATTCAGACCCAAGCATATACAGAGAAAAATCAGTATTAAGGGGTTTACAAACAGACTGATTTGAAAGACTGCTGATAAATTCTGGGGGGGGGGGGAGGAAACATGCACCCTGCCAATGGCCTCTGCAAAGTCCTCTTACATATGAGACCTACAAACCTTGTGACCAAATTTAATGAGGAAATGACCAATCCTACAGCTGGGCTACCCGTCCCTAGGCAGCTGCTTTGAAGAGATTTTCAAAAGCAACTGGTACTGTTTCAGATTCCTCTCCCTATTTTGCTCAAGCATCTCAAGTGCTTCTTAACTGGGAAAATGGAGTCATGTGTTAGGACAACAACTGTTAGAATTTGGGGGATTAATGCTTTAATTAGTTATTCAAACTTCAGGGGGCATAAATTGCAGAAGATTTACAAGACATGTCCCATAAACTTTAAAGACCAAAATCAATTAATACAAGTGAACTTCTAAGAAACAATTGAAAAATTACAGCCTTGGCAGACAAGTGCTAGCATTAACACAAAGGCTGATGGCATATAAGAGCCAGAGTGCTACTCCCAAGTGCCGTCGGCCAAAACAAATAACATATGCTGCCTTACGAACACCTTATGGTTAAAGAAAGACTTGAAGATAGAAGGCTCCCCCACCACCTTAGAGGTGTCTATATCCCCATTTAAACAGGCGACGCTATAGTAATCAAGAAAGCAAAGCAAAATGAGCAGAATGATCTTGAACCTGTTTGGCACCAACCCTCTTGCGCTGTGGCAGAGGGCTCACCCTGGCAACTAACAGCCCAGGATCCTGCCCAAACAACCTAATGTACCTGTCCTTTTAATCAGTTATGTACTTCATAACTGATTAAACTGAGCTACTCCCAATTTACCCTATCATAACTGAAAAGAGAAATGGCTCCAGGGTCAGGCAGCAATGGAGTCTCTGCATGTGACAGAAAACATGCAATGTGAGTTTTCAGTTTTAAAAAAATTAAGTAGAGATTTGATGTTTTAAGTCTTTGTATATTTTTTTATTCTGTTTAAATTTCTCTTATTATATTGTATGTTTAAAAAAATTATTCTTGGCCTTGGCGAAAGCTAGTGCTGAATAAACTTGAACTTGAAGCAGAGATTTGGAGTAGAAAAAACTTCTAAATGGAAAATTGGGCACTGACCTCATGGATTTTCCTTCTATGGGGCCTCCAAGACAGCCATCGCCAAGACATAGGGGTTAGATCCCACAAACAACCACTAGGAGGCAGACGCATGATTCTGAGGAGCATGCATAAAAGGGATCTAGCCTGGCATCTCGAGTAATATAAAGCTAACTGTAAACCTGAAGTATAAACGCTAAACGTATAACCGTCTTGAACAGTGCGGCAAACTCTATTTCTCAACTGAAACTGAGGTACAAAAAACAAAGCACTGAAGAATACACCAGATTACCTACCCTGGGTGTGTCTATGGCTGTTCTGGAGGCCACACAGAAGGAAAATTCACGAGGTAAGTGCCCAATTTTCCTTTCTCCCTGGGCCTCCAGGACAGCAATAACCTAGACATAGTAGTCTGAATGATTTTCCTGCTTTTGGTAGTTAATTTGTTTGCTTGTTTGGGTTTTTTAAATGTTGTTTGGCCTGCTGAATCCAACTCTGTACCTTGTTGATGCACTTTAGGTTTCTCCCTTAAACCGACATGGTGGCCAAGATGGTTGTCACCAACACTCTACCAGCATAAACGCAGCTCTTGCAGCCACACCATTGAATAATTTTGATGATATTTTGGTTACAAGCTAATATTCGATCTATCTCTTATCCCAAAGCTTTTTAGAGGCCTACATTGAAAAATTACAAAATGGCAGCCCATTGAAATATATTTTAGGCAACAGCAAAAAATCTCTTTACTATATTAATAAAACCGACTGAGGTACTTGTAGAACATTAAATGATGCATAGTCTGATGTACAAACCAGCCTTCTGTGACATTGTGATGCTGAGAAAATGAAAATTTAAAAATCCAAAATGACCACCAAAATCACTACATCTTAATTAAAACTGAGATATACTCACTATTTTGTAAGCAGAATGCCAATTAAAGTTTTAGAACTAAAGAAATGGAATATATTACCTTAGAACAACCTTTACTACTTCTGGTTGTTTTTTATATTTGATATTTATATCTGTTTTTATATCAGCACATTTCATATGTCTATGAAGATAGTCAAATGCATGATATTGTTGCCAGCCACCGCCTCCGCGCTGGGTGGCTTGTGATCCCGCGGCGGCGGGGGCAACTTTCGGCCCCTTGAGCGCTGGCAACCAACTGAGCTCCCGCCAACCCTTGCCCAACTCACCCCGATGACCCCGCCGGCACGGCAACAGCTGAGCTGGGTGGGGTAAACCCTCAGACTGCGGAGGTGGCACAGCATGCAGTGCGTCATGCCGCACGGCTTGCGACGTGACGGGGGGGCAGAGCGAGCACAATAAGAAACCGGCACTGAAGGAGCTTCAGTGCTGGTGAACGAGTGCAGACCGACCAACTGAAAGTTAAGTGCTTGTATTGAGATCTTGTTGGGTATTCCATGAGGACGTGTATTGTGTGTTGTGAATTCCCCTCCCCTGCTTCCCTGAGACAGTGACTGGTAGAGTGAGCATGTGTGTGAGTGTGTGGAGAGTGCTTGCGGATATGGTGTGTGTCTTCTCCCCCCGTTCCCCTCCGTGGGCCCCTTCTGCCTCCTCTTCCTCCATGAGCAAGCCCCGTCCCCCCTTCCCTCATGACCCAGGTCCCTGCCCCGGTTCCCCCTCACTGTCTGCCACAGCATCCTGTCCCGGTTCCAGGTGTGAGTACGGGTGTGGACGAGGCAAGCAATGTGGGCCCTGTTCTGTCCTCTACCTCGGCACCCAATGATGATAGGGGCCTTGTCTCAGTGAGACACTCTGGCCCAAACACTATCCTGACGGACATTTATCCTAGTGTGTACCAACTGAGGAGAGAACTAGGACCCAGGACGCGTGACCGAGGAGTGAAGTGTGTGTTTTCCCCCTCCCCCCTGACAGATATGATTAAAAGCAATGAAAAGTGCCAGTGTTTTGTAGGAAACAGTTTCACTTGACAGTTTTATTTAGCAAAACATTAGATTTTTAAAACAGAAGATTTGAAAACACCATATGTTTGTTCACAGTGATCAGGCAGTGTACAGCAAACTTGTACAGAAAATGTGGAAGGAAGGTCTGCAGAAGTATCCTGAAATTATCAATTTACTTGGAGGTCTGCATACACTGTTTGAGAACCAGAGAATACTATACAAGTGATTTGCAGCACCTGGCCTACGAGACTGGTGGGTCTGAGCAGGTGTTGTTGTACAAGGTTCTGTGGATCAAGCACCAGAAGGCCACAACTATGTCTGCTGTACATGTCTCCGCAAGCAGAGCTTTGAAGCACTTTTGCGATTCCATGTTGAAGCCTTGTGCGATTCCTTCCTTGTGAGGACAGTAACCTTTGTTACAAACTACTAAGTCTATATAAGGTGCTATCATATGCTAGCCTACAGGATGTCCTTGATGATCCAGTTTGCGCTCACCTTTGCACTCAGATTTTACACATGGACACCAATAATCCTGAAGGTGTGTGGATTGTTGATTACATGCAGTGTGTAAGCAAGTTTATGGTCATCATAAGTGCCTGTAGAGCACAAAATCTGGAGCTACACATGCAAGCCCAGCGCTATCTTCTGTGTCTCGTGTTTTATTATGATATGCATAATTACTCCAGGTACATGACTTTGGTGGCACACATGGCCCTCCAGCTACTTAAGCAAGAAAATCAACAGGCTTACCATGATCTGGTAGAAAATGGGTTTGGTGCAAGCTTGACTAGTAAGCCATCCATGGTACAGGATCATTGAAGTGACACTTAACAGAGAAGTCAAGGTGCATGATGGACCACATCATGGAGGATACAGTATATCCATAGAAGCTGCGGACAACTTTGTTGTTAACTCCCACAATGTAGCCAAACTATGTACAGCTCACCAGGAGTGAACCAACCTTCTTGTGAAGCCTACACGTAATGAAGAATCTAGAGCAGCTACCACAAGAAATGAAGATTTTGTATCCAGACTGGTTGAGGAACGCAGGAAATACAAAAATGTCTTTAAAGGTCTGGGTAAAAACATAGCAACAGGAGCTGAAGTCCCTCTTGAGGTCATCAACGACATGCTTCATGTCTATAACACTGGTGAGGAGTTACTGCAGAAGTTCATGAAGGAGAGAGTGATGTCTAACAATGAACTTTTTTGCTCCACTACCACAGAATAGGGCTAAGACAGAACTTGGGGGAAAAAAGAAAACCCTATTGAAGGCTACTGAAGTCATCAAGGAAGACAAAGCAGCATTTGCTTTGTTGTTTTACAAGAGCGCTAACAAAAGAACTGCCTTCTCTTACTGTGTGACAACATTACCACTTTCTGTTGCAGATCCTGATGGTAGTATGCAAACAGGTGACAAGGCCAAGCTCAGAAATTACCTGATTGACGCATGCAGTGCTGCCAGCAATATGGTGCCAATGATAGCAACATGGGTTGATGGAATGGCAGCAGTCAATATCTTACCAACAAAACCAACATGGGGTCAGTATGGAGATTCATTGTTGAGATACTGCATGCCTCCACCTTCAAGCAATCCTATTGCCCTCCACATTGTGTTTGATGTATACAAAATGGACAGCATAAAGGCTCAAACAAAGAACAGAAGAGGTAACCTTGGCATACGGGTCCATGTTGGTTCTTCAGAACAGGAGATGCTTCTAGGAGCCAAGTGGACCAGCTTTCTTCACAACCCTGAGAATAAGGGAGAACTAATTAAGTCCTTAGTGAGCTTTTGGATGAGAGAAGGCTGCAGGAAGAAACTTGCATTTCCTCATTTTAACAGAAGAAGAGTACACATGGGTTCTTACATCTCGTGACATCATGCAAGAGCAGGAACGACGCAACCACAAGGAGGCTGACACACACATAGTCCCTCATGCTGTGAGATCTTTCTCTCCTATAGTGGTGGTATCCAAGGATACAGATGTTCTTGTGTTCCTAGTGTATGCCTACTCAAAAAGTGAGATGGAACCGTTGGAGCCATGAGTCATGATGGTGGACAGAGATCAATATGTTGATGTAAAGACCATCTGTGACACCTTAGGACATGACATGTGCTTGAACCTACACATCATGCATGCAGTCACTGGATGTGATAACTTCTTTCTTATTTAGAATCAGCAAAACAAAGGTTTTTAAGAACATTATGTGCCATCCAGAACTAATGTGTCCTGCAAGATATTGGATCAGAACCAGCCTCAGCAGAAAAGCTGAACAAAGTGGCATAAAGTTCCTTCAGTGTTTTTGTTATGCAGGTAAAGAGGAAGACGACTACATTGCCACTAGAATCAGGCTATATGATAGGCAGAAGAAAACCAGACAACCCAGATGCTACCTCCAGATCCTCTCGGTGCTCTGCACCACCTGAAATGGCTTAATATGACAGCATACATCTGACGCAACTGTGTCAAACCAGTGATTGATTATCCGAACCTAGAGACCAGTGGCGGAAAAAAACAGAGCAGGGTTGGCAACATTTGTTGCACGATGGACCACAGTTACTGGAGTGTCTGAAAAGGAAGGAAAAAACAGCAAGGCATCTTCGGCATAGACACTGGACTATTGAAAAGAAAGCTGGGGGGAGATGTAAGAAAGCATCCAGGAAAAAAGGAAATGTTCAGAAGTTTTCACCTTCATATGGCGGTAATATACCTATTAGTACACCAAACAAGGAATGTGGAGTTTATGCTGCTGGATATATTGATACTAATCTGTCAATCACTTCCTACTAGGGCTGTGCATGTCGTTTTCGTTATATCAATAACAAAAACGAAAATTGTCAATTTTGTTTTTGTTACTGCAATAACAAAAACAACAAAAATAATAATAATGAAATCAATAACAATAATGAAAGTTGTTATTGATTTTGTTATTGCCTGGTAGGTGTTTTTTGGAGGGAAATGTGAGGTGAGGAGGGAGCAGATATCTATGAGCAGACATCTCTGAGCCAGAAACAGTGTTGAACTCTTGAACTGGGAGGGGAAGGACCTGATGGATGTATCTCTGGCCAATGAGCAGTGCAAGCAGATCCCAGCAGTTGAATGGCACCCTGTGATTCCTCCGTGCCTCTGCCTCCCAGAACCAATCAGGAGGGCTCTGGGAGAGGGTACTGCAACCCTTAATATTGTAGAGCTGGGCTGCTTCACTCTGTGTTAGCTCTCTTGCTTGTCAGGGTGAGTTTGCAGAAGCTGCTGGTGCTTGCACTAGAAATCCTCATATATATA
>QEPC01009912.1:4621779-4636843 GCA_003113815.1 Sphenodon punctatus | reverse complement strand
GGCTTCAAAGCAGGGTAGACGTTTAAACGAGCACAAAGAAAGGCAGCTGATCAAAGGATCAGCCGCCTTTCTTGTCTCGTTTAAAAACGCCCTAAGGTTCCCCATCCCTGTGTTAGATGAAGTATAGTCTATTGATCGGAGCACTGGAAGATACCAGCTGCATTCCTGACTTTGACTTGCTGCATTATCACTTACCACAAGTCACTTAACAGTCTGTGCCTCAGTTTCCTTACCTGCAAAACTGAAGTAATACCTCACAAGCATGTTGCAAGACCTAATAAACTAAGCACATGCTGTTGCATCTTCAGTAAAAGTAATTGCTGTAATAGTTCTCCATACTTGCATAATACTTGTCATCTCAAAGTGCCTTACAAAAGGGGTTATGCATCAATAGCTCAATTTTACACGTCTAGAAGCCAGTGGCAGAATAAGACAGAATCTAGGTCTCCTAACTTCTGCTTTGATCTCAATTCACTGATTCATGTAGGAGGAAATTAATCAAAAACAGGAATAAAAGATAAGAACACAGCAGGTTTCAGTGGGCTGAATAGGTTGTGGCTGGGATGTATTGGTTCTTCCTAGCTACGCTGACTTCATGCCTCAGAATTACCCCTAAATCAGTGCTGAGACACACTGATGGACCAGAGCAGGGATGAAATTCCCTCATTGAAATTACAGGACTACCAACCCAGTACCTTTAATTAAGTCCTAAAATGATGAGCACACAGGAATCCAGTAGTGGCCAAATTGTATCCAGACTTTTCTCTCCAAGAACCTAAGAGTAAAATACAGTGCATTTTCTCACATCCAGTTTGCTGGGAGAAGGAATCACACTCCAAGATTTAAACAGCTCTTTATCCTATCATGCAGAATGTATTGAACTTTGGCAACACTCCATTTATGACAAGAATGATGGAAATGTGATCTATGAAAGGGTTTCTCCTCAACACTCTTGCTGTATTAGTGTCACAGCAAGATAGCTATTGTGAGTGACTGACACCAGTGCAAATGATAAAAGGTAATCCCCCCTGCTCCCATATCTAGCTCTGATCCTTCTTGCCTTAGGAACTACTAGCAGCATAAAGAACTCCGATCATTTACCCCGTCTCTTAAGTAACTGATCTGTGTCAGAGGACTGGCCTGGTGGGTTGTCAGATGGAGCAACTGCTGTCATTTTGTAATGCAGCTGTAAACTGCATTCATTATTGTGCGTGCCCATGTGATTAATATATGCTTTTTGTTTTTTCAGAGTAGAATCTGTAGCTGCCTAGCAGGCTTGTCTCTGAAACTGTGGATAGGGTTACATGTTCTATTTGTATTTCGTTTTTAACCTAGCTTTAGAAATATTTAAATGTCCAACCTCATTTATTTAAGAGTCACTGTTCCAAATCTTGGAAGTCTCTCCCTAGACCAGAGCCCACTTTTGTTTCTACTGACAGTTCCATCATGAACTCAGTGGGAACAGAGCTGATTTAAAGTACTTAGGATGGGCTAAAAATACTTTGACAGAACACCATGCCAGTTTTTAAAGTGAGCATGACAGCAATCTCAGGATTAATGCTTCTGGCAAAACATGTGGCACCTGGACAGAGAAGTTAGAAGGCATCTCAAGCAGTTGTGCACAGCAATGTAAACCAATTTTAACCACCATGCCTGCCTGCTGCAGTTGTCAGGCATGAAAGAACAAGTAATTTTCTCCATTCCCCCCAAAATGGTGCAGGTGGTGATGATCTGGAAACATGTCTCCCTCCTGCTGTGTGCCTAACTCACATCATTGTATCAGGGAAAATGCATCACTGGGGTGAATGGAAGTAGGAATAGCTTCCTGCCAAGGAAACAAATTTTAGACCTGAATTTGGAGTAACTGTTTACATGATCATTCTTAATCAGGAATAAGAATTAATTCTGATTTGCAGTGTGGACAGGTTAATCCGGATTAGGAGTCACAAGGAAGACTGCGAAATCCCATAGTGCAGTGCAACCAGATTTCAGCATCCTCTTCTGCTCTGATTTCTGGGAGTACAGTGACAGCAACAGATACAGCAGTCACCTTGCAAAATGGAGGGGTCTTCACCTTGGTGTAGTGGATTTTAAATTTGGCGTGACAAGCAGAAATTTCTGGGAAAACTGTGGGATGCCATAGAGATACAGACGGCTAGAGGGAAGACATGTCTCTATGGCGCCTGGGACNCCCCCCCCCCAGTTCACCTGCATGCACTGCCATCAGGTTGAGCATGCCAGCATCCCATGCTGGTTGCTGCTGTCACCCCCGCCAGCTGCTGCCACCGCTGGGCTCCCCACATTGTTGCTGCTGCTGGTCACCGGCTCGACCAGCCCAGCCATGCTGCCCTATGCCCGCACACTCTGCAGCCAGCCAGTGAGGTTTCCCCAGCAGCGGTGGCACCACACATCCCAGGCAGCCCTGGCCACAACACACTGGGCCTTGATTGGAGCCCTGCCAGAGCACAGCGCTCAGGAATGGGGGAGGCTGAAAAGAGAATGGAAGGATAAAGAGTCTGAAATTATATCAGAAGGAAAAAACACAACATAGGAAAAAAGGAGAAATAGAAAATAAGAGGGAAAATGGATTGAAACATGCCTGGGAAATGGGAACTGGTGAGGTAAACATTAGAAGAAACCAAAAGTAAGAGCGTGAGGGATGAAATGGGTAGTGAACTAAACCAGTGCAAAGGAGGCCCAGTAACAAGAGACCCTGTGGCAGACAGCTCTTCTCTAGGATTTATAGTCACCATCGGGACGTAATTGCCATTTCACTTTCATAGTAATCAGGCAGCATAAAAGATACTCTTCCTCTTATCCATTCACTTTATTATATTTTACAGGAAATCTGTGAAAATCCACGATTTATAATTGGTGGAGCCAACAGGACTGATATTTGCCAAGGAGAATTAGGTATGAAGTTCCTTCTTCTGTCTTATGGTTTTGACATCTTATATATTGCTAAATAAGTGCATTAGAAGCCAGGCACTTCTGAACATTTGTAACATGGCCCATATATAACACAATGGGGTTCCATGTGTGCATGATGGGGCGCAGACACTCCATGCATACATGGAGTGCATACATTCCAACTATGTATGCATGGAATGTATGCACTCCAGGCATCCACTGACGGAGAGCTTCTTGCCCGGTACAAGGTTTGGATGCTCCCAGAAGTGCAGGGCACCCTGGGGAGCAGGGATGTTTTCCACCCCAACTGTATGGTAATGCAGAAGATGCTGGAGAGGGGCACAAGAGGTGCATGTTTGACTGGGGGGTTTATGTAAACAGACCTGTGAGCCATGGATGCAAGAGACCAGGTGAAGAGAACATGCAAAGACTGATAGCTTTTGATTTCGATTTTTACTTTCACTTTCCACTAGAGGTGCTCAATAAACTCAGCATTCTGTGCATAGCAAAAAATGATTCCCAGAGCTGACAGGTATGAACGCAGGTATGAACCCCTGTGGTTGGGTGGGGATAGCAAGTGCTAGACTGCCTCCCAGAGTCATAATAGCCTGGAAGAAAGAAACAGCTGGCGCGTCTTCTTCTTCCCATGGTTCGCCATTGCTGAGAGTTCTGAAGGGGCAGGATACTGAGAAGGGGGAGGGGTGGGTTGAGCATGGCGGCGATGAACGCCGGCGTGTGTGTTAGGTTTGTCGTGTTAAACCTCTGAGTGGGGACTGCCCACAAGTACATGAACTACACATAGGGGGCTGCCCATTGATTAGGCTCTATATGTTAAACATGTGAGTGGGGGCTTCATGGACCAAAGCCGGACTGCAGCAGGCTATCATCCTGTTTGTTAACACCCAAAGAGGCTAGCTGAAGCTGACTATAGATCCTTTGAACGATAATAAATTAACACAAGAAGTTGGTCCTTCCTTGGACACTTTATTCTTGGCTTTTAGCTTCTAGCTGCAGCCGCCACCAACTAACAAGTATTAATCTCTTTCAGGATGTTCAGCCTCTAAGGGCAGTTTTAGACGAGACGCAAATGGTGGCTGAGCCCTTTCTCAGCCGCCATTGTTGCCACTCGTCTAAAACGCTGGCACGCGTGAACACCGGATCTCTGCCGCGTGAAGCCAGCCCAGCAATCCTGCCCCTGTCAAGATGGATCGCCACTGTGCCGACTTCACGCCGCACTTCCGGGTACTTTGCCCGAGCGCACACGTGCAGAAGGGCACGCATGCGCACAACACTCCACGCTGTGTCTGATGCTCTTCTGAACATCAGACACGGCGTTGAGAGGAAGGCGGGTGTCCGAAGCCGGCACTGAACGATCCCGCTTTTGAGCAGGATCATCTAAAACCGCCCTAAGGGACAATAGGGATAATAGCCCACTGCAGCCCGAGTTCAGTCTGTGCAGCCACCACTCACATGTTTAGCGTGTAGAGCTTAATAAACGGGCAGCCCCCTGCATGTAGTTCTTGTGCGTTCATGCAGCTCCCACTTAGCCCTCACTCACAGATTTATCATGACCAACCTAACACACAGGCAGGCATTTTCCCCTGCCACAGGCAACTGGTGGAGGAGGGGGCACTGTGCTGCTTCCCTCCTTGTGTCTTATCCCCCTACTCATTGACCGGAAGGTGGCCTTTCCCTGTGGGGTACCTATGTCCATTCCTTTAGCACCTGGTAGTGCTAAACCAACAGAGAGTGATGGCTACTCAAGTATCTGCCCCTCCCAGCTAAGTGACTATTGATCTCCACCTCCTCCACCACCTGAAGTCGCCCAGCCTGCGTGAGGGAGGTGATTTCAGTGTCCCTTCTGGGACCGTGTAGCAGAGAGAGGAAGAGGCCTGGACTACCTGGCACCGCAGGTTTCCTCAGGTGCCTCCTGGGGCCTTCCCTTCCTGGGCTGTCTACTGCCACCTGACCATGCCCTGCTCTTGGATCGGCTAACAGTTCCCCATCTCTTAAGGAGATGCCTTCATCCTATGAAAACGTGTAGTCAGAATTAACCATAACTATCACTGGACCCCCACAAGAGTACAACAATATAAACTTTAACCACCCGGCTCAGTGGGCGAACATTTATCGAATTGTTACCAATACTTCAAACACAGCGAGGAAGGCAAAAAACAAGGATCACTTGGACCAATCTGGGGTCCACAGAAAAATTCCTTCCCAGACCCAAACTTGCAACCAGCCACAGCCCCCAGTGCAGCTTAATAAAAAAGGGGGTTGCATGAGGCCTAGCAGATGTCAGATTGCTCTCCTGCAGTGCTGGAAGGCAGAGGAGCAATCCAATGCCTGCTAGGTCTCATGCTGAGACTCCCTGGCTTTGCACCAGATCCCCAGGAGGTTGCTAGGCAACCTCAGCTGCAAAGAGCACTACTGACTTGTTTGCATCCTGCAAGCAGTTTCATGCAATAAGTCCTTGCTCCTTTCCTCCTAGGGGAATGGGACAAACCTCCTTGCCCCTGACTGGGCTGCGCCATGGGGGGAAAGACCAAGGGACGGCTGACTTTAATGGTGGAGAATTTGCACCCATGGTATCATCAAGGTCTGCAGTTGTCTATGTGTAAACTATGTGTTATCATGGTTACTTTTGTCTTTTCTCTCTCTTCTCTTCTTGGATTTAAGCTCTTTAGATTGCAGTTTCTCTGCATAGAGATGGGTGAAGGTGCCAGTATGAATGCTGTGGGGAATGGGTAGACATGCGAACATGGTCCCACCTCCACCCATCGCCCACCCACAGAGCAATGGGCTCCAGCCTCCAATGCCCAATGGTCCATGGGTGGAGATGGGTGTGTGCCCGTGGGAACGGGTGCACTACCCATCCCTCCCCACCCACTGTGGTCGGCTTTAAAAGGCCATACCTAAGTATGCACATAAGCCCATACAAGCTTATGTACTTGCACAGGGCTTAGCTAGTGGAGCTCTAATCCTGATTGCTGTTTGAGATCTTCCACAGTACAAATAAAATCAATAAAATACTAACAACATGCAGGTGTGTGTATCTGTGTTCATGCCCACTAGCTATGCTAAAATTAATCAGCATTCACACACAACTTTATATATGACCCACTGTCTGACAAGATATGGCAAATCCTATTCAATGACCTCGATTCAATGCTGTGTGGATCCTGGACTGAGCTGCACGAGCACATCCGTGCGCGCGCGCGCACACACACACACACACACGCGCAGAACCCATACGGAGATGCATTGCTGTCACCTTATGCCGCACACAAACCATGCAACTCCGCGCACTGGGATCCACACAGCATTGGATTGGGGTCATAGTTAAAAAGTAGTGTTCAATAGATTAGACCTTCCTTTTTGTATTAGCAGCGTAACTCTTCAGTCTGCTCATTTTGCTATCTTACAGGTGACTGTTGGTTCCTAGCCGCCATTGCTTGCCTGACGTTGAATGAAAAGCTGCTCTTCCGGGTCATACCACATGATCAGACCTTTATAGAAAACTATGCCGGGATCTTTCATTTTCAGGTGTGTCTTTTTAAGGGCAGTCCAAAGAGAGGGGGTGATTGCAATATTGGTCCCAAATGTAAGAGATGGAGACAAAGTAGTTCAGGTGATATCTTTTATTGGGCCAACTGTAGCTGGTGAGATTATGCAAGCTTTTGGGCCTTTGGAAAAGACACTAGATACAGGACAAAACATAGAAGGAAGGAGAAGAGGAGAGTGTGGTGTGGATGAAGATGGACATTTTGGATGGATGGCAAGAATGGAAGGGGTGTCCAAATTACGATTTCAGTTGGACGCCATTTGATAGTGGACCTGATCCTATGGTCCGCTGATCCTGTGCACAGCTGTGCGCGCCACATGCATCTCCATTGCCGACACATTATGCCATGCGGAAACCACGCGCATGAGCGGCTTGCACACGGGGATCCGTAGGCCATGGAATTGAGCCCATTGATGCCTCTCAGTCTTCTAAACCTCAGGGTCCACCCACAGCTCCTCTATAATTTAAAATAGGGTTAATACTCAGCAATGCTAAAAATCACACTTCTTGTGTGCAGTAAAAACAATGAAAATGTGTAGGAAAGGAGCAAAATGTATGGTATGATTTGGGAACTGGACTCCCTTTCATAAGCTAAGGGACTCCCCTGCACTCACACCCAACCAATGCAAATCCTTATTTTGTTTTATTCAGTTCTGGCGTTATGGACACTGGGTGGAAGTTGTCATCGATGACCGCTTACCAACGTATAGCAACCATCTGGTCTTCACCAAATCCTCCCAGCGCAATGAATTCTGGAGTGCTCTGCTGGAAAAGGCCTATGCAAAGTAAAAGAAGGCTCTAAGGCTTGCAGTGTACCTCCAATAGCTTCACATATGCTGTGTGTGATGGGGTAGTAAAAGCATGTACATACATTTATAGAAGTGAACATAATCAGTGACCCATGTTCAATGTTTTTTTCTCATTGGTGGCAATGGGGAAAATGCAGTGAGCAGGGGTCTCTGAACATAACTGAACTACAAGCAATTATGGATACAGATGACAACAAAGGTATTCTGGTGGTCTTTACTTATAGGGATTCACTCCTCCATTCTCACTCCCATGCAAGAAATGTATTTGGGTTTTTTTTGGGTTTTTTTGTGTAGTTTACTGTAGTGGCTTAGACTTGGGGGAGTGTCTTAGACTTGGTGAAGGCACAGCCATACAGGTGGGATGTAACTATGGCTCCATCCACACACAGGAACTGGACTAGGAACTCATAGTAGGGTGAGGTTTGCGTCCTGTGGCCGGAGGTGAAGTTGGTGTCTCGGATCTCCTTGTATCGGTGCTAGGGCTGAAATTCACTCTTGATTTTCTCTCGATTCTCATCAAAAATCACATCTCATTTTTAGTGAGAGTTGAAAATTGAGAAAACCCCCAGTTCTCGACCCTTTCTCTGTTGAGATTTTTTTTTCTTGATTTGCTTACTGTAGACGTGTGACTGGGTACCAGAAAGTACTGATTCAAAAACTTTATCTACCCTTTACCCAGAAATCAACACTTTTTTGGGGGGGAAATGTTTTTTTTTTTTTTTAGAAGTTTGAAGGTTTTTTTATTAAAGTTTCTAACATAATGAAGCAGAACCAGAATTCTTTATAATGTAACATTTTCCCTTCTTTCCAAGGCTTCATGGATCTTATGAGGCTTTAAAAGGTGGCAACACTACAGAGGCCATGGAAGACTTCACAGGAGGAGTGACAGAGTTCTATGAGATAAAGGATGCACCAAAAGATACGTACAAAATCATGAAGCATGCTATCAACAGGGGATCACTCATGGCCTGTTCCATTGAAGTAGGTCTAGGTGAAGTCAAGGGATAACTCATGATGTAGGGGCTTGAGGAACCCGATCTTGACTAGGAGAGAGTGAGCCACAAAGATCTGCCTATAGTTTTGGACAAGTCACCTACCATCTCTGTATCTGTTTGCCCAGCCCTAAAATGGAGATAATACCGGACTCATAGAATGAGGCTTTGTGAGGGAAAGGTTTTGATTTACTTGGGAGCCTTAAAAAAAAATCAAATCAAAATCCTGGCCCTGATACTAGAGGAAATTTAGCCAGTTTTTGAGGCATATTAATTCACTGCCAATTGCATTGATTAATATGTCATAAGAGTGTCAAATATTTGTAGTGAGTTGAAAGAACAACAACAATATAACCCAGCCCAATGCATAAAGGACTTATACCTGAAAGAATTATAATCGCCAGGTGAGGGAGGTGAGAGAAAGAGAAGTCCTTGTATTACCTTGTATACAGGTCCATTTGACTTGTGCCGCAGTGTTTCAACACTGATTTTTTTTTCCAGAGTCAGTAGTTACAGAGGTTTAAAACAGAGAGAGGGAAATCTACAAATTTTGTTGACTTCACCTGGAGATGCTTCTTAGTCCTCTAACCCTTTGCTGCTCTGCATTGTAATGTTGCATCGCACTGCCACATTGCTTCTCATCGTCGTTTGTGGACACAACTGTGATGCCACATCATTGCATAATGATACAGTTTTATCAGAGCGAGTGGAGGTAATAGGTGGGGCGTTGCTATGTTTTCTCTGAAAGAGTCGATGCTACTCCTACGGAGGGGTGTAAGAAAAAACGTGAGAGACCATCTATGGTTTTTGGTGGTGAATTAACTGGAGCTTTGTTTAGGTGAGTTTCCCAGTCAGACTGGCTATACTGTCAGACACAGTACAATTAGAGGCAGCGCTGCTTCCACAAGAAAATTATTATGGAACTATAACAGCAACACTGAGCATTACACACAAATCCTCTGGCATTTAATGGCAGCCAACTGAATCCAATCTTGACTTCTTCCATTTCTTTCTCTTCCAATTTTTCATGTTTTGTTTTTTATTCTCCCTTTCTTTATTTCCCCCCCTCCCATTAGGGTTGCTACCTTTGGTGGTCTTTTGCCTGACACTTCCATTTTGTCCTATGGGAATGTCAGTTAAAAAACCACCACAAGTGGCAACCCTACCTCCCTTCATTCATTTTCCATGACCCACTTACTTCTCCCATTTTCTGTACCAGGACAATATGGGCTTAACCTATGGGACTGCTCCTCAAAGTGATATCGGGGAATTAATTGCACGCATGGTGAAGAATTTGGGTAATTCGCAACTGAATGACTCAAACCAAGGGACAGATGAAAGGCCAACCCGGGTTTGTATGCCTCAAGCAAAGAGTGACCTTCTCTCCTCTGCCCCACAATTCTTCTCCCTGCAACCATACTAATTTAGAAAAGCACATAATCTGTGTTTGGAACCCATCCTCCTAATGCTTTGCATTGGGTTATTAGGTTAATGAGTGTTGCATTTGACTGAAATAGTGATTGCATTCCTTTCAAGGAGTGAGGCGTACTCACAGGTATTACTCACCTTTAATCCTTCTGTAATGTCTAGAGAGACAACATTACTTTAACACTAGTCATTTTATCTTAAATTTAATTACCAAGTTTGTGTATTCACATCATCACACTAACTCAGACTCGGTCCTGGGCTTTAACTTGTCTCCATCCATGCTTGCTATTTTTAGAGCTGTGCTAGCTTGCCATGTTTTGGTTCACTGCACTGCCACAGCACTTAAGTAATTCAAAAAGCAGACAAGGATAAGGTAACTCCTCACACACTGGGATGAGTTTACAGAAGCAAACTCAGCTTATGCTAAAAGAATTTGCATATAATGTGTGCATGTGTTGGAGGGGGGGGGCTAATTGTGACAACACTGAGCTTGAGGGTGGTAGCTCAGGAGGATAAACCTCTAGCATACATCCTCCTCAACGTAAGATACTAGGTAGGTACCATTAATGGCTATTAGCCAAGTAGATTACGAGATGGGAACTACTTCTTGTGGGGAGCAGGGAGTGATCATCAGGGAATGGATTGCCCACTGTGACTGCTGGTACTTCTCCCATGTGACCAGGATTGGCTGCTGTTGGAGACAAAATGCTGGGCTTGATGGACTATTGGTCTAACTCAGTATAGCATTTCTTATGTACCTTAGCTGAGTTTAAGGCTGCTGGCTGGTCACATGTTTTACCACCTGACTTCCCTCATCTTACCATATACCAAGCATGCTTCCTGGAGCTATGTTTCCAGGAAGACTTAGTATCATGCCTTTCCTGCAGCATGTGGGATATATTTTTTACTTTGATTTTGTGAATGTGCAGTAAGATCATGCTAATCACTCAGCGCAAAGGATTGCTCCTCTCTCCCTTATCAACAAATGTAGGGAAGCCTCATATTAATTAGACTTCATTATTTTGACTAAATATATTAAAGAAACTACACCTTGGTGCATAGTGAAGCATTGCCATATATCACTAAAATCAAACTGTAATTATACAAATAAATGAACAAAAGATGTTTTGTAATTAGTGATGCTTTATTGTGGAAATTGACTTTCTAATTGTGATTAGTAGCTCCCAATTGACAAAGTACACATTGCACAAGCGTAAATTAACACAGAGGAACATCCAGGACCTACAGGATGGCTGAGAACAAAGACATCTCTTGACCCAGCCAGGCAGCAGAGAGGTACATGCTCAGATTTCAGTCAAATCCAGGAGCGTGTTAATATCTTTTGGAACTTTTGAACTTTTAGAACTTTGCATGATGTTAGGAAAATGCGTATTCACACAAGACAGACTTCTGTATTGAATTTAGTGATGAAGGTCCTCAGGGTCCTTCATCAAGACCGGTCTTCTTGCTTTATTTTTTTTATCTTTGTCACTTTTTATTTATTTGCTTCTTTGCAGCTTGCTAACTAAGATCCTGTGTAATATTTTGAGATGGCCTCTTACTGTCAGAGTGGTATTATGTTCCATCCTTGCCAGGAAACAGACTCTCCACTAGATTCAATTCTGTGAGCTAGGCTATGAAACACCAACAAAAAATCTTTTTAAATCTACAGAATGACTTACTTAGCAAGCTAGTGTGGAGGACATTGTTTGCCCTAAGTAAGCTGAGGTAAGTTAATGAAGGGTAGGAAGAACCAACTTGGAGTCAAACATACTGTGGTCTTCTCACTTTGAGCCACTGCTGTACGCTTCTCCTCCTGGTGTTCCCCATCCTTGTGCCACAGCAGAATGCGGACCTCCTTGCTTGGGGGAGACAAGTTTGTGGGAAGCTGTGACTGAAGAGAGTCTGAGCATGGAAACAGTAGCTGAGTAAATACCCTGTTAAGAGCCCACCTATGATGCAGGTAATCAGTCATATATACAAGGAGACAGTGGGTGAAAACAGACAGGCCCCTTGACTCCGCTTTAACATTTCTTATGCATGTTGCAGGGCTGCATAGGTTGCAACTATAGCCCTGCAACATGCATAAGAAATGTTAAAGCCGTGTTAAAGCGGAGTTACATACATGTCTGTTTTCACCCAGTGTTGGGGCTCAAAAGACTTATCTTCCTCCTTGGGGCCCAAAGTTTTTCTCACTGTCCTGTCTGGATGGGTCTGTTCTGAGCATGAAGTGCTTCTCATTGTTGCTATCCCATTTCTTGCAGACCATAGTCCCCATGCTGTTTGAGACACGCATGCCCAATGGGCTGGTCAAAGGTCATGCCTATTCAGTTACCGGAATCGAAGAGGTATGCACAGATTAATTTTTTTTCTATATATATTAAAAAACCAACCCCATTTTCAAGACTGGCAACCATCATATCCCAAACTGCAAGAGAATGAGGATGATTGGGAGGGTTTTGTGCACATGGTAAATACTTTACATGTTTCTTTGAAAAGAAAGGGCTAAAGACCCAGCAGTGTTTTAGCATTGTGAGAACTGTTGACTAAGGCTGAAATAAGTAACCACCCTGAATAGTGTATTCAGCAATTTCACCTGCTTCGAATCGGGTCCACTGAACTGTTATTCCAGTCCCATTTCCTTTCGTGAAACAAACATCCATTTTGGTTATTTTGGTATTTCAGTTACGTTGTTTCAGCACTATTGTACACTAGCACTATTGTACACTAGCACTAACATTGCCCAAATAAAGCAACCAAAATACCAAAATGACCGAAATAATCCAGCTGAAATACCGACATAACAAAACCTTAATATCCAAATAAACAAAGATGTGAAAATTGTTTTGGTGGAGGATAATTATTCAGATATTTGGGGGCTATTCAAAAATGTGAATAGAATTCACAAAAACAAAAATGTCTATTTGTTCCAGCTCTAGTGTTAACCATGCACCTTCCACGATAAAATGTGGAAATTTATTCCAGTAATTACTCCAGTAATGTTGGCAGCCAGACCTGCTTTTGCTGGGCATCCCGCCGAGGACTCATGCTAAAGAAGGTCAGGCTGGATAAATATCCCTTTGAGCCTATATTAGGCCAAATGACTGACTTTTTACTCAACCAACTGTGTTGTTTTCCCGCCTACAAGACACTATTTAAGGGGGAAAAGATAAAGCTGGTGCGGCTAAGGAACCCGTGGGGCGAGGTGGAATGGAACGGAGCTTGGAGTGACAGGTGGGTGATGGGCAAACCTGGATTCTGTAGGCTGTGGTAAAAAACAAATACTCCCTTTTCTTTTTTATTCTACCTTCAATGCATTTTGCTTGCTTTCTGTGTTGTTTTCGAACTTAGGATAAAGAGTGTATTGCACATGTTTGGAATGTGAGTTCATATAGTTTTCTGGAGCATGTACATAGTGCTTAATTGGTGGTTTACTATAAGCAAGAAGGTTTTGTGAGAGTATGGCCTTTGTTCCCATGGACAGTGGGGGGGGGGGCAGATGGGTGTGCGGCCGCGGTGTGTGGAGGTGAGTGTGCGCCCTTTTCCACGGGTGCACCCTACACCCACAGAGTCTCCTCCATTTTGTCAGATGGCTCCATGGGTGGGTGATTGGTGGAGATGGGTGTGCGCCGGGAGCACAACCCCACCCACTGCCCATGGTGTTTCACGGGTGGACACGCATCCCCCCATCCACCACCACACTGTTTGCATGGACGGCCCCCCCACCGCACACCTGCCTGTACACTCAGTGGTGGGAGGGTGTCCATACAAAAACGGCCTATGTAAGAGAAGAAAAAAAGGGAAAGAGCATGGTTTTGATGCTGAGACAATATTCTCCTGCCTGCAAAGTTCAACACTGGATACAGAGAAAGAGAAAAACAGGAATGAAAAATGATAGGAAGGGGGTAAACAGTAAAGGAGATAGATGTTACAGTCTGAAAAAAGGAACAAAACTTCACACTGTGGTTTGCAAGTAGGAGCTTCTACAAAGAGCCTCTGCAGATAGGTTTATGCTTTGCAACACTTTCCAACTCTGACACAAATAAAGTAGCCACAGTGCAGAAGATAACTGAGTGGTCTGAACAGTAAAAGGGAATTGGAAACCAAACCAAAGGATAAGCCTAAATAAGGGGTGGGGGAGGTTATTATTCTGAATAAGTCACAGGCCAAAGTATGAGAAATAAAATAGAATTTCCTATCACAGTAGCATTTATGAGAGCAGAAAGAGGCAAGCAGAATAGGATGTTTGCAGAACCAGAGAAGGGGAAAGCTTTTCATTTGTGAATCATGATTAAAATACCTATATGATTGCTGGTGATGTTGTGTACCATAGGGATTGCAATAAATAGTCATTTCCTTGATTAATTCAGTATTGCAAAATACAAAAAAATAACAACTACCAACTCCTGTTCATTCTATTGCAGTTCAAAGGAGTGGAACCTCATTGACAAATCAGAGAAAATCCACCTACAGCACAAGGTTGCAGAAGATGGGGAGTTCTGGTACGAATATTCCTCTTGCCTCTTTGGGGGGAATTAGCCCTTCCTCAGGAGTCCTTCTGTATCTGTGCTTTGAGTTCCTGTGATAGTTCCTAGCAATGGCAACAAGAGCCATAACAAGCACACTTGAGTTTATAATGTATATGCCTATTTAGAGACTACCACCAAACAAAATATACACTGTTGTGATCTCTTTTTCAGAAAGACTGAGCACTTGCAAATCCAATTAATATCAATGGGAGCTAGTGACCTATAGATATGAGATCATTAGATCTCGGCCAACACTTTGGCCGAGTCTAGAAATGGGAACTGGATAGGTTGTTGAGATCTTAAGCATTGCCACGGAAAGAGAAAATAAATGCAGGCTTTTGATTAAGACCCAGGCCATCACTAATGAGAACTCAGAAGCAACGCAAATACCAGCGTGAAAGGCTAATACAGTATGACACTCTCAAATACACAACCTCTCGTGAGCGCTGGGGGGGCGGGGGGGGAACACAGAAGCTGGTTGCGAGGGCCGGCTTGTCCTCTCCCCCAGCCTGAAGTAGCCAGGGCTATAAAGCCCAGCGGCCAGTGGCTCCCTGCTAGGATGGTCACCTGCCTGCTTGCATCCATCCTGCTGCACTGATCCACAGGGGCAGCTGGTGGGTTTTGAGTTTGGAGGGGCAGTAGGGCCGGCGAGCCGGTGGGCAGAGCCAGGGGGACAGTAGGCGGAGCCAGGGGGCGGTAGGCAGAGCCAGGGGGACGGTAGGCCAGTGGCATGGCATAACGCAGCAGCAAGGAGTTCCCATGGTTAACATCGGATGGAAGAAAACACAATCTACATGCACATCAAGCTTAAAATAAATAATGTATAAACCC
>QEPC01009912.1:4589285-4618954 GCA_003113815.1 Sphenodon punctatus | reverse complement strand
ATGCTTAAATGAAACCTCCATGGGTGCAGCCACCAAAGATGTCTACTGCTCCTTGGGCAGCCGTATCCCACTCTGGGCAGTCTTACCACATGATGTAGTGCATTCTGTGCCTGGGGCCCACCAGATATTCCCCCCTGATGCATGGTGGGGCAGGCAGCTGGCTGCTACACACAAAGTCCTTGGGAAAAAGGCCGCGGTCACAGTGCATAGCAGCCTTACTCAAAATGAGGTAAGGCTGCCCGATTGCTGTCTGTCCCACTGTGCTGCTAGGTCCACTGCGGGGCTTTGAGCTGTGACCACTAGCTTCAGTCCCGCATGGGCCACATCAGGATGTCATGACCAGGGGCGTGATAGTGGTTGGGTTGGGAGAGGGAGGTGGGGCAGGGCCGGGCACCCTCTTGTGTGACGAGCGCTTCAGCCCGCCCCGACCCCGTCGCAGGATGTCCGACAGCGGCTTCCCCACAAGGGGGAAAGGAAACCACCTGCCCTGCTCCCCGCACTGGCCCCGCAGCGTAGCAGCTGCTGTTGCCCACCGTAGGGCTCTGCGGGGATCAGGCCCTCTGCAGCTCATGTGACAGCACCCCATGTTTTTTCCTTTCATTCTAGACTTTCTCACATTATGCTTCAATTGCATTTTAATGTTCAGTTTGGTCAAAGCTCTGATGTTGGAATTAAATGCTGTATTATCATTGGCAGAACCTATAACGATGACCAGAAGTACAGAGCTATAACCTATACTGATCTCCTTTCACATATCTCCAACCTATAAATAGATGGGCCTGGGAACTAAAATTCATAACTTTTTGATACCAAAAAATGGTATCAAATGGACTTAACAAAGACCTACATTTCTTCAGCCACTACATAAATCTAATACCTTACAGTATACTGCATTTTTAATTTCTGTTATCCTCTGTACCTACTTCCTAGAAATCATTCTAACCACTTTGTCTCCCTGTCTGTAACTGACCCTGTCAGCTGAATATTTAACCTTTGTGTTACTGTCAACTCAGTTCCTTTGATATGCGTATTCCCTTCACCTGATAAGCTGCTTCCCACTGTACCCCCCTACCCACATGTTTGCCTTCTGTGTTTTTCACTACCTGTTGTCTTTTGGTCTCCTATGCCAATATATATATATTTTACAGCTGTTTTAAAATTTTATTTTATTTATTTATTTATTTATTTATTTATTTTATTAGATGTCTAATCCGCTCCCTCCTCTGATAGCAGCTCAGGGCAGCTCACAACATAACAACATTAAAAATACATATAAAAATAGATGTAAATATAGATATAAATAGATATAAACAGAATGCAAATAGAAATATAAAATCAACAATGTCTGGCACATCTCCCTCTCTCTCTTTACCGCCTCCCCACCTGCTACCTTGCCCTAGCCACTCCCACTTATTCCATGCCCTCTTATATATACCTGCCCTACGTTTTTTTAGTTTATATATTTCTACTGGCTACACTACATGCCTGAGGAAGGGCCCTGTATGACTCAAAAGCTTGCTTATTTCCACCACCAGAAGATGGTCCAATAAAAGATCTCATTCGAACCACTCTGTCTCTCTGTCCCTTGGAACTTAGGCTGCTTTTAAACGAGGAGTGCTGAAGCGCCTCCTCAATACCGCATTAAAGGAAAGCCGCCGGAAGTGACGTTCTCCCCGTTGGCGGCGGCTGGAGACACGGGGCTTTGGAGTGGCGCGTTCTTAAGACTTCAATTATCAGGCTTAAGAACGCGCCGCTCCAAAGCCCCGTGTCTCCAGCCACCGCCGGCGGCAACGGGGAGAACGTCACTTCCGGCGGCTTTCCTTTAATGCGGCGTTGAGGAGGTGCTTCAGCGCTCCTCGTTTAAAAGCAGCCTAACACTTCACCTGTGCTGAGAGAGATATCCATTACCTGATTTTGGAAAGTGCTAAGTAACCCCATCTTCCATTCACTGCTGTAGAAGATGGAGCTGCTCAGCATTTCTTGAAATCATGTTTATTTTGTCCTAACTTTGATTTATATGGGCTGGTCCCCAGAGCAGTTTAAAAGGGGATTTTCTCCCTAGCTACAGGGATGATGCTGATCAGATTTAAACTGGTGACATGGTGTCCAAAACCTTGGACAAACATTTGTGTTATAAATAAATAGATGTACTCTTATGCCATTCCTAACAGCATCTCACCTTTGTTTCTCCCCCAGGTGCCAAAAGAGGTATGAGCACAATGGAAGTGAAGTTGACATCTTGGTATAAAGTTCTGTTAGGATTTCTTTTGTGCCTGTCTGTGTAAGCTGGTTTGTTTTCAGTGGCTTAGCACAAGTGAAAGTCTTATTTCTCCTTTTCTATTCTTTTCTCTTTTTTTCTGCTATCCAAGGACTCAGTGTCTTTTCCAGTCTGACACGTTAGACCACAAGTGGCACTGAGACAGGGGTGGCTTGGGGGGGGCCGGCAGTGGGGCTCTGGTCCACCCTGCCTCCCATGAAGCCACCCCCACCTCTCCCTCATTCCTTTCCCCTCTGCCAGACTCACAGCTGAGCTGACGACTGTGTCATTGTGCTGCCAGCGCACGGGCAAAGCCATCTCAGCTGTGAGCAAGAGAGGGGATTGGAGGGAGAGGTGGGGTGGACCAGCACTGTGTGTTGCTTTTACTGTGCATGCTCCCCAAGGTGGCATTTGCACAGTAAAGGCGGGGGTGGGGTGGGGTTGGAGGCAGGGGCCGGGAAGCTCGCTGCAATTCACAATGCAGGGAGCCTCCCAGTCAGCACTGCCTTCAGGCGGTGATCCATACTGCCCAGAGGCCAGCAGCAGCATAGGGGAGGGGAGTGGAGAGAGATGTGGGGTGAAGCCACACAAGATGTTACTGCAATTTGGGCAGCCTTTCCTCACCCTGGACAGCCTTACTGAGCAATGCAGTGCATTGTCTACCGTGGCCACCAGATGTTTCACCCGCAGTGCGGCAGGGCAGGTAGCTATCTGCTTCATCCTTGGAAAAAGGCCAGGGACGCAGCATGAAGCAATCTTAGCCAAAGTGGGGTAAGACTGCACAATGTGGGATAGCGCACCGCTGCTCATAGGACTGGTTCCTCTCTGCCCCGCCATACAGTGAGGTCAGCCGTGGGCCTTTGAGCGGTATGTGCTGGCTTCATTCCCATGTGGCCACATCATTTATTTATTTTTTATTATTTTTAGAGTTTTGCTACTCCGCCCCTCCTGCCACAGGCAGCTCGGGGCGGCTTACAATGCCTGGGGGCAGGATAGTGATCAGATTGAAAGAGTGTGGATGGGGCGGGTCTGGGCAGATGTTTCAGCCTGCCCAGGGACGTGGCAAGACCTCCAACAGCGGCCCACCTACCCAGCTTCCCCATGGTGGGTGGGGATCATCTGCCCTGCTCTGTGTGCTGGCCCCACAGTGTGGCAGCTGCAACTGTCCGCCACAGACCATGCAGGGTATCGGGCCATCCTGGCTCATGTGGTTGCACCTGTGGTATCTTCCTGGCTGCTTCTCTGAGTCACATTTCTACCCCAGAGAACAAATATGGCTGCCGGACTTTGCAGCCAGACAAGGAACATTGGTAAGTCCTCCTCCCTGCCTCTCTCCCCACCCTCCGTTTCGGCCTCTCTTTCTCCCTGCCTTTCTGCAACTGCCATTTCAACCTCTCTTCTCTCTGCCTTCCCCTAACCTAGCCCTCATTTCTACTCCTTCTCACTCCCTCATCCTGTGTTTCTTTCTGACTCTCTCCTTCTTATCCTCCCCATCCACCCATCCCATTTCTGTCCCTCCCTGCCTTCCACCATGTCCCCTTTCTACCTAGGGTTGCCACTTCTTGTGGTTTGACCCTGAGACTCCCATGTGCATTTTAGAGCTAAACCATTATTGGTGGCAACCCTATTTCTGCCCCTCCCAATTCTTCCTATAATCCACCCACCCCCACTTCAACCTCTTTCCTCCTCTCTTCCTTCTATCCATTCCCACCCCACCCCACCCTTTCTACTACTCCTCCTCCTCGCTTATATAGTGTAGGCAGCAGCAGAGCCCCAGTGTACCCCAACAATTTCCTAGAGCGGTGCTGCTATAGTTTCTTCTCAGAACCATTAATATCTGGCCATTATGGGGAGAATTCCAAGAGTGTTGCTAATTAGTGCCATTGGTGTCTGAGACAGGGGTGGCTTGGGGGGGACAGTGGGGCTCTGGTCCACCCTGCCTCCCATGAAGCCACCCCCACCTCTCCCTCATTCCTCATTGTGAATTGCAGCGAGCTTCCCGGCCCCTGCCTCCAACCCCACCTCACCCCTGCCTTTACTGTGCAAATGCCACCTTGGGGAGCATGCACACTTTGCACAGTAAAAGCAACACACAGCGCTGGTCCACCCCGCCTCTCCCTCCAATCCCCTCTCTCGCTCACAGCTGAGATGGCTTTGCCCATGCGCTGGCAGCACAATGACACAGCCGTCAGCTCAGCTGTGAGATATGGCCGAGGGTAATATCCCTTTAAGAGCCTTATTGTTCAACCAGCTCTGTGTCTAGCCTTGCAGAAGTACATATATTGTTATACACCATTTATCCTGAAGGGGCAATCTCCACTGGACATTAAGAGAAACACAGACTCCAGCGAAAAGAGTTCAGGCAAAAAAAACCCACCTCTTATAAGCACCAATCTGCCATCTCCCAAATATTTTGTCTCAAGACTCCTTCCCTAAAAAGCCACCAAACACCGCAATGTGGACACCATCACACAGCAACAGGAATGAGACCACCAGCCAGCAACTGCTTGTAGTTTTGAATTAGTACCGACCTGGTTGTGACAAACATGGTCCTATCAATTACTAGAATTCCTAGCCAGACAATCCCCCGTGCATCCTATTTCAAAGCCGTCTTTCATTTCACTATTGTTTTCTGCCAAAGGCATGTGGTGTCTAGACCTCCTTGCAAACTGGATTTTGCTGAAGATGGGCTGTTTGGCTATTTTGTTTACAGATGCATGGCAACAAGAAGCACTTGCAAAAGGATTTTTTCCTCTACAATGCCTCCAAAGCAAGAAGCAAGTCCTATGTAAACATGCGAGAAGTCTCTGAACGCTTCCGGCTGCCTCCCAGCGAATATGTCATCATCCCATCTACATATGAACCTCACCAGGAGGGAGAATTCATCCTAAGGGTCTTCTCAGAGAAAATAAATCTTTCAGAGTAAGTGCAGAATCCACAGAACAGAAAGATTCATTGGTGTCTCTTTAATTTTAAGTGTACGCCCCCCCATCCTATTCTGAAGGCTCCGTCAGGGACTACTTTGGTTATTATCTTTAAAGCCCAAATGCCCTGAACCCAGTAGGCTACCTGAGAGACCACCTCATCTCTTGTGTCCTGGATCGGCCCCTGCGGTTGGCCAGGAACACCATCTTGGAGATCCCCCAGGTGGCAACATCTGAGAGGGTATTCTTGGTGGCCACACCAAGACTGTGAAACTCTCTCCCGGTGGAGGTCCGCCTTTCTCTGGACCTCCCCTCGTTCTGTAGACAATGCAAAACCTGGCTGTTTCGCCAGGCATTCGGTGAGGGAGACAGGTAGCGAGTGGGTTTTTTTATTTCTGTATTTATGTTTTTACTATTTATTGTTTGCCGCTCTGAGCTGCCATTGGGCAGGAGGGGACGCATTATAAATTATGAAAATAAATAAAAAACAAACACTATATATTCCCATCCAAACAATTACAATTAAAATTATGTTATTAAAACCCTTCCTGTAAATAACTCCCATCCACCCCCTGTTGTAGTAATGTCAGCTGCCCACTGCCCCTCTCTTTGTTTAGATTTCTCTGTTTCTCTATTTAGATTTTAATTTTTTTTAAAAGCTGCAGTTTGTTACTGCTTGGGATGAGGATATTTCCCCCATGCCTCCTGTTTGACTTCTTATGCATGAGCAGGATTTAACTTTGCCCATCAGACATCATGGAGATGAGCAATTATCTACTTTCTATTCTTCACTTCCCATGCCCCTAAAAAGTTGTACCCAGTGGCCAGTCTTGCCTTCTCCAAATTTGGGAACACCTGGGAATTGGTTTTACTCTGCTCAGAGATCCTCAGTTTTTGTTTTCCCCATCTGAAGAAACCCTTTGGCACTGCCAGCCCTAGAGCTAGCTGAGTATATACTAGTAGCGTCACCCCTAACAGTATTGGGGTACTTGGCTCACACTGTTGCCTATGATTTTGCCATGATACAAAGAGGAGCAATTAGAAATGCAGCTCATTTCTCTTTTGAGAGTTGCTGTGGTGCTCTCCAAACCAGTGAGAGAAACACACAGTATAGAAAGGCAACTCTTTCCTCCTTATTTTCAAAACCATTTTCCAAAACTTCTAGGGAAGTTGAAGACAAGATTGAAGCAGACCGTCCTTCCGTGAGTACATTCGCTTGCAGTTTATTACTTTCTCCCTTAACACAGGAAGGTGTATAAATGGGGTACTTTGAGTTCTCCAATTCCTCTGTTTGAGACAGAATGCTGCTCGTAAGGAAATAGGGAACCAGAGGCAAAGTGCAGGGATCTCCACCTCTTTGTACAGTACTCAAAGCTGTTAGAACTTGAGGTGCTATATAATGTGACTCTCCTTTCCCCCTATGAAGGAAGTAAGAAAGAATGAAACCAATGTACAGCTGCGGTCCATTCTGGAATGAGCCAATGGCACTATTTGGATAGCTCCTATTTTAAAAAGAAATAAGATGACTCTTTTTCTCAGCTACTAGAGGTCAATTACATTGAAGATAAGGTGATCCACTTTGCCTGCTCAAAAGAATAGAACATTCTAGCAAGGATAGACTGGACCTCCCCTCCTTCTGTAGTGTAGACAATGCAGAGATTCTCCATTTGAGTCAGCTGGGCATTGGAAGAGGTAGACCTTCCGTTTGACTTGATATGGCAAGTCCTGTCTTTTGACTGCCTAGGTTAGATTAGAAACAAATAGCCTAAGTGGATATGAAGCAGCATTCGCTTTCAGCTTCATTTGCTGTTACATTGTGGTATTTTCACATTTGGGGTTTCAGTCACTGGTACTTCAGTTACTTTGGCAGCAGTAATCAGTGATTTTTAATTTTTTTAATTTTTAATGTACTGTGATTGGTCCAAATGCAGCAATCAAATTTGCATTCAATTTAAAAAAAAAAAATCCTCAACATCTAAGACTGGCTGCTATTCATACAATAGTATGTAATTGGAAATCAAAGTCCAAACCTTCTTTTACTAAATGGATAAATCAACTTTGGTATGTACTTACAATGGAGCGAATTCAAGCGGATCTGCACCAAGACTTGGAGGACTTTTATGCTGTATGGAATAACATATGGTCATTAATCCAACAAAACTCTAAACCCAATGCAACACAAATGTCAATCTGTTTAACAGAAATATAAAAATCAAGGTGTGTCACATGAATTATAAATAGAACATAGGACCGCAGCTGTATGGGGATTTCTCTTCTCTATCCCCGAATATGGGTCACAATTCTGTAGTTAATGTGTATATAGTTTGATATAATGAAAATGTTAAAAATAAATATTTAAAAATAAATAAATTGCAAGATCTTCAGGGCAGGAAAAAAAAAAATCCGCTGAAGTAAACCAAGTAACTGAAATACCAAAGCAAAAAATCTAAAAGAAATTAAGATACAAATCTTACAACAGTGTTGAAGATGAATTTGGACACTTGTTTGTAGAACAAATATGCAGATTATTTTTGTGAATACAAAAAGACACATGCGTTTCAGCCCAAACCTTGGTCTCATACACAGTCTCTCAGATGTGGGAGAGCCAAGAGTAGCCCCATCCAACCAATGAACGTGGGGGGGAGTCACTGTGTAGTGTCTGTAACTTAGCAAAATAATCAGCAACTATGATTACTAATAGCACTAACTTTTTTTTGTCCAGAAAAAGAAAAAGAAAAAGGTAGGTCTCTGTGTCTGGAGCTCCAAGATCTCCTCTGCTTGGGTACGGTAAAAGTGCATGTGAAGCTGTGCTCAGGGATGGCCTTACCGCAGAGCAGCTAGGGGTGGCCGCCCTGGGTCCCGCTCCTTGGGGGGCCCTGCAATTCGGCCCCCAAATGTTGTTTAAATATTTATTTATTTTGTGAACAGCGGCCCAGTAGGGCTGCGGAGCGGAGCCCCACCCACACTGCACTGCACCAGCTGTTTGGGGGGGGGGGTGTTCGTGCAGCACGGGGTCCCGCCAGTGCTTTCACCCGCCACACCGCATCACCACATTCCTCTGCTCTGCCCTGCCACCTGCCTGCCTCCTCCCTCATCCTCCCTCGCCCCGGGCCACACATGTCCGGGTCCACCTCATATTCAGTGCTGCACCACATGTGCGCCGGCCTGGTGGCACCGAAGTCAGCAACTCAGGACCAGGGAAAGGCGCTGAGGCTGGCAGAGTCAGTGGCAGGCAGTGTGCAGCACAGGAGTCGGAGACCATCCAGAGGTGGCCACGGAGGCCAGAACGAGCCAGCAGCGGTGGAGCAGGGAGGCTGGCTGAGGATTCACCTCGCCGTCGGCCCAGGACTGCACCCCTGCCTCTAAGGCTAGTCCACCAGGCCCCTAACTAGGGTTTTTTGTGGGGGAGTGGCAGAGGGATGGAAGGGGCTGGAGGAAGTCAGTGGCTGGACCTGGGGCCATGAGGGGGTGGCTGAGGAAAGCACCTTCCTCCCCCCCCCATTGCTGGCTGGGGACCTAGCCTGTGGCCATGATCTGGGATGGAGGGAAGAGGGGCTGGGGAGCATGATCTTGTGGGGAGGGAGGGTTGAGCGCATCGCATGATCTTGGGAAGATGGGGAGTCATGGTGGGGTATGATCTTGGGAGGGGGGTGAGGGAAGAGGGGATGGTGATGGGGCATGATCTGGAGAGTGGGGAGAGGGAGTTGAGGGAAGAGGGGGCTGGGGGGCTATTATCTTGTGGTTGGGTGCAGACAGGGACTGGGGACATTGATCTGGAGATGCTTTGGGCATGGATTGGGGCCATCTGGGGGTGGGTTTGGAAGGGACTGGGGTGTGTGCGCTGTGGCTATGAGGGGGAATTGTTTGATCTATGTTTGATCAGCCGGATGATCAGATCTGGAATATTCCCTGTATTTTAAAACAGTCCCTTTGCAGTACCAGTTTGGCTTTTCTGCTGCAAGAAAGCCACCATACGACACATGGATTCACTAATGGCTAGTCTTTGCATGAATGTTCCCTGTTTGGTTGCAGGAGGTGCCTTTTACATTGCAACAGAACTGTGTGTGTAGCATGTTTTGGGGCCGGTAGACAAGTGGAACTCCACACTGCTGCTTCTGTGGTGTGCTAAGGACTTCACGTAATTTTGTTGGCTGGCTTAAGATGGTTTGCTTTGCTTGCTCTGTGTTTGCATGTGCACCGTTGGCTAGGCCCCTCCCACGTCTGACCCCACCCTGAGCCCCACTAGCCTTGGAACCCACCAGCTGCCACTGGCACATTGTACTGACAAGTTAAAAATAACTTGTATGACAATTCTCTAATTATCAAAGAGCAGGGCCTTGGAAAATGGGAGGGGCCATGGGAAAGTGGGTGGAGCTGAGGGGGCCCACATTTTGCCTTCGGCCTGGGCCCTGTAATTTCTAAGGCTGGCCCTGGCTGTGCTCAAGTGAGGCTGGTGCAGAGAGCATTCTGACTTAATGAACAGTGATGAGATAGAAGCATGAATTCTTGGCTGGTGTCCAAACTGTATCAAAAGCTGTGGTGGTTTGGTCTTCCTTTTTATACCTAATTAACGCTCTATCGATTAGCATACTAATTTCACACACAGAAGAAGACATTTTTGAAACCTTTCATCTCTGTCAGCCAAGGCAGTGAGGTATTATGTATTCCCTGCTCGGATAGCCTTCAGGGGCAGCTGAAACCATTCAGCAGCTTGTAAGACTGAGCCCTGTTTCTCCCTAGTATTCTACAAGCAAGTGCTCAGTTGGCTACTGCTCTCACCTGCAGAACATTCTCCCTATACAGTACTTGAATACCTCTTCCCAGCACAATTTTCCTGTACACTCGAGTTGCAAAATCCATCTGCAGTCTCCTTTCCCCAGTAAATGCCTGGGGTCTCCATCCTAACCCTTGGAATTCAGAGATAGTGTGGTTGCTGTGTTCGTATTTTAGCTACCAGATGATACCCTTAGAATGTATTTTAGTTACCATTGGTAAGGCTCTAAAAATCTGCTTCTCTCTCACAAGTAGGGGTTGGATGCAGTTGGTGGGGGGGTGTTTTGGTATTTTTCGGTTTTCATTTCCTATTTAGGTTTTGGTTTGTTCTGGTTTTGGTTCTCTTCCCATTGACTTCAATGGGAATGGAATCAAAACAAAAAAACCCCAAGGGGTCCGGAACAGGAAAAACCCAACCTCCCCCATCCCCAGGCCTCAGAGGGTGGGGATCTGCATTTCTAACACCCCCCTCCCACCTCTGGAGCCCTGCATGTACTTACCAGTCTGTGGGCCTTGGAAGGTGGAGGTACCAGGAGCCGCCGTCAGCAGAGATCTGACCAGCAGCCTTCTGCCCAGGGTGCACTGCTGGAGCTGCACCACTGGGAGGCTGGGCCGCACCGGAGGCAGTTCAGCCCTGATAGGCCTTCTTCTCAGACTGCAATGCCAGTGCACATGTGGCGCCATTTTGGAAAAGGGCTGGACATGAACAAAAGGACCCCTGTGGCCATTTTGCCTATGTGCACTGGCAGCATGGCGTGAGCATGGCTGAGCCAGCTCTGGTGTGGCACAACCTCTTGACTCTGGCAGCATGCCCTGGGCAGAAGACTGCCAGTCAGAGATCTGCTGATGGCGGCTCCTGGCACCTCCACCCTCCAAGGCCCATAGACTGGCAAATGCATGCCAGTCCATGGGCAAGAGCCAGCCAAGAGGCATTACAGCCGTTGCTGGCTGGGGTGGTTAGTGCTTCCCTTCAGGAGGGCACGGTGCCTGACTGCCTGAAGGAGGCTGTGGTTAGGCCCCTGCTCAAGAAACCATCTCTTGATGCTGATGCTCCTGCCAGTTATCGGCTGGTCTCTAACCTCCCCTTTTTAGGGAAGGTTATTGAACAGGCTGTAGCACGGCAGCTTCAGGAACATCTGGACCGCACCGGTTTCCTTGACCCCTTTCAGTCTGGTTTTCGGCCTGGGTATGGTACGGAGACTGCATTGGTGGCCTTGGTTGATGATTTCCGTCTGGCATTGGACCAGGGTTGTCAGACCTTACTGGTCCTGCTAGACCTTTCGGCTGCATTCGACACAGTTGATCATGAGGTGTTGGTGACTCGCCTGCGGGACCATGCCAGGATTGATGGAATGATCTTGGACTGGTTTCGTTTTTTCCTGGCTGGAAGAACTCACCGAGTGGTTTTGGGGGAGTGTACGTCTTCCCCCTGGGACCTCACGTGTGGAGTCCCACAGGGTGCTATTCTGTCCCCCCTCTTGTTTAATATCTATATACAGCCATTAGGGGAGATTGTGAGAGGGTATGCTGATGACACTCAGCTCTACCTCTCCTTTTCCATCGACCCAGGCCATGCAGTCTCCTTATTTTCCCAGTGCCTGTCAGCTGTGGGGGCTTGGATGAGGTTGAGCCATCTGCAATTGAATCCTGACAAGACGTTGGTGGGCGAGGGCTTGGGGGACCTGGGAGTGGTTGAATCTCCTCTTGTTGGAGGGGGTTCGCCCTCCCATGGTGTCTCAAGTGCGGAGTCTGGGTGTGCTCCTCGATTCACGGCTTATCTTGGAATCTTAGGTTGTGCCTGTGGCGGGGAGTGTGTTTCAGCAGTTACATCTTGTCCAGCTTCGGCCGTATCTCTCAGGCTCTGACCTTGCCACTGTCATCCATGCCTTCATCACCTCGAGGCTGGATTACTGCAACGCACTCTATGTGGGGCTGCCCGAGAAGTCCGGAGGCTGCAGCTGGTGCAGAATGCCACGGCCTGTCTCCTTACGGGGGCGGGCCGCAGGGAGCACATGACACCTGTGCTCTGGGCTCTGCACTGACTGCCTATAAAGCACCAGGCTAAGTTCAAGGTGCTGGTTTTAACCTTCAAAGCCCTTCACGGCCTGGGCCCTGCGTATCTGCAGGATCGCCTCACTCTCCATGTGCCCGTGTGACCCCTGAGATCGTCCATGGGAGCCTTTTGGGAGGTTACCCGAGTGAGGTGGGTGGCCGGCCACCGATGTTAGATCTTTTTTGGTGGCTGCCGCTGTGCTGTGGAATTCACTCCCAGAAGCGGCTCAATTGGCCCCCACTCTCCTGTCATTTTAACAGTTAGGTAAGACCTGGCTGTTCCACCAGGCTTTTGGCGAGGGGGGAGCGGAGTAGGGGGGTGGGGTGGGGGAGTTGTTTTTCCTTGCATACAGAAATTTTTAACTTTTTAAATTGTTTTACTGTTTTTATCTTGTTGTGCCCTGTGGGCAGGAGGGGCGGGATAGAAATCTTTTATAAATAAATTTTTTTTTTTAATGCAGGGGGTGGGAATCGAGATGGGCTCCAGGGGTGTTAGGGACACAGATCCCCACCCCAACCCTCCAAAGCTGGGAAATGGCAGTTCCCCTTCCCATTGAAGTCAGTTGAAAGATTTCCTATTGAAGTCAATTGGAATATTTACCCATTAACTTGAATCGGAAGGTACAGATCCGAAAATTGGGAAGCGAGACGGCCCAATTTTCTGATCCTTCGGTTTTAAACCGAAACGGGCAGTCATTTTCAGGCTGTCTTGGTTAAAACCAAAAGTCCCACCCCTACGTATACTTTGAGCTTGTAAGTGGGTTTTCACAGCCCAAGGCCCCATTTCCCCACTGCAAGTCCCTGCCTGACAAGTAGTCTTTGATACCTGGCTAGTTAATTATTTACATATATTTTACAGCCATGAACATTAGGAAGCAGTGTGAGAATAGTATGTGATCTTTTAGCTAGGGAGATGCAAAGAGAAAAGAAACATTAAGTATTAAATTTAGGGGTGGTCTTTTGGATACAAACTCTTATTGGTTTATTTTAGTTTTGTTTCTCAAAGTTATTGGATTTAAATGCAGATTTGTATTACGGATCCATTTCTAAATCAATTTAAAAATAACAAAATAAACTGTACATGCGCAAATGGCTGCGACAGACCAGAAGAGGGAAGCTGGTCTGCACATGTGCAGAACGGCCAGTGCACATGCACAGAATGGCTGCCCTTTTCCAAAATGATGACAACACAGCCACTGCCATTTTGGAAAAGGAAGCCCATGCGCAGAGTAGCCCGACGGCCATTGTGCGCATGCAAAGTAATTTTTCAAAATTTTAGAGCCAAACCAAAATAGGCTTGTCATTGCGCTGTTCTAGTTTAGTACAGATTAATCCATAATGGCCTGTTCCATGCAGTTACGGATTTAATCTGGATTCCCACCCCTATAAAGTGGTAACCTCCAAACAATCATTACACCAAGATCCACAGAAAACGGAGCATCGTCGATTAGGCGGGCACATAAATCTCTCTTGCAAGGGCACAGTAAACACTATTAGGCATTTTACTGCCAAGACAGGTTGGTTGTGTAAATTCTCACCCTCCCAACAAGGTGCACGTTTCTTTACTTCCATCTCAACCATCTTCACCCCATAAAAGAATGTTCCCGGTCTTTAAAAAGCTGAAAGAAGTGCAAATAAAGCAGTCATGCTTTGATCTTTACACAACTGAATGCCCCGCGAATCAGTATAAGAAAACAGGCACGCATTGTACAAAGGTAGCAAGTTCTAATTCTAACACAAATCATTTCAGCTTTCCGTACAGCTATTACAGTATACTGCTCTTTCTGCATGGGAGCAATTGTTAAGACTGGAGTCTTTTCTAAGTTAACAGATCATAACAGCAGAAGGGGTCACTGCTAAACTTAGAAGAAAGAACCTATATGGGTTGCGATTGGTGTTTTGTGTGTGTGTGTGCGCGTGTGTGTTTTGTTGCTCTTAAATGAAAGTTTGCAGCATGAGTGGCTGTTCTATACAGGGAAGTGCTGATGCCTGTTCTCCAAGCATACACATCATGAGTATCCCCTTTTAGCATAAAAAGAATGGGTACTTCAGAAAGACTGTCTCTGCAGCTCCAGCTGTTCCAGCCCTTGGTGCCCTTTTTGTGATGGGAGCCATTGAAGCATAAGCTGCTCACAGGATGCTCTTTTTGTGCACGTTCTACTCTCTTCTCTTTTATAACCTCCATTTTCCTCCTCTTCCTTCTGCTCTCTTCCTCTCTCTAGCCTATCATCTTTGTTTCTGACAGAGCAAACACTAATAAGGAGTTGATTACTGACGAAGAACTTGACGCAGACAAGAAAAAAAAAAGTGCAGATAAGAAAAAGGAAAGTGATGAGCTTTTGGTATTGGTTGGCATGAAGAAAATGGAGCTTGGCCTGGCTAACATGCAGGAGTGGCAGGGAGCAGTACCTGGGTGGGCTGGAAAATCTGAGAACTAGCATATGAGGAAAGCCCTTTTACAGTAGGCTGCAGGATTGCCAGAAGACACTTAAGGGAACATCCCTTATTTCAGAGCCCCATACAACATAATGGGAACCCCTTGTTTCAGAGCCCCATGCAACATAATGGGAACCCCTTATTTCAGAGCTCCCCAGCTTCAGAGCAAAACAACAGAGGGTTCTTATTTCATACTGCTATAAATCGTGTCCCTTCTTTCTCAAATTTGAATCTGACAAACCTACTACTCTGGAATACTTGCTTTCTAGTAACAGCTGTGGTTTCAAGTTTTTGTCCTTCATTCCGGCATTCCATCATCTGGGTTTCAGTTCCACACCCACAGCTCCCAGATGAATTTGCAAACACCCACATAGATCATGTAACATCCCTCTCTTGGGGCAGAGACTATAAAATACAACATTTTGTATTGTAAGCATTTGGTCATCTTGGTGCAGGATATTGCAGCTGCTTCCTCTGGCATCTGTAATTCATAGGCTCACGCTTCACCTCTTGGTGCTGTCTATCTAAGAACAGCAGTGCAGCCCTTTCTGAGCTCCATAACTCATCTGCCCTATACTCAACTTCTGTGGAAAGATTTACTCAGTCTGAGGGTGGGGGTGGGGTTCACTCTTTTGGGCCACCTACCTAGTACACATAGCAAGCGCCCTCCCAGGTCCTTCTCCAACATGGCTTTTCTCTTGACTGCTGCTTCTCTCTTGCCTGCAACAGCAGATGACTTGAACCCTGTTTCTTGTATGCAGGTGGACCCCTGTTCAGTGTGTATTCCCCACTGGCAGAAAGACAGTGAACATGGGTCCCACCTTGTATGCTTGCTTCTCATCATGTGTCATGGCATTACAGCTCCCAGCTTTAAAGGACAAGTCTGCCGCCTCGGATCAGGGCTATGTTGCAAATCAGTTACGCATGCATTTTGTTCCATATGCTTGGCTAGTAGAAAGACAAACTTTGGGGATTCAGATTTGCATACATAGAACATCTTTCATTTCAGTCTCCATAGCACAGTAGAGAGGAGCTGCAGCAGCAGCAGCACTTGGACTGCTAATCAAACCTGAGGGTGCTCAGACTTAGGGTGATTTCAGAAGTGACGCGTTCCAATTCACCACAGTGAATCCCATCCTGGTTTGAACTGATTCACCGCGGGCTGTGGTGACACGTGTGGCCCCAACAGAAGTGACAGGATCGTGACCACCGCCTGGGGGCAATCAGAGAGAACATGGGCCGGGGGAACACAATAGACATGCAGTGGAGATGTGGACCTCGGTTCGAGCCCCAGAATGCACCACGGCTGGGGTCAATTCCTTCCACCGTGGCTGCGGGTTTCCGTTCAGAAGTTACTTTTCATTCACCCCTGCCGTGGTGAGCATTCACCACACTTCTGGGCCTCCTCCCGCCCCGACCTCACAAAGCGTGGTTAGCTTCACCCCAGGCTGCGTTTGACTGTGGTGAACATCTGGATGCGAGCAAACAGACATGCACGGCGCTTTCACCACCCCCGCGTTTGACTGAGGTTGACTGTGGTGGACATTCACCACGTCACTTCTGAAATCACCCTGTGGGTTCAGGTCTCCTTGAACCCCTTGCCTGTTTTGCTGTGGAATTTTCAGTGGCTTTCTGTGGATTGAATGGCAAGCACATACTATTTTTTCTAATTCTCCTTAACTCACACTTTAATTAGTATAGCTGATAAACTTATGTTGAAAATGTGGGGCTGGTTTTTTAAATCTATTTGAGCACTGTGCTCCTGCTAATGTTTAGATTTGTTGTTTGCTTAGGCAGGACAAAGAGGAAGGGGAATACCTCATGGGTAAATGTGCAGCAGCAGCAGCAAAATGCTGCTCCAGGCAGACTGTGTATTAAGCTCCTCGGAATCATCCCTGCAGCTTCAATAACATGTCCTTGAGTGGCCATCCTGTTTTCCAGAACCGCTCCAAAAGGAGTGAGCCAGAATTTGGGAAGCCACTGTTCTACTGGGGAAAGAAGAGGGAGTTAGAATGTAAATAAAACCAATAGCAAATTCATGACTATTTTCCAGTCAGAGTCTGTGAGGAAGAGCAGAGTGAATGGGGCAGTTGCCCTGGGTTTTGTACTGCCCCTGGGACTCCCTGCCACTGCAAGCAGGAAGCCCTACTGGCTGCAAGGGGGAGGGGAGGGAAGAGGAAGGAGAGAAAAACTTGATGAGGGTGGGAGCAGCAGAGATTCCTGGGAAGAGGGTCTGTTGGTGCCAGTGGCAGCAGTAGTAGCCCCACATTTGACTTTTGCCCTGACCTCTCACAAATCCTCAGATCAACTCGGGGGGGTGGGGTTCAGCCTGTAGCCAGGCTATAGTATACTTATCCTGTGGGGGCTGAATGCCACACACCTGAGAAAGTGGCACACACCTGGCTAGGGCTGATCGGAGCAACACCTGGACTAACAGGAAGTTGCCTATATCAAGAGGCCTACTCTAGAGACGGGGGAGTGAGAGTGGAACTGCATACAGCAAGGAGGCGAACTGGAACCCCTAGGATCCACAGACCATGGGGCACAGAACCTGAGCAGTGGGATGGAGCATGAGGCACCCAGGTGGGGCTGTTTGGTTCTTCCCAGTTGACAGTTACTGAACTGTATGTGTGTATTATTACAAACTTGGTGGAGAAGGCTTGGCTGCAAGGGCAGTTGGAGGCCAAAGCAGAACCCACAGCCTGGTGTGCTGAAATTGGCAGCTAATTCCCCAGTGTAGCAAACAAAAGCTGTGTGACCCTGTCAAACAGCCCCTTCTTTTCTCTCAGGGCACAGGCCTTTCTGCCAGCCAATCAACCTTTTCCTTTGTGTCTCTACAGCTCACACCAACAGATTCTGATAAGGAGAGTGAAGAAGAGAAGCAGTTCAGAAATATATTCCAGCAGATTGCTGGGGAAGTGAGTATGCAACCTACACTAAGGGCACTTATAGACGAGACAAAAAAGGCGGCTGATCCTTTGATCAGGCGCCTTTCTTTGCGCTCGTCTAAACTTCAAGGCCGGATCTTGATGGTCCTGGCCCCTCAGACGCAGATCCCCGAAGTGCCGGCTTTACGCCGCACTTCCGGGTTCCCTGGCCGGGTGCGCATGCTCACAACGACTGTATGCCGTGTCTGAACATCAGACACGGCCTACAGAGGAAGGTGGGGGAGAGATGCCGGCGCTGAACAATCCCGCTTGTGAGCGGGATCGTCTAACAGCGCCCTAACCCCCATCTCTGCCTTCAGTCAAACCTTGGCAGCATTTAAACAAGCAGTACTGCTGATTCAAAACATACCTAACAATGCAAAGCCTCCTGGGATGTTCCCAATCAGGCAAAAGCTAATCACAAGCCAGCTAAACACACAGGGCTGTAAAAGTGTAGGTTTTTTTGGAACTACAACTCACCTTCCTTTTGCCATAAGAGAGAACTTGTTTTAACCCTGGTTTTATTTCACTTGAAGTAGATTCTTGGAACAAAAAAACTTCAGTTTAAGAGAGGAGTTAGGGCTCTTACAAATTCAGTGATGCTCCAAAAAACATGGAAATTGTAAGTTAAGGCTCCTGCCTTAATTTGTGCACATTGTAAGCAGTAATGACATTGTATGGTCTCGCATATTGTGCTCACTTACAACTTAGACTCCATGCACCCACATTTTGCCTTGGTCTTTCAGCCCCAATCCTCTTCCTCTGCACGTTGGGGGCAACACTGAAGCTGGGCACAGCAAACTCCTCCCTGCCCTAATATTGTGTGTTTGATCTCTGTCTCCACTGTGGCCACAATTTCTCCTTCACTTATAGTTCCTTCTCAAGCACCAGCATCTGATCAATGCACAGATGATTACGGGTAGGGAAATAATTACCCTCTTACATTATGCAATGAGTTGAATTTGATTTATTATCATCACTATTGCCGAGCAGCTTCACCACTGTTACCCCTTGCACCAGATCCTGCACTCTACTTAGGACTAGGTATAAAGTAGCTCCTCCTTTCATAGGTTTCAGGACCAGCGCTTTAAGTCACTTATGGCACCAAGAAATTTTACCTCTGCATCACACCCAGAGGCGACCCAGTCAATCTTAGGGTAATTGAAATCGCCCATTATTATTCAGGACTACTGGCATTCCCAAAGCCCCATTACTTCTAAAATTAGTATTCCTGTTGTCTCTATTGTTTCCAGCCCAGAGACCGTGTTGTTGCTGGGTTTGTCCCAAGCTGCCTTTGGTGAAAATGAGCAAGCTTTTAGTCCAACAGGGCCCTTCCTCAAGCATGTAGCGTAGCCAGTCAGAAAGATATAAACGGAGCAAATGTGCCTCTTCACATATACCTGTCCTATGTTTGCGCATTTATATCTTTCTGACTGGCTACGCTACATGCCTGAGGAAGGGCTTGTGTGGCCCTAAAACATGCTCATTTTCACCACAGCAGTTGGTCCAATAAAATACTTTTGAACCACTTTGTCTTGCTCTTTGTTTCCAATCAGCATTCCTTGTGCCATGCCAGTAAACCTGCTGGGGATTCAGTTTGGCATCCATACAAGAACAGGGTGCAGTAAACTCCCCTGGTGTCCATACAATAGGATGCAATAAATGCCTGCAATAAAATGCCATACAACTACTTGCAATAAATGTCACTCGGGTTCTACAACAGTAGCACTCATGAAAGCTTATCTCGAATTAAATAGAATGTTAATGAAACAGACTGTGAAGCCTCTTTTCTCCCTCTCCCTTCAAAACATCAGAACTTCAAAACTATGCAATGGCTTTTCAAAAGCTAAGAACATGAAATCCATTCAGACCACACTTCTATTTTCAAGAACTGTTAGATTTTTTAAAATTCTGCTCTTAGAACTAAGGGCGCTTTTAAACTATCCCGCTCACAAGCGGGATCGTTTAATGTGCCGCATCNTCTAGCCAAGCCCACTGACTTCCTCTTCCGGTCAGTGGCCATTTTGAGTGTTCTCCAGGGCAGGCACCATCTTGTGGAACTCTTAAAGGGATATGATCCTTAGGGCACTTTTAAACGATCCCGCTCACAAGCGGGATCGTTTAATGTGCCGCATCTCCCCCCCGCCTTCCTCTCTAGGACAGGTCTGATGTTCAGAAGAGCATCAGACCCGTCTCAGAGACAATGTGCACATGCGTGTCCTTCTGCGCATGCGCACTCTAAAATGGGACCCGGAGGCACTTCGGGGATCCGCATCGTAGGGGGCAGGATTGCCGGGCCGCTCTAACGTGGGGAAGATCCGGCTTCAAAACAGGGTAGACGTTTAAACGAGCACAAAAAAGGCGGCTGATCAAAGGATCAGCTGCCTTTCTTGTCTCGTTTAAAAACGCCCTAAGGACACGTGACTCTTGTACATTTTGAGACCCAGAATTGTAAAACCTAGTCTTACAAGTCCGGGTATCAATCGTGCAAAATTCGCACGGTGCCACTGTTTACAATAGCACCCGGTCGGAGGTGAGCATCTAAATTCCCCTCTGCAGGAGTTTACCAACCCCAGACTTTTGAAGTTGAGGAAAAAGCTGCGGTGTCTAAAAATGCCATAAGACTCCAGCCACATTCACACCTGACAGTGCAGGGGGGAAAACTTCTACAAACCAAAGATACGGCGAGGGCAGGAGGGAGATGACGGAAGTACTGCTGGTATGAATGGGGTTCTGCCGCCATTTACTCGCAGATGACAGTGCTGGATTTTGAATTCTGTCATCCACAAGTAAAATTGCGGCAGAACCCTGTTCACACTGGCGGTACTTCCATCATTCCCCTTCTCCCCCGCACTGAATCTTTGGCTCGTGCAAGTCCCCACCCCCTCCCCACACCGCCGCCAGGTGTGAATGTGGTCTAAATCAGCAAAAAAAAGTCACAAAGGGGGGAAAATGTCATTTTGCCTCCAAAATTCAAACATCCTGTAACTATCTTGGTTTTTATCTTATTTGTCTGGAATTTGAAAATATTCTATCCCTCACCCAAGCAATCCTACCTAACAAATGTCACAGTGATAGGAGAAATCATCCCAATTTTATAATGAATAGAATGTTTGTGATTTTAACACAGTGATGCAGCTGCCTTTTGTAGAGCCGTTCCCGTGGTTCTATAATTAAGGCCACAATCCACAAATCATTTACTCCAAGCAGTCTAATGGGAATACTCTGGAGATAGTAGTTTGTTGACTGCAGTGTAAGAATAAAATACTCTTCAGCGTGTGCTTAATTGCAGAGTAAAATTAAACACTGATCAGAGACCTGCTTGGCTCAGAGGTTAGCAATCTGGCTCCGTATCTATTGTCTATGATCTTCCTATCTATTTCTCTCTCCTGCAAACATATTCCATGTCCTAAACATACCCAAACAAAGATTTAACCCAAGTAACTAGCCCTGCAAGCCTCTCCTCCACGATAGATGTTTTCATTTATGACATCTCTATTTTTGTGCACAGGATATGGAGATCAGCGCTGATGAACTCAGAAATGTTCTCAATAATGTCGTGAAAAAACGTGAGTTTGTCCTCCCATTTTAGCAACTTTTCCAACAGTCTTTGAGCAACTAGAGGTTTCTCTGCTTGGCAAGATTCAAAGACTGTTGGAATACACTTTGACAGTGGTAGCCCAGCCTCTTTGGATCAGAGTTATGGCTTCAAGGTGAAGAGTTCCTTCCTAGTTCCACAGCTGTGGAATTCCCAGCTGGAATAGCAGGTTAAAGGTCCCCACCATAGTGCCCTTTTCATTGAAATGGAGACTGATTTTCTCACACCAGAATCTTGATCTGTTCCAGGACTCAGGGATGTGAACTTCCTTTCAAATCATTATGTCGGATAATCTAGCATATTTTGAGTGGTGAAAAAAAATGAAGCCCATAGCCATTAAGACGCTGTTCAAGCTTTTTATTTCTTCATTTCATAGTAGGTGTAAAGCTAGATCTAGTTGTACCTTAGAGTCGCAACAGATAGGAGGCAGTATTGGATGATTTATATAATTTCTTTTATTTGGGGTAACTTATTTCAGACAAAGACCTGAAGACGGAAGGGTTTGCACTGGAGTCCTGCCGCAGCATGATCGCGTTAATGGATGTATCCTTCACAAATCATGGATGATACTTGATTAATATCATCCATGGAGGGAGGGACATTTTATGTAATACCTTGAATGCAGCTTCATTCACACACTTTTAAAGTGGGTCATGGACAGTACACAAGCCCGCATTCTGAATGCTCTGCTTACCGCTGCCTTGATAGTCCCTTGTTCTCTGCTACCTGGGTTTGTTTACACACATGGCTTGAATGGGGAAGGGAATAAAAGGCACAGCTCATCCTGCCCTCCAGCACAGGAAATTAGTTAATAATAATAATTTTTATATAGCACCCCCCTGCCATGGCACTTGGAATACTTTACATATAACACAACTTTTACTCCTCAAAACAACCCTGTGAGGTAGGTTAGGCTGAGAGCATATTGTGACTGGCCCAAGGTCACCCAGTGAGTTTCTGGCTAAGGCAAGACTTGAACTGGGATCCCCTGTACCTCCCAGTCCAGTGCAAACTTGCAAAGGGGGGCGGGGGTGGTGCTGTGTGAATGAGGGGTTAGTAAATTACAAACTTTATATCTGTCGGCAGCATTCCTGTTTCCCCACAGCTACTCACACCAAACGCATCTAAGAAAGGCATGTAGGACCTTCTAAGGTTTGGGTCCATTTTTAAAGTTGTTTGCTTTTGAAAGACAGATAGAAAGTATTATTAATTATTATTATTATTATTATAAGCTTTTATATAGCACCAGCGATGTACCTGGTGCTGTACAGAGAATAAAATAGACATGTCCCTGCCCGAGAGCTTACAATAATGATAGGAGGAGGATGTGTTCATTCTCCTGCACAAAGGTGATCTGGCTTTAGATACAGGACTCTCAACCCTGATGTGTAAGAACATCCAATCCTTTAAAACGCAAGAACTCTGCAACTGCAAAGGAAAGCATTTTGTGAGCACTGAAATTAAATGCAGTTTGGAATTCACCATGCTTACTATATAATTTCCTTCCTCTAGAGGGGAAAAAATTGAAACCTTGACCTGGATTAGATAGTCCCCTGAATTGCTCATTTTGCTTTGCTTGTCTGTTTTTCATCTAAACACTTGCTCGACAGACTGATGGTTCAGGAAAGATAAACCTTGAAGAGTTTAAACATCTCTGGACCAAGATTAAAAGCTGGCAGGTATTCTGAGATCTTCTTGTCTTTCGTCTGTGCTTCTTCCATGGTGCACAGAAGCAGTGCTGCTGAGGGAAAGGATGGGGTAGGAGAACAACGGGGCCAGTGCCCTACGCTCAGAGCGGGGCCTCCAACGATTACAAGTATACTCTGTGTAAAAGTACACAGGTGATACACGAGGTAATAAACATATTGCAAGCTACCCTTCTTAGACATTGGCTTAAAAATGTCTAAGATTACTGGGTGTCAAGGAGACGGGGGATGGGAGGCAGTGGGGATGCCCAGCCAACATGATATGCTGGGCCCCCAAATTTGTCAGTGAACTTGCACAGAGGGAAAGCTTGGTCACTCAGCCAAAGTGGTCCATGTACCTGAAGGCCTGCCCCTGCTCCCTTGCCCCCACCCCCAGCAGAGACCTGCTCCCCTATGTACATAGCAAACTGAGCCTCCGAGTCAGAGGACCCTGGCAAACCTAGGTTGCATTCACACAAGAGGCTTACGTGTGTTTAAAATTCCTTCCCCTGCTTTTATTTTGAACGTGGGAAAAGGTTAGCTTGCAAGATGCAGTGGGTGTAATGACTTTTACTCCAAACAAACAAACAAAACTCAAACTAAGGTGTGCTAACTAGGAAATTATCAATCTTACGAACTCCCTCACGCTAAGGTTGTATGACATTTTGGCTCTGATTCCCACTTTCAATGGATATGGATGTTCAAATTGCTCTGGCAAAACCAGACTGAAATATATTCTGGTCCATGTTTCACCAGAACGATTGATTTTTTTCCCCCCACCCGGGAATGCAAAATGCATGATGCAAAATGGTGTTGCACTGTACTTGGAACTTCAGATGGAACTTAAATCTGTTGTGGAATTCTGACCGACAGAATTCCCAAAATGCAGACATTCTCCATGAAGATATTCTAGTTTCACTTCAACCCTACCTCTCACACACTTCTTGTAACCTGTGAAGAACTAATCCCACTATGAGTCCTTCTGCCCCATAGATTCAAGGCAGAACCACAAAGCATTATGGGATACCTAGCAGCAGCCACAGCAGGAGTAACTTTTAAAGGTAGAAAGAAGTAACAATATAAGAAGGATGTTCACTTTACTATGGTACTAACTTGTTTTCATCTGGTATACAAGCAGCCAGTGTGTATTCTAGATCAGTGGTTTTCAACTTTTTTGTGGGCGAGACTCACCAAAAAGCCCCTTTAAAAATTCAGGATGACAAGTAGCTTGGCAGCAGCAGGATAGGGCCCAATCTTGGCAGTGGCAGCAGTGGGGAGTGGGCAGCAGCAGGAGCCAGGGAGGTGGTGACCCTGCAGGAAGCCACAGCCTTCAGTGTTGGTGCTCAACAGGACAGGCAGCCAGAACACGCAGCAGGAGGGGCTATGACCTAGCTGTACCGAGGCTCATATGATAGATCCAACAGGCTGCCCTGGAACCCATTAGTGGGCCTCCATCCACTGACTGAGAACCACTGCTCTAGATATTTCAAGGAATTTTTAAAGGCATTAAGCTACATAATTGCAATACATTTATTACATAGGCAAACATGAGGGAGACTTTCAAAGGCCTGAGGATAAGTTGCTGGTGGGCTGCTAGTGCTGTCCAATGGCTGCGCTAAAGGGCACTCACTGTTTTATGCTCGTTTGAGATGGGTAGGCTGGGGTGAAGGAGGGAGAAGGACTAACTACTCTAAGTTTGTGAAAATTCTGGTATTGTGTTGCTTGGGGTGTTGGGGGACAGGAAGACCATGATGGGCTCTGGGAGGAGAGAGAGGAGAAACGTCCCCCCTCCCCCATTTTAAGGGGGATGTTTGGTTGGAGAGGGCAATCAAGGGAGGATGCTGGGGGAGGGGACTCCCCTAGGTAAGAGTGCAGGGTGGGAGCATGTTGGAATCGGCCATAGTCCACCTGGGAGGGGAGACCTTGAGGAAGGGGGCAGAGAGAACTACTTCAGGCGAGAGACGGAGGAGTAGGAGTGGGTGGAGCAGAATGACTGGCTATGGGGGAAGGGACTCCTGGTGAGAGCTGGAGAAAGTGAGTGGGGATAAGGTTTAGGGATTATGTACAATGTGTCTTGCTTTATTGTTTACTCTGCCTTCATATTTCGTGAGTCATCTTGAGCCCGTGGAATAGGGGCAGGAGATAAATTGCGAGGAATAATAATAGCCATGGGACTGGGATTATTCCCTTTTCTCAAAGTGCCGCCAATAACTGCACAGCAACTAGACATAAGAGGGACTCTGGTATACCATTCCATCCCAAGAAAAGCACCTCTAATAGTTCAACACCCCTTATTCTTTACCATAGTTCCAATTTGGGAAGTTGAGAACTGAGTTTTAATAGGTGGTAATTACTCCTTTGCTCGCCACTGCCGTGCACCGGGTAAAATTCAATGTGTCTGTTATGCAGGAGATCAAACAGAAGGATGATCGTGGCCTTAAACATCTATTTGACTATCTGGTACATGCTGTGTCTGGCGTGAAATTCTTACTATTATGTAGCCAGAGTGAGACCTTCTTTCCTGGGCAGCATCTGAGTGGTTATTTTATGTTGTTGTTCTGTAAAAATCCTAAACTTGATTTCTAATTTTTGTCTTTCATTTTCCAGAACATTTTCAAGCAGTATGACACAGACCATTCAGGCACCATTAACAGCTACGAGATGCGCAATGCTGTTAAGGATGCAGGTATGGGAAAGGGTTACATCAAGCTACCCCTTTTAATCCCTCATTTCCTGTGAGCAGTGGAAGCCAAGCATAAAGGCTCCTCACAGACATCCCCACAAGAAAATTGGAGAAGTAATGGCAGAACTGTGACCTCTGGGTGAGTTCGTGCAGAGCACATATAGAGCTTCAGGAAGGAGAAACCTTAAGGAGTTCTGGCTGGATGTTGGGGAGTCTATCAATTATGCTCCCCTCTCCAATGCTGCTGTCCCTTTTGCCCCCATGCTCCCTGTTCCAGTCCCTCCAGCTCCTTATCAGCTGATGCTCCACACAGGGCACGAGGCTGACAGGGAAAGTAGAGAACACCATGGCAGCCTTTGGCAGACAGGACGAGCTGCGCTGTGAGAAGGCATAAGACTGCGAAATGGGCGGTACAAGAACAGAGTGGTAGCCAGGCCCGTGGAAGAGAGAGTTTCATGACATAAACCATGAAGCTTGTGCTACATGCTAGGTTGAGTTCACCTTCCTCCCTTAGTGTTAAAATGTTGACTCCTTTTAAGATATTAATCTACCATCACAAAGTTTATGGAACTTTTATTTTTCTTGTCACTCAGCTTAGTGCCTTTAAATGCATGTCTAGGTCCAAGAAAGGCAAGGTTTTAGTAACATTGGTATTCTATACTGCACAGCCGGTGTGGGAAAACATGTGCAAGGAATTTGGGTAAGGTTAGCTGAAGCATGTTTGTCTCCGTTATCTTCCTCAGGATTTCACCTGAATAACCAGCTGTATGACATAATTACAATGCGCTATGCTGACAGGACCATGAACATTGAATTTGACAGCTTTATCTGCTGCTTTGTGCGACTAGAGGGGATGTTCAGTAAGTGTCCACTTTGACTACCCTGCTCCTCAGACTGAGAAAACACAGTAATTCCTATTATAAATTCAAGCTTTTCGAAAGCAAAATTAGTGATTTTAATATTGATTTTCCCCAGAACAGTGGACATGCCCGCAATATCTCTCCATGATTAGAGCTTCGACATTGGCTTTGTGAGCTCCCTCACAATTTAGCCTTTGCTAGGATGCCAGCAGTTTGCTTCCCCATAAATCAGGCTATTGCTGAAGACTATTGGGAAGTTACAACTGGGGAAGAGCAGAACTGTTTAAACAAACCACAGTCCTCCACCCACTAACTCTGAAATCAGCCAGACTGGAGTAAGTGGTTTGAGGACTGCAGCCACAGGAAGAATACTACACAAACAATTCATCAGCAACACTTTCTCTTTGCTTGTCCATGTATGGTTTGGGTCCAAGTTGCCTCTCTTCCCCATGAATCACCCACCCGTTACCAGTTAAGGGGACTTGTCTTGCTGTCCCAAGATCTGCACATTTCAAGGAGACTTGAGTGGAAGGTTTCTGGGAACTGATTCCACCACTGCTTTGACATTATTTGAATTTTTGTAGCTAGCATCCAACATAAGGTTAGGAGACAACATGTGAAAGAGGAGGCTGTCAAAAGCTACGTGTGGTGTTTCAAGGGGGTAAAGACTCTGACATGACAGGCACACTCTATAAATCCCAAGGAGGGCTTTCTAACACCTGTCCAGGAACAACACAACTGTGCCGTCTATCTAGTCATCAACATGTTCTAGATATAGCAGAATGGGATTGCAGTTTGGTTTGCTGCTCCCAGTGCTTTGTTTCGTATATAGTGATTTTACATGCTCTATTTTTCCCTCCTTAGGGGCATTCCGTGCCTTTGATAAAGACGGAGATGGCATCATTAAGCTCAATGTCTTCGAGGTAAATAGTGTTACTATGGCATGTTTTAGGGAGGGCATGACTGTGGTAATTTCTCACTTCCCTAGCATTCAGAGTGATCCATTTCTCCCTATGCTATTCTCTTGCCTCACTTATTTTTGATAGTGTTTAGCAATTACAGGCAAAGCAACAAGTTGGACTTCCTGTGTCTGCATTCCTGCTGCTCAGCATTTCCTCAGATCGTTGCCCTTGCTCGTGCTCTAGCCCTGCCTGTCCGCTACCTGTTCCTGAGCCTGCACTCGTCCTTGGTGTACACCCCTGCCTAGCCTCAGCCTGGCCTCTTGGGGATGGGTGGGGGTGCGTGCATGCTCCTGTCCTCCACCCATCTCCACCAATCCTCCACGCAGGAGGCATTGGAGATAACGGAGTTGCCTCCAGGCATGGAGATCAGTAGAAATGGGTGTGCGTCCACGTGCTGGCCTGTACATGCACCGCATACCCGCCACCACCTCCACCCATTCCCCATGGACTGCGGCGCCTCTGCGATCCGCTTGAAAAGGGCCTTATTTTTGAGCTGCATATTGATCATCAGCTAATGGCTACTCTCTGACTCTGGCATTCCTAGTGTTTCAGTAATTTGTTTTGGTATGTGGAGGAAGGAGTGGGGAATCATTGATTCTGGAAGTCACTCTGCTCACATAGTTCTGAAATCCATCCCATCAAGTGAAAGAGGTAGCCCCAGGGAGTATCCAGAACTGGATACATCAGTGATGCCAGAAAGGAGCAAGGCTCTGGGCATGCTTTTGTCAGTGGCATAAGTCCACTCGCAGGAAGAGCCTGACACACACGTTATTGGCTACCACAAGATATGCTTCTAGTACAGCCGGGATCCAAGCAATGTCCTTATTTTTAGTTGAAGAGGAGTAAGAGAAGGAATTACCAAATCTCTATCTTCTCTACAGGAAGTTTAGCTCTTCTCAGAAAGCAAAGTAGCTGTTGAAGCTACTTGTACTCTCATCTATATGTCTGCTGTTCCAAAGCAGCTGAGTCAGGGAGCAGCATATAGGGAAAAACAGTGACCATTCCAGAACAGCTGAAAGCTATAGCCAACCAGCCTCCTAAATAGAGCAAAAAGTGTTATGGGCTGAGATAGCAGCTGCATGGCTTAGGGCAGACATTCAGGGCATATCAGAAAAGAGGTAGACTGGGAGGAGCTAGCTGAATACTATTCTGCACCTGCTCCGTGGAGCACCAGCAGGAGGGTTTTGTGACAGCAACTGCTGAGAGTGAAACAGGGGGTGGGGGGTGGAAGGAGCTAAGCCTTAATGTCCTGTCTGTTTGTGCATCAGATAGAATTCAGAATGGATTCTATGCATTATACCAAATTAGGAAGCATTTAAAGTTCTTGTAAAATCCAAATCTCACTGATGGTCACATTAGTGTGAACAACAGACATGCAAGCTGGAATGGAGAAGGATAGTTGGTTGAGAAAGTTGCAATACCCAGATTGCTGCCTTTTGTTCTCATTGGCTTTTAAGTCATTCTATTGACATTTAATCCTCTCTTCTTTCAGTGGCTACAACTCACCATGTACGCCTAACTCCATCTGATCTCCCTCCATTTGCATCGTATGAACACTCAACACTTCTGCTGGACGTAGCAAGTAATGTTCCTCTCAGTATGCAAGCAAAAACCTCCAGTGCATCTACCTTCTCCAACGACGTAATGGCAAGGAAAGACTGGAAGTTGCCTTTGCCAACAGTGTTTGACTCAGGGAAGAAACAATAGAACAGGCACCTCTACCCTTAACTGCTTGACTAGAGTTTGGTGCCTAACCTCTCACTGCCGCCTGTCTTACATTGTACTTTGTCATCAAGGTTTCTTTATTAATGACTAATTCCAAGTGGTGGCAACTTCCACAAAGCAGGGTTACATGAATAATCATCTCAGGAAGCGCATGTGTTTATAATGCCGTGTAAGGGATTCTTCAGAGTATCCCTCTTCAACCACCACAAACTGTTCATTTGGTTTTTCATGTGATGCAGAGTAACTTTTCCACGGGATGTTTTAAGCAAATCAGAGCTTGCACTCGGTTGGGATTTTCATAAGTTCCCAAGTGTGTAGTTTTCAGTGAGAACAGGGGGCCTTTAAGCACTTTTGAAAATCCCAGTCACCCTTTCTATTATACAAATACAGGAGCATTTCTTGCCATGCATGTTGCAAAATGCTGCATAGTGTAACATTGCATTAGTATTGAATCTTCCTCATGAGACTGAGATTTGCCAACACAACTGACCGCAGTGAATAGTTGCTTAACTCCCATCATACAAGTAAGTGATACACTTTAAGCTTACAGAGCTGTGCTTTAGGTGGAATGAACTTATTTTGTCATCTTCTTTAGAAAGTCTCAAGTGTGTTTTTTGCAAAGGCTGTCCACGAAGGCAAGTTTCACTGGAATGACCAGTAATGAGTTTGGAACTTTTCTACCTTCTCATTTTAGCTACTGCATGGCCTAAAGAGCTAATTCTGGCTATTTACTATAATTCATGAACCAGTGCTCAAGTCTGTATTGAACTGTTCAATAGAACGGAAC